>JANVCC010000039.1:6854088-6885015 GCA_025345505.1 Todiramphus chloris collaris | reverse complement strand
CCCCCCCCCTGCATTCTGCTGCCAGTCCTGAAATTGCCCCTTGTCCTCCTCAGTGGAACCACGGGTCCATTGACATCCCCAGGGCTGCACCTCAACATCTTGACACCCCAAGACCCTGACACCCCAACGTGTCAGTGGGGCTTTCCTTGCATCTAGGGTGACACAGGCTAAGGGGGGGGCACACACAGGGACAGCCACCCCACATGCCAGGGCCCAAGGGAAGGAGGCAGGGAAAGGCCATAGCTGGTATGGGGCCAACGGGGCTGAGCCCCATAGCAGGGTCCCAGTGGTGCCAGGGACCCCCCAGCAGTCCAGGAGTGGGGTGAGGAGCCAGGGGCAGGTTGTTTCGTCAGGGCAGTGGATGGGGACAGGCAGAGGAGTCTGTGTGGGAGGCCAGCTGGGGCCAAGGGCCAGGCAGGCAGGCTGAGCCCCACAGAAGGGCCAGCCATGGATGGGGGAAACTGAGGCACAGGGTTGTAGCAGCAACCAGGCAGAGACCCCCAGTATCTCGGCCAGGTGGGAGTCTGGGGGTGACACTGAGCACTGAGCTGGGGTGGCTTTGGCTCTCAGGCACCCGCTGGTGCTGGTGGGATGTGGCAGTGCCCCAGCAGCAAAGGCCAGAGTGTGGCAGTCCCTGCAGTGGGCATGCTCCTGGGAGAGGCCCTGCTTCATGACCACCCTCCCCATGGGGTACAGGGCATCTTGGGTCCCCTCAGCAGCACCCAGACAGTCTTGGGACGTAGCAGGGTGGGAGCAGCGAGCAGAGAGTGAGTGCTATGCCAGACTGGCATCTCCCCTCCTCTGAAATCTGGGTGCTGATTTCACTCTGGCTACCAGGAAGAGGGAGGGAGGTGGCTCTGGAGTGGGGAGGACTCACTTGAGCATCCATTTTTAATGAGCTAGATATCTATTTTTCCCCGAGCTGGCTTCCCCCACATCGATCCCTTTGCCATCCACCAGGCCTTCTCTCCTCCCTGTGCCAGTGGCTCCAATGTGTCAGGGAGCAGGGGGATGAGCATCCCCAGTGCTGGGAACCTCCCATCTTCCCAGATCCTGCTCCTGGGGGAGAAGGGAACCTCTTGCGGGCCGGGGTGTCACATGCAGGGAGGTGGGGAGGGGGAAAGGGTCCCCTTGTCCCCTCTGGTGAGGCCACCTCCATGTTGACCATCCCGTGGGGACATAGCCATTTTCCAGCCAAGAGTAGGGTGGCTGGAGCAGGAATACTTTGAGTTTGGGGGCTGGATCTTGCCTTCATGCTCTGCAGATTTAAGCTGTGCCTGGCTCAGACTCTGGCAGCTCCATGGTAAAGCTACATCATCCTGCCTGTACCTCAGTTTCCCCATCTCCAAGCCATGACCCATTGCTCCTCAACAGTGTCTGTGTGGATGGAGCAGCAGCCAGAGAGGAGAGTGAGGATTTGGAAGGCGAGCAGGTGCCAATGGTGCGGGAGGGAGCAGAATGGGGCACGCAGGCAAGTGGGGCTCCTTCGGCAGCATCCACCCCCACTCAACATCTGCCCACTCACCACGGGGACTGGCCACGTTTGCCGGGTGCTCCAGGCCCCGTGGTGCAGAGGAGGGGGCCAGGGCTGAATGTGAGAGTGTTTGGGGAAGAGGCAGTTCAGCAGACCCTGTTTCTCCAGGGCTTCTCCGAGCTGGAGGTATGACCCATGCCCAGTTCCCGTCTGGGAGAAGTGGGTGGCCAGGGGACCACCCTGGGAGCAGGATCAGGGCAGTGTCTTTGCTTCCAGGATGTATCTAATGGCTTTTTGGAGCTTGTGTTGGTATTTAGCACCCACAACTACCTGCACTGTGGAGTCCTATGGCTGGATGGTGCCTGCCTCAGCAACCCACAAGCCTGGGCAGGTGTTCAGCCACCTCACCCCAACCCTGACTCCCGGTCAGACCCCTGAACCCAGGGGAAAAATGGCATTGTTGCTTGTGTGGCTGTTGACATGTCTGGAGGGATGAGGGGGTTTGAAGTCAAAGCTCAAGTCCCAGCAGTACTTGAGGAGCCTGGGAACAGGGGGCTTGGTGGCAGCTGTGGGCCACTCTTCCCTGTCTTCTCTCTTCTTGTGAGATCTTGTGATTTTGTTCACCTCCTCCTGGGCACAAAAGGGGCAGAGAAGCACTGTAACATCCTGGGTGCTGTAGGTTGGACTCTGGCTGGGCTTGCAGAAAGAGGCCAGGCCAGGCAGGAGCCAGCACAAGAGGAGCTGCTCCCTCTTCCCCTCATATCTGTGGTGTGGAGCAGGGTGAAGCTTGGCTGAAGTGTGAGAATCCTCCCAGTGAGGGCCAGGACCTCCAGATGAGACTGGGGGAGATGAGGCCAGGGCATCACACTGAGGTCCAGCTCTGCCTGACTCTGTGCATGCTGTGCTCCTCTTGGGTGGGGGATTCCTCCCTGCCAGGGAACATGGGTCTTCCTGGGAGGGCAGGGCATGATGTCTTTGGGAGTTTCGGGTCCCAGCAGGGAAGAGAAATGCTGCAGGAAGGGTTTGCGGCAGCTGGATGGGACCCTGCTGCCTGTTGCAAGGAAGTTTTGCTTGGCCAGGCCTGGGGGGCTGGAGCTCTGCCTCCTCCCTACAACTCCACCATGCTGAGGGCTTTGAGGGGACAAGAGCTGCATCTCCTGGTGCCCCTGGACATGAGCTTTTCTCTCAGCTAAACAGAAAGCAGTGGGGACCTGAGAAGAGGTAGGGTTTGGTACCCCAGCTCCCTGGGCATGGGGCAGGCCCCACAGAGCCAGACCCCAGGACTTGTCACTCGGAAAGGATTTGAGACCTGAGGGACAGTGGCTCTGCTTTCCTTGATAGATCCACTGCCTGGCCATGAGCTGCCTGAGACCCAGTGATGGATTCACCAGCCAGCCTGTCACTGAGAGCAGCAGCCGGCAGGAATGAGACTCAAACCACTTGTTTTCCCAGATCCTTATGAACCTCTTTGTCCAGTGTAAGGTGGGACAAGCTCTTTGGCATTGTTGGGAGCCAGCAAGGGAGCAGGAGAGCTGCTCTCAGCCCTCTGGTCTCCCAAGGAGCTTTCAGGGTGAGCTCAGGAGAGAGTTTCTCATCTCCCATCACACAAATGGCAGGTCTCTGGGGCCAGGCAGAGCAGTGAGGCCCATCCCCACCACAAATTCCTGGCTCGTGCAGCAGGTGAAGAGGTAGCACTGAGTTTGGAGCTGTGCTCTGAGCCTCTCACCCAGCTGACTCGTGTGAGTGCTGAGCCCGGGAGCGCAGACCTGCCTGAGCACACACACACACGCACGTGTACAGCTTCTCCCTACCCAAACACACCCGCTCCCCCTCCATCACTGAGGGAGATGATGGCTCCTCGAGGCCCTTCTGTGGCTCTTCTGCATTGCTGGGGTGATCCAAGCCCTCTGAGGGGACCCAACCTCAGAGGCTGGTGGTCATACACCCACAGATACATGACATGGGCAGTGGTCTGACCTGATGGGACCAAGGCAGGAAGCAGCTCACACAGCACCGAGCTCTGTCAGGGAAGGTGTTTTTTACAATGGGATGTCTTTATTACTACCATGTGCTTCGGTTGGCAGGTTCAGCCCACCCCAAAGCAAGACCATTGCTGCTGGTTGGGGATGTCGTGTAGAGCTGAAGGAGTCCCGGGGAGCCGTTCCCCTCAGGAGAGCTGGACAAAAGCCTTGGCTGCATGCTCTGCCACAGCACTGTGTCTCGGGTGTGTTTTCTCCGCCTGTAGAGCAACTTGATTTGCTGCATTAGTAAAAATAGACAGGCTAATGAATTCAGCTGATGCAACCCTCTGTGTGTGTGCGCGCGTGCATGCGCTCCTCGCTGTTTGTGTGTGCATGTGTGCAGGGAGGTGTGCAGCTGAAAGCCCGGGCTCATGGCAGGGGCATCCACCAGCTCCTGGGGCTCCGGCGGAGTGGCTGTGTGTGTGTCCATGCGGGTCTGGCTGTGCGTATGTATGTGTGTGTGTGTGTGTGTGCGTGTGTGTGTGTGCAGGAAGCTGTGAGCAATGGCTGCTTGCTGCTGAGCAGCTCTGTTGCTGAGGCAGTGGCTCTACAGAAATAATTTTGCAGAAGCATTTGATTCTGACAGGGCATTAACAGGGCTCCACGGCAGGCTGGAGGGGCAGGAGTGGGGATGGCAGGGACCTGGTGGGGCAATAGTGGATCCTCACAGGGACCTTGTGAGGCAATGGTGGATTCTCACAAGGATGCAGTGGGGCAATGGCAGGATCTCTTACAAGGAACTGGCAGGGCAATAGTACATCTTATCAGAACCTTGCAGGGCAATAGTGGGGTCCCTTACAAGGACCTGGTAGTGCAGTGGTGGATCCTTGCAGGGACCTGGTGGGACAGTAGTCAGTCGTCAGAAGGGCCTGGTGAGGCAATGGTGGATCCTTGCAGGGACCTGGTGAGGCAATAGCAGGTTCTCTTACAAGGACCTGGCAGGGAAGTGGTGGATCCTCACAAGGGGCTGCTGACCCGGAGGGGAGGATCCCGCAGGGGCGCGTTTGAGGGGTGCCCGTGTAGGGTGACGTAGCACCGGTGCCTCTGTCCATGGTCCTGCAAGAGGCCGGGCCGCTGTCCGTGGTGCTGAGCGGAGACCGGCCGCTGTCCGCCCTGCCCGGCCAGCAGAGTCAGGGTCCCGGTAGCCCTCACACCTGGCCAGTCCGAGATCTCTAATGGCCACCAAACTGTGTTGAGCCGGAGTCCTGGCAGGCTCCAAGGCTGCCTGGTGCAGAGTTCACCTCTGAGCCTGGCTGCAGTGGGATGGCTGTTTGACCCAGCAGCATGACTGACTGACACATCAGGTCTCATTTGCCATGTCCTGGGGCCTCCCAGTGAACATCCACGCAGGGGTGGCACTAACAGGGTGACCCATCTCTTGAGGCCCTCATCCCTCTTCACTACCACATGGAGATGGTTAGCTGTCCAATGGCTTGGACAAACTCTATCTTCCTGGCAGCTTTCATCCTATACTTCCCAGCATCTTCATTATCTGTGTAATGTTTGTAGTGACAAGCTCTTAGACCCCCTTCTTTCTTCTCTCTTCCTGCGTCAAAGCCACCCCCGACCACTGCATCATTGCTCATTGGGGATGACAAAACCCTTATGAATGGAGCGAATTCTCTGGCAATGATGTTCCCTGTGAAATGTGCGCCCCAGAGTAAAGTTGTGAGACTAAAAGACTTTGTCCTTTGCTTTTGTCAGGTTTCCTTCCACTGTGGATTGGGAGCTGGCACTCCACTGCTGGCAGCAGCTTCCCTTGTGAGCTGTGGTCTGCAAGAGCAGAGGGGGTTGCCATGGGTGGGTTGCAAAGCTGGGCCCTTCCTGTGGGATCCCAGAGTAAGGATGGTTGTACTAAGTGTGTACCAAGTTGTTCTGATGATATTAGGGTTGGCCCAGTCATGCAATCTGCAAACATTGAGATGATGGGGAGAGAGAAGGAAAGGCCAAATCTCTGGTTTCCTGCTGCTTTGGGATAACCAAAAAACATATGAAGGTGGTCGTGGACTTGGTGGAACATCAGAGGGGCTCTCCACTGACACATCCAAGGCAGATGGCTTCATATCTCCCTGCCCCTCCATGGTCTCAGTGATATGGAGGAAGGGCTTGGGTGTGCACTGAATGTCCCAGCATGCAGCAGCTCTGATCTCCATGTGATGTGGTACTTGCACTTTGTACATTGGAGCAATGTGGCCTCAGCCCTGGGGTGCAGGAACCTGGGGGTCTGCTTAGCTGCAGACAGGGGCGTTCCTACAGCACTGGAGGGCAGATCCTAGTGCTCCTCTATGGAGATAGAAATGGAGGAGAGATTGGCTATTAGACCAGCTCCTCTCCACAGTCTGTGCCCCTAGACCACCTTCTTCAGGCTGGAGTCCTGCTCCTTTTGAGGTGGTAGGAACTCCTAAATCCTTGCTGGCCCATTTCCCCTGTGAGATGTGGCTGTGGACAGCCAACCTGCCTGCCCAGGCTCCTGCCATTGGTGCTTGGAGCGTGCCTGTGCCCAGAAGGCCAGGATCTCTGGCCATCTTTCTACTTCCCAACTCATTCATGGCTCAGGATCTCTGTGAGCCAAACAGCACCCAGGGTGGGGGGACCTGGCTCAGCTTTCCAAGGTAGGACTGGGAAAGGTGCTGAATCCACTCAGCTCCCCCTGAGCTTGGCCTTGGGGACCAGTTGAGGTCTGAGCTAGTTGTGACTGTTGCCAAGACCTCCTGCTGGCTGCATTTCAGTCTGGCGACTTGTCAGTGTCTGTCTCCTCCCGTGACTGTCCCCTTGGGCTCCTGAAGTCCTGGGCTGCCCCTCTGCCACCACCTGTCCTCTCCATGGGGGCAACCAGCATGCTGAACGGCTCTGCCTGTGGATTTTGTGCTGGAGTGACAGCCTTTCCATGCCCCCCCGGTAATTATCTGTTTGGATTTGTGCTGTACGACTCTGTTAGACACCCTGGTGCATGTTTTGTTTGCTTCTCTAATTGCTGCCAAACACTGAGCTGCTGGTTTTAAGTTTCTTCTTTCCCCTCCTCTTCTCCTGCTTTCAAGTGAATTTAACACATGTCCAAGAAGCAGAGGCCCAGCTCCTCTCTTGGGCAGCATGAGCAGAGGCAGCAGAGGCTGCAGCTGAGCAGGGAGCGGCGCCAGACTGTCTGCACAGGGCTGGCCTCATCCCCAGGGACTGGGCTCTCACTGTGCCACTGCCACCGTGCTGGGATGTCTGCAGGCACCTCCATGCCACCACAGGACAGACTTCAGCAGCTCCCACCAGCCCCATCCCATGACCCCATGGGTTGATGGGGAGGCCCCAGGAGATGCCACACCACATGTACCCCATGGGGTTTGCCAGCAGCTGCCTGTGCTCCTCAACTCTTCCATGGAACCTTTTGGGTGGCCACCCCCCTCCCTGGCTCCTCCAGGAGGGCTGGATGAGGCCTGGGGATGCTGTAAGCTTGAAAGTGGTGGGCTGGGGGCAGCAGGGGATCTTGGCTGCACCCCTCTTGGCAGCCTGTCCCCACAGGCTGCATGGAGCATCCTCAGGACCTGTGGACCTCACTCATGAGCATCACTGGCCAGGATGCTGCTCCCTCAGTGCCCTCCGTCAGGACCTGTCCATCTCCATCCCAAAATAAGCAGCTAAAATATTTGCCTTTCTTTTATTTTGGGTCTGGAGGGAGCTGGCAATGGAGTGTTCTCAGGTCCTATCAGCCAATACCAGATGAACACGACAGCCATGTCTCAGGGCTTGGGGTCCATGTCCCATTCCCCCGGTCCCTTCGCTGGAAGCTGCTTCCCAGGGCTCCAGCTCCTCACTATGTCGCCGGGGGCTGCCAGGAGCCCAGCGCCCTGCAGCCTCAGCCCCAGCTCTTTGTCAGAGTTTGGCACAGCACTGGCAAACAGGGTGTGGGCAGGGCAGGCAGCACACCCGCAGGGCCCTGCGCCAGGCACCAGCCAGGGCAGGCGGGGGGGCCAAGCCCCCATCAATTATTCACCTCCGTATTTATAGAGGGAAATGTGTTGAATAATGGATGGTGGGATGTGGCGGGGCCGTTGGAAAGCTGGCCTCGCTGCCGCTGAAATATTTATTGGCCTGGTTTGCTGGGGTGCCGCCCGGCTGCTGCGAGGCTCCCAGCCGGCACCGGCTCACCGCCAAAGCCTGGCTGGCACGGTGAGCACGGGCATCTCTGCTCTGCCACCTCTGCCTCCTCTCTCCTCCACAGCAGTGATCTGAGGGTGGAATGCTCCTATGAGGACAGGCTGAGAGAGTTGGGGTTGTTCAGCCTGGAGAAGAGAAGGCTCCAGGGAGACCTTCTTGTGGCCTTGCAGGACTTCAGGGGGCCTATCAGAAAGATGGGGACAGAGTTTGGATCAGGGCCTGGTGTGACAGGACACAAGGTGATGGTTTTAAACTAAAAGAGGGAGATTCAGACTGGAGGGAAGGAAGAAATTTTTGACATCGAGGGTGGTGAGACCCTGGCCCAGGTTGCCCAGAGAGGTGGTCGATGCCCCATCCCTGGAACCACTCCAGGTCAGGTTGGCTGGGGCCCTGAGGAACCTGCTCTGCTTGCAGATGTCCCTGCTTACTGTAGGGTGAGTTGGACTCGATGGCCTTTAAAGGTCCCTTCCCACCCAAACCAGTCCATGATTCTATGATCCCACTCCATCCGCTATTGGTGACTGCATCCTGGGCTCAGAGAAAAATATGAACGTCCGGGGACAAACCTCCATGCATTCCCCATCATGGGGGCTGCCAGGACCACACAGTCCCTCAGAAGACACTGCTTTCTGCCTTGGCCATGTCCCACTGTATCTGTGCCCAGCAGCCCTGCACCCTCTGCTCCCTGTGCCACCCCGCACAGGGACACCCAGGGTCTCCCTCCCTGCTGGTGCCATGACAACCCCGAGCCCTGCCCACTCTCCCTGCCTGCTCTCCCTGACAGACCAGCAGCCCCTCAACCCACATCTGTATGTTGCAGAGAGACCCGTGGAAGATGTCGAACCCGAGAAACGGCGACACCAAGCCCCCATGTTTGCCCCGCAATGGACTGGTGAAGATCCCCACGCAACCCAACGGCCTCGGCTCTGCCAGCATCACCAAAGGCACCCCCGCCGTGAAAAACCGCCTGTGCCAGCCTTCCTCTGTGCCTGCCATCCTCAGCCCAGCCTTAGCCCACCACAGCGACCTGCCCATCCCCAGCCTGGCCTCCCCACTCTCCTTGGCCACTCTGGCCGGCGTCTCCTCCCCTCCCGGCGCTTCCTTGGTGGGACTGAACGCGAGCGAAGGCTCAGAGCAGCCCTCTCCAGAGCGGCTGCCTGGCTCGCCCTCAGAAAGGCAGCTGGCGGTGGACGAGAAGATCCTCAACCGCCTCTTCTGGTACTTTTCGGCGTGCGAGAAGTGTGTGCTAGCACAGGTGTGCAAGGCGTGGCGGCGGGTGCTCTACCAACCCAAGTTCTGGGTGGGCTTGACGCCCGTCCTGCACACCAAAGAGCTCTACAACATCCTGCCTGGTGGTGAGAAGGAGTTTGTCAGCCTGCAGGGCTTTGCCGTCCGCGGCTTTGATGGCTTCTGCCTTGTGGGTGTCTCCGACCTGGACATTTGTGAGTTCATTGACAACTACCCCCTCTCCAAGAAGGGCGTCAAGTCCATGAGCCTTAAGAGGTCGACCATCACAGATGCAGGGTTGGAGGTAGGTGACCCCAGCAAGATGACCAGGGTGGCTGAGGTGTGATAATGGTGTGTTCTTTCTGGTGGTCCTGGTGACACATGCATGGGCAGACCTCTCACTGGCTGCAGGCAAGGAGTGGGCAAAGGGCATGGCCACCCTGCAGGTGTGGGCAGCATGGGGAGTCCCTGCCTGTGGTCTGGGCATTGGGGTGGGCTGCAGCCTGAACTGGGCATGGGGTGAGGATGCTGAGGGGGGGGTTTATCCCTGCTGCCTACAGGTGCTGCCAGGAAAGCAAAGCCAGGTGAGGTGGCCATGGCAGGTGGTGAGCAGGGCTCAGGGGATGGGGATATTCCCTCTTGGCTGTCTGCTCCCCAGCAAAGGGGGTTGTCTGTGGGTCAGATGGAGACTAGGCAACTCATGGTCCTGCATGGGGCCAGGCAAGGTCCCCACCAAGGTCCACCATAGCCAAATGCAGCATCAACAGCTCCATGGACACCCGAGCAGTGCCCAGGCTGGGAGCGGGTGTTAATCCTGCCCCTGCAAACAGCTCTGGGTCCAGAGCAGGGGCTGTGGCCAGGGGTGCTGGCCTGTTCCCTCCTGTCCCTTGTGGATGCTGGCATGTCCTAGAGCAGGGTGCTGCTCCAACTCCAGAGAGACACAGGGAGAATGCTGGACCCAGGCAGGGCTGTGGGCAGTGGGAAGAGCCCTGTGGGGCTCAGAGGGAGCTGGGGCAGGGGTGCAGGGTGGACAGTGCTGCCCACCATGCCCTGACCCCCTGCCCCTTGGCAGGTGATGCTGGAGCAGATGCAGGGTGTGGTGCGGCTGGAGCTGTCAGGCTGCAATGACTTCACGGAGGCCGGGCTGTGGTCCAGCCTCAACGCCCGCATCACGGCGCTGAGCGTTAGCGACTGCATCAACGTGGCCGACGATGCCATCGCCGCCATCTCGCAGCTCCTACCCAACCTCACTGAGCTCAACCTGCAAGCCTACCACGTGACGGACACGGCACTCGCCTACTTCACTGCCAAGCAAGGTTACACCACCCACACCCTCCGCCTCAACTCCTGCTGGGAGATCACCAACCATGGCGTGGTCAACATGGTCCACAGCCTGCCCAACCTGAGTGTTCTCAGCCTCTCCGGCTGCTCCAAAGTGACAGATGACGGTGTGGAGTTGGTGGCTGAGAACCTGCGGAAGCTGCGCAGCCTTGACCTCTCCTGGTGTCCTCGCATCACCGACATGGCCCTGGAGTACATCGCCTGTGACCTGCACAAGCTGGAGGAGCTGGTGCTTGACAGGTATGGGGCTGTGCCAAGCCAAGCTGTGCCATGCCAAGCAGTGCCACATCATGCTGTGCCATGCTGAGCCTTGCCATGTCATGCCATGACAAACCATACTGAGCCATACTGAGCTGTGCCATGCCGCGTCATGACATGACAAGTCATGCTGAGCCAAGCCGTGCCATGCCACGCTGAGCTGTGCCAAGGCATGCCATGCCATGTCAAGCCATGCTGAGCCATGTCAAGCCGTGCTGAGCCATGCTGGAAGCAGTGGGTGCAGTGTGGAGTCCATGGTCTGAGGACACCCGTGGGTGCCCTGCTCCCTGACACCTGGTGTCCCTGGCAGGTGCGTGCGGATCACCGACACCGGCCTCAGCTACCTGTCCACCATGTCGTCCCTGCGGAGCCTCTACCTGCGCTGGTGCTGCCAGGTAGGTGGAGGAACATGACTGTGCCCATCCCAGCTGGCACTGCGGGGAGGGCAGTGTGGCTGGCACTGCCCTGGGGATGAGCCTGAAGCTCATGGGGGCACCCCAGGCTGGCTGAAGCCCCCACCACTTGGTGCTGGGAAACAGGGAAGGGATGGGGTGGGGGGTCCTGTGAGGTCAGCAGGACTCAGGCCCTGCATCCTGCCCCAGCACCCTAATCCCTGCCTCAGCACCCTGCAACAGCACCCTACTCCTTGACCCAGCACTCGGCCCCAGCACCCTGCCTGGGCACCCTGTCTCTTCTCCCTGCCCCATCATCCAGCACCCTGATAAAGCTGCCCACCCCTGCACCTAGCTCCCTGCCCCTGCATCCAGCACCCTGCTTGGGCACCCTGCCCTTTGCCCCAGCATCCTGCCCCCATACCTCACTCCCTGCCCAATCATCCTGGTCTAGCATCCTGCACCCTGTTCCAGCATCCTGCTCTGGCACCCACTCCCTGGCACTCAGACCCCTGCCCAGCACCTTGCCCCAGTGATGCTGAGCCCTTCAGTACCATGGCAGCTGCCCCCGTGGAGCCACCCTTGTCCTCCCCTGCTTCCATTCCATGTTCTCTTCCAGGTGCAGGATTTTGGCCTGAAGCATCTCCTGAGCATGGGCAGCCTGCGCCTCCTCTCGCTGGCTGGTGAGTACCCACATCTCCCCTGGGATGGGGTGTCCGGGTCCACATGGGGCCTGGGGACAGGGACAGTCCCAGAGGACAGCCCTGGGGACAGCCAGCACCACCGTGAGCCAGCATGGAGTGGCTCCCACATTGCCCCTGCGATGCCTGGTCACCTGCACCCAGGCAAGCTCCCCAGGCACGAATCCATGGCTGGACTCTTGTGGTGCTGGGGTTTTGGGATGCTGATTTTTGGGATGTGTTTTGGGGTGCTGGGGTTTGGAGCACTGGAGTGGTTTGTGGGTGCTGGGTTTTGTTTTGCTGTTTGTTCCAGGATGCTGGGTTTTGGGGTGGTGGGATATTTGGGGTGGTGGGGCTTTTGTGATCTGGGTTTTTGGGTTGCTAGGTTTTGGGGTGTTTCATTTGGGATGCTGGGGTTTTTGGATGCTAGCATATTTACAGGACTGTTTTAGGGATGCTTTTTTGGGGGGGGTGGTGTTGTTTGGGCATGCTGATTTGGGGGAAGCTGGGTTTTTTGGGTGCTGCTTTTTGGGATGCTGATGTTTTTGGTTGTTGTTTTTATTGGGTTCTGGTGTTTTGGAATGACGATGCACCCTCTCCACTTGCAGGATGCCCCTTGTTGACCACCACAGGGCTGTCAGGGCTGGTGCAGCTGCAGGAGCTGGAGGAGCTGGAGCTCACCAACTGCCCCGGGGCCACCCCAGAGCTCTTCAAGTATTTCTCCCAGCACCTCCCGTGCTGCATGGTGATCGAGTAGCGCCGGATCCGGCCCTGCTCCCACGCCCACCCCACCGCCATCCCGGCTGACATCGCCCACCCCATCTTCTTCCGTCTGCTGGGGGATGCGAACAAACACCCCCCTCATCAACACCCCCGAGGGACACAGGGCTCCAGGGGTAGATGGGGGATGGCGTCACCCCTCACCGGAGTCCCTCTCTGGGTACCCTGTAAATTCCCCCCACGCCGCTGCCATCACCCATCCTCCTCCCGCTGTCCTGCCAGTCCCTTCCAGATGGACAAACGGACATCATGGAAACCCAAAGTGGGAAGGTGACGGTGGCATGACCCCCCCCGGCTGCATCCTGCCCCCACCCTGGCACCAAGATGGCACGTGGCCCTGCCACCAAGGATGCTCCGGGAGACTGAAGATGCTCCTGGGGACCAAAGGCTGCTCCCAGGAATGGGCGAGAGGAGGATGCTATCCCTGGCACCTATGGGTGGTGGCAGAGGCTGGATGGGTCCCTTCACACCCCCAGAGCGGGTCACCAAGCCATTCCCCCTGTGCTGCGTGTCCCCCCCCAGGCCCCCAGCCCTGCCTTTGGGGTGCCTGGTGCTTTCTCCTGGTGAATAGGATGTTTTTCTCCGCCCGCTCGCCCGCCCGCCGCCCTCGCATGCTCGCTTGCTTCAGTCTTGTGGTACGGCAGGCTCTGGGGTACCCAGGGGCACTGTGACAAGTGACGGCCCCAATTTGGCCCCTCCATATGGCTTTGCCTTGGCCAGATCCTGGCCCGGGAGCCGGGCTTTCCCAGCAAGCATCCCCCATCGCCCTGGGGACCCCACCAGCACACTGGTTTATGTGAGGTTGGTGGGGCGATGGGATGTCAATGCCGAGGAGGGACCTGTCCGGCTGGGATGGGACACCCGGGGGGACCAGGGCCAGGTCCAAGTCACCATGAGGACATCATCAGAACAGAGCGAAGGTGGGAGGTGGCACTTAGGACACCCTGCCACTGCCACTGCTCTTCCAGCTACAAAGCCATCGCCCTGATGCCAGCAGCAAGCGGGGGGCCAGGGGCACTCCCGGGCCAGGACGAGCTGTGGCCGAGCGGGGCATGGGGCTGGGGTGTCTGTGGGGCTCAGTGGCCATCCCCAGGGCACCACCCACTGCCACACCAGCTGCCCACCCAGTACTGGAAGGAGTGTGGGCATGGACATGGACATGGGCACGGGCACGGGCACGGGCATGGACACGGACACGCTTTCGGTTTGTTTTGCCTTTGTACCGGCGGGAAGGAACTGCTGCACCACCTGCCGCCTCCATGCCCTCCTTTGTCCAAAATGCTCGTTTCTAGCTCCAAAAATGGCACAAGGACTCTCGTGGCCCCGGAAGAGGGTTTGGGGTGTACTGGGATTCACCAGGGCTGCGGGACAGGGCAGCAATGCCAGGGCACAGAGCACTGCAGCGTGGTAGCAGCCAGGGTGGGGAGCTACCTGCACCCCCCAAACCCACTGGTGCCTGTGGGACATGGGTGCCAGGGGCTGGGGACAGGCAGGGCAATGGCACACGGAGGGTCACTCTGCAGGTGACAGCAGCAGCTGGGGGGTGCCCTCAGCCCTACACACCCCCCCAGTCTCACATCACACAGGCAGCCCCAGCTGCCTTGGGGCTGGGGTGTCCCCATACCCCCCTTATAGCCCCTCGGGGCACCCCCGTAGCCCCCACGGCACCGCACCCCCTCCCACACCTCGCTGTATCCCCCCGTAGAGCCACTCCCCCAGGTACCCCTAAACCCCAGCATAGCCCAACATTCCAGAGCACTTCCAAACCCCCCAAGCACCCCCCCCTCAGTGCACCCCCACATCCATCTGTGCACCCCTGTATCTCCACAGACTATCCTTACAGCCCTTGCACCCCGTATCCCCCCTGCACCCTCACCCCCGGGGCACCCCACGTCCCCCCGACACCCCCCCTTTTCCCCACCACACCCCCACACGCTGCACTCCGCACCCCCGCACCCCCTCAGTTAACCCCGTGTCTCCCCTGACACCCCACACTCCCCCTGCTCCCCCAGCGCCCGGGTCTCTGTCACCCCACACAACTCACCCCGCACCCCCGCCCGCCGCTCCCCGCCTCGTGACGGGGCGGGGCCTACCCCGGGAGCGGGTGGGCCCTACACTGGCAGAGGGCGGGGCCTGCCCGGGGCGGGGGGCGGGGCCTGGCGAGGCGGGGCCCTGTGCCGGAAGGGGGCGGGGCTGTGTACCGGAAGGGGGCGGGGCGTGCCGGAAGAGGGGCGGGAGCAGGAGGCTGTTTCCGTGGCGGCGGCAGGGCCTGCTTGGCCTGGCTCGTTCACGGGGTTGCACCGGCACCGGGTACGGCACCGGGGCTGTGGCCGGGGAGGGGGAGGGCGAGGGCGAGGGCCTGTCTGGCAGCCAGCCAGCGGGTCCTGGAGCGGTCATGGGGCTGCGAAGAGGCTCTGGGGGGCTCTGAAGGGCGGAAGAGTGCCCTGGGGGTCTGCAGGCGTCGGAGGAGATCCTGAGGAGCAAGAGGAGACTCTTGAGGAGACTCTGAGGGGTGGGAGGGGTCCCCGAGGAGGCCCTGGGAGGCTCGGAGAGGGCCCTGAGGAGACTCTGAGGGGAAGAAGGGGGCCTTCAGGGGCGGGAGGGGTCTCTGAGGGGAAGGAGGGACAAGAAAGCGCCCTAAGGAGGCCCTGAAGGGTGGAAGGGAGCCCTGAAGAGTCTGTGGGGGGTGGGAGGGTGCCCTGAGGAGGCCTTGAGGGGGCTGTGGGTCAGGACTGTGTCCTGGAGGGGGGTAGGGGGCCTGGCAAGGGAAGGGTGTAGGGTCTGGCAGAGGGCAGTGCTGGGGCAGGAGCTTGGCTTGGCTCTGGGGGAAGGCCTGTGAGTGGTCCTGGAGACCCTGTGATCTCCAGACAGCATTGCTGGCCACAGGGCACCCCCCAGAGTAGCTGCCAGCTCCTGGCACCCTGGCCTGCTCCTGTGCCTGGTAGGGGGAGCTGCTGTCCCCTCTCTGCTAGAGAAGCAGAGTGAACTCCTGCCTGTGGTGCTTGCAGGCATTTGGGGCACAGGGAGTTCCCCGTGGAGGTGACTGTGGCCTCATTTCACCCAACCTCATCATGGAGATGCTGCTAACCTCAGTCCTTGTTGCTGTAGTCAATCTCCTGTAGCATCAGCAGCAGCTGTTCTCCTCAGTGGAGTATCTCAGGGGATCAAACCAACCTGGGAACAAGGAACCCAGAGAAGATTTTCAAGAACAGGAGGAGCCTCCTCAGGAGGAGAAGCCTGGTGTGGGGCTATATCTCTCTCCCTGCAGGCAGCCTCTCACCTCTGCAGCCTGTTGATGTGGCCACAAAAAGCTGTGGTCAAAGCCCCCTGGGCCTGCCAGGAGCTGCGGGAGCTGAACCTGTCCTTTCCCAGCTCTGGCTGAGGTGGAGCAGAGTGGCCGTGTGAGCGTGAATGCAGCCTGCGGGGACGGGAGCCTGCGAGCCTGCTCCTGGAGAGGCGACTGTGCCCCGAGAACGGCCATGGAGAAGATGGCCAGGGTCACCACCGCCCTGGGGGGCAATACCCTCACAGGGCGGACCATGTTCTGCCACCTGGATGCCCCTGCCAATGCCATCAGCGTGTGCCGTGATGCCGCCCAGGTGGTGGTGGCCGGCCGCAACATCTTCAAGATCTACTCCATCGAGGAGGACCAGTTTGTGGAGAAGCTGAACCTCCGCGTCGGCCGCAAACCCTCCTTGAACTTCAGCTGTGCGGACGTGGTGTGGCATCAGATGGACGAGAACCTGCTGGCCACTGCCGCCACCAATGGTGTGGTTGTCACCTGGAACCTGGGCAAGCCATCCCGCAACAAGCAGGACCAGCTTTTTACCGAGCACAAGCGCACTGTCAACAAGGTCTGCTTCCACCCCACTGAGGTCTACATGCTCCTCAGCGGCTCCCAGGATGGCTACATGAAATGCTTTGACCTGCGGAAGAAGGACTCTGTCAGCACCTTCTCTGGTACGGACGTGGGCTCTTGTTTGCCCCCTTACCCTGGTGAGAGGCAGAGCTTGGGGGCTTTGCCCTTTCCCCATGCCCGGGAGGAGGTTGTGCTCAGTGTGTGATGTCTGGAGTAGGTGGGGAGGGAGCCCAGAGGCATTTTGGTGGGGTTAGTTTGAGTTTTTTTGCTGCTCGTCAGTGCACAGGTGGTGGAAGGTGGCTGCATCACTCCCCACTTCCCCTTCTCTCAGGGCTGGGGGCCTCTGTGGCTCTTCAGTGGGGTTTTGAGCTTTGCTGGAGCTCAGTTCCACAGGATCTCAACTTCTGTCCCGTCTCAGGCCAGTCAGAGAGCGTGCGTGACGTCCAGTTCAGCATCCGGGACTACTTCACCTTCGCTGCCACCTTTGAGAACGGGAACGTGCAGCTGTGGGACATCCGCCGGCCAGACCGCTACGAGAGGATGTTCACAGCCCACAATGGGCCTGTCTTCTGCTGCGACTGGCACCCGGAAGACAGGTGGGTGTGGGGCTAGGCCCTGCTGGCTGCCCAGCCTTGACAGAGACAAGGGAGGCCTTAAAAATGAGGTTGGGATGTTTTGGGGAGTGAAATTGGAGTTTCTGATACCCTGGCCCCTTGTGTCAGGGCTGAGCCTTTGCTGGAAGATGGGAGCAATTATCGCTTGGGGGATTTGAGGGTGTATTGAGGTGTTTGGTTTTTTTCTTTGATTGGGTTTTGGTTTTTTTTTTTGACAAGTCTGGGGTTTCTGAGGCACTGGGTTGCTAATGGTTGGGCAGAGCAAGCTGCTGTCTTGCCCCACTGTGTCATGGCATCCCCTTGCCCCAGTGCTCAGTGTGCGGAGTGCTCTGCAGGGCTGCTCTGTGACATGGCTCGTGTTTGCTCACTGCTTGCTTCTGTTCATTCGCATTTCCCTCCTGCCTTTCCCCAGGGCTGGTGGGGGTGTGTCTGGACACAGCTGTTGGGGTGTGTGGGTCTCTCTTTACTCCTCATGAGCCAAGAGGGTCACTGAAATATGTTCTAACTGTCCTTTTTCATCTCTGCTGCCCCTGGCAAGTGGAAACCAGAGGTGGGGGGAACTGGTCTGTCTGGGAGCCCTTCAGATAAGTGTGTCTCTAAAGACACAGGGCCTTCAATAGGGGTGGAAGGAGGGATTGTTGTCTGATGTGGTTATAGGAGAGTGGGTGCATTGGGGTAGTGTGCGGGAGGATGCAACTGCAGCCCGGCCACATCCCCTTGGCCTGGATGTGGTCACGTCTGTGTCGTGAGCGTCTCTGTGCTGGGCTGGGAAAGGAGGGATGAATGGGCATAGATCCTGGCCCAAGCTGGTGTCCCACTGTCGTTCTCCATCCTTCTCCAGAGGCTGGCTGGCCACAGGCGGCCGGGATAAGATGGTGAAGGTGTGGGACATGAACACGACGCGGGCGAAGGAGATCTACTGCGTGCAGACCATCGCCTCGGTGGCACGGGTGAAGTGGCGCCCGGAGTGCAAGCACCACATCGCCACCTGCTCCATGATGGTGGACCACAACATCTACGTCTGGGATGTGCGGCGTCCCTTCATCCCCTCTGCCATGTTCGAGGAGCATAAGGATGTCACCACAGGCATCGTGTGGCGGCACCTCCACGACCCCTACTTCCTCCTGTCAGGCTCAAAGGACAGCACCCTCTACCAGCACATCTTCAAGGATGCCAGCCAGCCCATCGACCGGGCCAACCCCGAGGGGCTGTGCTACAGCCTCTATGGAGACCTTGCCTTCGCCGCCAAGGAGAGCCTCATCTCCTCCGACTCCAACCGCAAGCCCTACATCGGCGACCGGCGTCACCCCATCTTCTTCAAGCGCAAGCTGGACCCCACGGAGCAGTTTGAGTACATCTCCTCCTCCAGCGCCCTCAGTGTCTTCGAGACAGACATGGAGAGTGGCAGCATGGACTGGTTCGTCCACACTGCCAAGCAGTACGTGCTGGCCGGCAGGCCCCTGGCCGAGCTCTGTGACCACAATGCCAAGGTGGCCAAGGGCTTGGACCGCAACCAGGTGAGACCTAGGCTGGAGGCTCAGCACGGACCCGGGGCTGGTGCCAAGGTTGTCGTGGTTTAAGCTCACACAGCTGGCAAACAAAGCACCACGGGGCTGCTTGCTCCTACCCCTTCTGGTGGGATGGGGAGGAGAAAACACGACCAAAGGCTTGAGGGTCGAGGCAAAGGAGAGGGAGGGCACAGTCACCAATTATGGTCACGGCCAAAAGACAGGCTCGACTTGGGGAAACAAAATCAATTTAATTTAAACAACAAACTCAGCATCAATTCACTAATTGAATTGGGGTAGGCCAGATGATAAATACAACCAGATCTTAAATAAATAAACCCCCCACTCTTCCCTTCTGCCCAGCCCCAGCTCTGCTACCTCCTCCCCACCAGTGACGTAGCAGGGCAGGGAGTAGGGATTGTGGTCAGTCCCAGTCCATCCCATGTTGTTTCTGTCACCCCTTTCTCCTGGGGGTGGGGAAACTCCTTGCAATCCTCCGCTGCAGTAACAGGGCGACCCTCCCATTGGAAACAGTCCTCCATGGGCTTCTCACACCAGCATGGGTCCCTTCCACGGGCTGCAGTCCTCCCAGTGACAAACTGCTCTGGTGCAGGCTTCCCTCAGAGTCATGGCCTTCTCTGGGAGCAGACCCCTGCTCCAGCGTGTAGTCCTCCATGGGCTGCCAGTGGATTCTGCTTCACCATTGATCTCTGAGGGCTGCAAGGCTTCAATTGCCATCTCACTGCAGGCCAAAATGGAATGGTGGCTCCAGGATGTCTCTCACTCCTTCCTCACTGACCTCAGTGGCTGTGCTTGCCTTGCTCCTGGCGCACTCTTCAAAGCAAAAGAACTCCCCAGACCCAAGGAACTTGCCCAACAGGACGTCCCGTTTTAAATACATTACTGTAGAGGTGCTGTTTGGCTCAGCCTTGGCCAGAGGTGGGTCTGACTTCAATGATGGTGGTGAGACTCTGGCTGAGGTTGCTCAGAGGTGGTTGATGTCCCATACGTGGAACCATTTCAAGCCAGGATGGACAGGACTCTGAGGAACCTGCTCTAGTTGCAGGTGTCCCTGCTCACTGCAGGGGGTTTGCACTTGATGAGCTTTAAAGGTCCCTTCCCACCCAAACCAGTCCATGATTCTGTCACCTGGAGCTGTGAGAGTGTCTCAAAGCCTGTTAGAGGGGCCATGCCAGTAGCCCCCTCCCTGGGCAAGAATGCAACACAAAGTTGCTGTCAGGATGAGGCCCACCAGTTGAGCTGGATGGCAGCTCTCTGTCTGGTTGTACCCTCTGATTGTCACCAGAAGCTGCACCTCCACCTGGCACCAAACCGGTACCACTTGTTGCTTACAAGAACAGATCATTGTCCAGAAACTTGATGCCCAAGAGCCTGCCAAGTTCTAGGTCGGCCAGTGATGGGAGTTTGCAAGGTGAGGCACAGGGCTGCACAGGGACAGGTTCTTACCCTGAGCGTGGCTGTCTCTCACCCAGGTGGCTCAAACGTGGACGATGCTGCGAATTATCTACTCCAGCCTCGGCACCGTGTCATCCACCACCCTCAACCACAGCATAGGAAAAGGCAGCACCACCCTCCCGCTCATGAACAGGTACTGGGTGCCTGGGTGGCTCCATGAGGGGGAAGAGTGGAGACGGCTCCTTGGCTGGGCTGTAGTCGTGGGGTGGTAGCAGGGATGGCTCTCCCTGGGCCACAGGACACATTAATTTATGGTTTGGCATTGTTTGAACGCAGCCACTTTCCACGTGGATGTGAGAAACGAGTGGTCTCGAGCTGTGCAGCCTCATACGCTGCTCCCTTCCCTCCTTGAAACCCAAGTTTGAAGCTGTGGGGGCCTGGTGACATCTTTGCAGTTATTTAATTAGTGACTGTGACCGATGGTAGGGATGGAGAACCTCTGGCTCGCTGTTGGAGCCAGAGCTGCTGGTGCAGAGAGGTCATCTTCTGCCTTTCAAAGGCAGAGGACAGCCCAGATCCACCAGCAAATGGCTCACTGGTGTGGAGAGCCCCAAGGTGGGCTGAAGCAGGAAAACTTGTTTTACCTCTTCTAAATACAATATAGAAGTGAGGGCTGAGGGCTCCAAATGAGCTGTCAGACCTTGCAGGGCCGGGTTCCCAGGGTGTGTGGCAAAGCCTCAAATAACATCAATGAAAACTCTCCTGGACCAACCTCTGAAGCAGGTAAACAGGTGACTGTCTGTGGCTGACAAACCACAGGCAGCAAGCTGGAGATCTCGGCTCTGCTTCAGCCCCGCTCCCTCACGGTGAAGCCAGAGAGAGGTGGCACATAACAAACTGCAAAGCACCTTGTCATGAGGCAGCTCCTGTTTACCTGCCTCTGAGGTGAAGGTGAAATATGAAGAGGTGGAGTCAAAAACCTGCACTCGTCTCTGAAATCCTTCAGGGAGACCTTTGCAGGTGCCTTTGTGGTGCAGGCATGGAGGTGTCAACTAGAGCGGGAGCTGTAAACTTCTGTGACTATTAAATTTGGCTTCTTTCCCAGCTTTAATCTGAAGGACATCCCCTCTGGGCTGGGCAGCGAGTCGAGGCTGGACCGCAGCAAAGGAGAAAGCCGCACGGAGAACATCCTCATGGATTCCTCCTCCACCCTGATCAACAATGAGGGTAACTTTCTGGGGCCATCCTGTGCCTGTTCCCTCCCCAGCTGTAGATGGCCCTGTTATGGGATAAAATGGTAAATTTATCATGTAAATTGGGGTGACTGGACCTGCTGCTGTCCCTGGGTGAAGTACAACAAGGCCTGGGGCACCGCAGAAGGACATTTTACCCCTGTGACCCCCACAGCGGTGCCTGTGGGTGCCAGGAATGTGCCTGGTGGGGAGCTGAGCCACCTGTCTTAGCCTGGCACACTGGGGCAGGCCACAGGAGATGTGGATCCAACCATGTGCCCAAGGGGGAGAGGCTGATTTATCTCTCCGTGGGCACGCAGACAACGAAGAGACAGAGGGTAGTGATGTCCCTGCGGACTATCTGCTGGGAGATGTGGAAGCAGATGAAGATGACCTGTACATGATGGACCATGAGAACCCACACAGTGAGTGCAGGGCTGGTGCTGGGAGGTGTGGCCTGTCCCAGTCACACGGCTGGATTTTTCTCCTGGCCTTCCCTTCTCATTCCTGATTTCTCTTGCAGCTGAAGAGCAGGAGTACAGCCTCCCTCAGGAAGCCTTCCCCCTGCGCCACGAAATCGTGGACAACCCATCGGCCTTGGACCACCTGCAAGACAAGGCTGACTCCCCTCATGTCAGCGGCAACGAGGCCGAGACAGTGTCGCTGACACCCGTGGAGTCCTTCTCCCTCATCTCCATCTCCCACTCACTCTATGAGAACCGCCTGCCCTCCGACTTCTTCAATCCCATCGTGCGGGACACACTCCTCTTCTACGCTGAGCAGGGAGACGTGCAGACGGCTGTGTCCGTCCTCATCGTGCTGGGAGACCGCATCCGCAAGGAGATTGATGAGCAGACCCAGGTAGACCCCAGGAAGCTCCTTCCTGGCTGCGTAGGAACTGCCCTCTCCCTTCAGGGCTGGTGTAGTAACCCCACAAGCTGCAGTAGGTCACCTTGGTGGGGCCTAGAAGTGGTGTATCCCAACGCAATGGGATCCCATCTGGTTTCTGGCCACCTGTCTTCTCCAGCCCCTCCCAGGCCCACTCTAACCTGGGGCGGGCAGCTCCAGGACCCCTGGTACCCATCTGGCTGCTCTACCACCAGTCCTGGCAGGGACCCAGGGTGGTGTCTACAGGGACAGGGTGGGCAAGTGGCCTTGGCCTGTTGATTTGGGCAAGGACACCTCTTCCACATCCCCATAGTGCAGTTCCCCCTGCTTTGGTATGCAGGGATGGGATCCTGCAGGGGATTTGGGGGGTGTCAAGGCTCAATGGTCTGTGGCCATCCTCAGGAGCACTGGTACACGTCCTACATCGACCTCCTGCAGCGCTTCCAGCTCTGGAACATCTCCAACGAGGTGATCAAGCTGAGCACGTGCCGTGCTATCAACTGCCTCAACCAGGCCTCCACCACCCTGCACATCAACTGCAGCAACTGCAAGAGGCCCATGAGCAACAGGGGCTGGATCTGCGACAGGTGAGGGCAGAGAGCAGGCAGGGACCACACTCTGGTCACCCAGGTGAGCCCCAGAGGGGCTGCCAGGGCAGGAGGTTGGAGCCGTTGCCCCCTGGTCTCCCTTGTTGTCCCCCTGAGGGCTCTCCCTGCCCCTGCTCACCCCCTTCTCTGTGGCGCAGGTGTCGGCAGTGTGCCAGCATGTGTGCTGTCTGTCACCACGTGGTGAAGGGGCTCTTCGTCTGGTGCCAGGGCTGCAGCCACGGTGGCCACCTCCAGCACATCATGAAGTGGCTGGAAACCAGCTCCCACTGCCCTGCCGGCTGTGGCCACCTCTGCGAGTACACCTGAGCCCCTCACCCCCCGGGGCAGGCGGCGGTGGGCGGGGCAGGCAGGGCCCCCTGCCCTCCTTCTATTTATTTGCTTGTAAATGGGGGCCCTGCCTCTGCCCCCAGCCCCTTTTGTACTGGATTAAAGCAAAACAGAGTAGCTGAACTAAGCCCTGCCTTCTGTCTTTGCTTCACTTGGCCGTAGTAGCCGCCGGGACGGGATCGGGGTCCTCGGGCGGGCTCGGCCCCGCTCCCCGGTCGGGGGTCCCAGTCCCGCGGTGCCCCGGGAGGCTGTGGGCGCAGTTTTCCCTATAACCCTTTTAAGGCGTAGCCCCTTTAAGGCGGGGCCCCTGCCGGGATGGGTGCGCGGGACGTAGCCAGTGGTAGCGCGCCGCGTCAGCGCGGTCGCGGTGTCTGACGGGAAACGTAGTCCGCCGGCCGCCCCGGTACCAGCACCGCTCCCGCTCCCCGATGGCGGCGGCGCGGCGGCTGCTTTCGCTGCTGCTGCCGCTGGCCTGGGCCCGGCCCGCGGGCGGCACCCACCCGCCGGACGGCGGCTGGTAGGGGCGGGGGTCTGGGCCTGGGCCCGGTCTCGGTGCTGATCCCGGCGCTGAGCGGAGCCTCCCGTTCCAGGCTGGCAGGCACGGTGCCGGAGGAGGAGCGGTGCAGCGTGCAGCGGGCTGACGCCTCCCTCACCTACTCCCTCTTCCTGCAGCGGTACAGACGGCCGCTGAGCCGGGAGGGGGTCCCGGGGAGGGTAGGGGCACAGCCGGTGGGGAGGGCTGCAGGCAGATCCCGGTGCTACGGGGAGGCTACCGAGGGAGATCCCCAGGGGCTCTGGGGGGCGGGACCCCTGGGAGGCTGGGGGGGGGGGGGGGGGGGGTCCGGGGGGAAGGTGGTTGGGGTCGGTGCCCCAGGGGTGGATTGGGGCCGGGGCCGGTGCCCCGGTGCGGGACCCCGCTGCAGTGCTTTCCCTCAGGTTCGCCTTCTCTCGGCCGGTCATCCTCCGCGGGGTGACGGACAACTCGGTGAGTGCCGGGAGGTGGTCTGGGGGGGTCCAGGGAGGGCTAGGGGACATGCACCGGTGCCCCGGGAGCAACGGCAGCTGCATCCCGTTACCTCCCGGCCCTGCTGTTACCCCCCCACCCACCCAGGCCTTCCGTGCCCTCTGCACCCGGGAGAAGCTGCTGGCAGCATTCGGGACCCTTCCAGTGCGGCTCAGCACTGCCAACACCTACTCATACCGCAAAGGTGAGGGCGAGGGCTGGGGTCCGTGCCCTGCAGACCATCCTGCCCCCCCCCCCCCCAGCTTCCTAGCGGGCAGGGCCTGCTCCCAGGCTACCGGCGTGGCCCTCCCAGCTCTCCCTGTCCGCAGTGGATGTGCCCTTCCAGGAGTACGTGGAGCATCTGCTGAAGCCACAGGATCTGTCCCGACTGGGCAGCGGTGGGTACCCTCAGCCAGCTCTCTGCAGCCAGCACCCCCACTTTGCTCTCCCACCAGCCTCACCCTCCCCATGTTCTCCCCCCTGCCCCCAGACACTCTTTACTTCTTCGGGGACAACAACTTCACGGAGTGGGGTCCTCTCTTCCAGCAGTATGTGCCACCCCCATTCCGCATCCCTGGCACCAGCCCTGCCTACAGCTTTGGGATTGCAGGTGGGTGCTGGTGGAGGTGGGCAGGGAACTCTGGCGTGGGATGGGGTCACAGGGGGTTGTCTCCCCAGCACCAAACCCCACCACTCCCACCATAGGCTCAGGCTCTGGTGTTCCCTTCCACTGGCATGGCCCCGGTTTCTCCGAGGTGATCTTTGGCAGGAAGGTAAGAATCAAGCCCTGGGTGGGGCGGGGGAGAAAAAAACCAAACACCCCAATGGGCATCCTCTGAACATGGTGGGATGGAGAAGCACCCCCTGGGGATGACCCCGAGGGGAAATGTGTGTGTGCCCACCCCACCCCCCTCACTGTCTTCCAGCGCTGGTTTCTATACCCGCCGGATCAGACACCCCACTTCCACCCCAATGAGACAACACTGGCCTGGCTCCACCACACGTACCCAGCCCTGCCACCAGCCGAGCGGCCGCTGGAGTGCACCCTCCGCCCTGGAGAGGTGAGTCTAGCCAGGCTGCCCCCCTGCCCGCCGCTGGAGGTGTAGGGGGTGACACCCATGCAGCCCACCCAGCACCCTGCAGGACCACCAATGGGACTCCCTCCCCACTCTCTCCTGCCAGGTCCTGTACTTCCCCGACCGCTGGTGGCACGCCACACTCAACCTGGACACCAGTGTCTTCATCTCCACCTTCCTGGGGTAGAGGTGGGAAGGACAAGGATGTACCAATGGATGTGCCACCATCATCCCCGCTGTGAGAGCGTGCCAGGGTGGCAGTGCCAGCTCCTGCCACTGCCAGGGAAGCGCAGCACCTGCAGCCGCCCACTCAATTACGGGTATCAGGACTAAGCGTCTGAAGAATTTCTGGGTTTTACTGGTCTTTCCCTTCCCCCTTGGATTAAAGTTGTTCTTCTGCCATAGTGCTTTGGGTATTGCTACATCCCCCTTCCTACTCAAGTTCAGGCAGGGTAGGCAGGGGGTTGCACAACCCATGCAGGAAGGGTGGGTCATGGCACAAAGGCAGGCAAACCCCTCTCCTCGTGGGATGGCACCGCCCCCCAGGCCTGGACCAAGCCTGCCCGGCAAGGCACCATGAACCACTCCACCTCTTTTTACCACATTTATTGCTGATTTTTTAAATTTTTATTTTATTTTATTTTTTTTTTAAACTGACATTGGCAAACTTCCAGGGGACGCTCAAAAGCCAGGCAGGCTGTCAGCCGACCGAAATGCTGGAGCCACAATTGGCTGTGGAGTTTTTGGGTCGTTTTGGTTTGTTTTTTTTTTTTTTTTTTTTTCCAGAGAGATTTCATGAAGAGAACTTTTAACCCAGTCAGTTGTTCGCAGGGAACCACAGGCAAGGGGACATGTGAGCCAGCCCTGTCCAGCCCAGGGGCACTTGTTTCCTGGCTAGAGGGCAAGTCAGGGTATCCTTGGTCTCTCACCCTGGCAAGTGACTATTTAGAGGGAAGAGGACCTGACCCTGGCCAGGCAGAAGGTGGAAGGAGGAGAAAACGACTCTGTACAGGGAAAAGGGACAGGCCAGCACCAGATGCTCATCCCAGCAAGCTCCTCACGGCACCTCCCCGGAGCAGGACGTGCTCTTCTGGGTCTGTCAGCTGCTGTAGCTGAGGGGGTCCCTGCTCTCTGGGCGATGAAGATGGTGATGAGAGACCTTCCAGGCCACTGCACTGAGCCAGCTTTCTCCCACCCGCTGGGCAGGTCTTCCTCCAAGTGCCATGGTCCGCGAGGAGTTGGTGGAGAGGGGAGCCCTGGATGCCTTCACACCCACCAAGCCGCTGCAGCTCCTCAGGAAGGGGAGATGACAATGCACCCTTACCCAGCACTGCTGCTGGGTCTCGGGGCAGCCGGAGCAGAGGGGGAACAGCCGGAGAGTGAGTAAGGCATGGTGCCAGCCCAGCGCGAGCCAGCTGCACCGCTGCGGGCTGGGCTGCACCGCTGCGGCCGGGGAGGGGTGGGCCGCGGGTGGGCCAGCGCTGCCCCCTCGGCCCCTCAGTAATCCTCCACCCAGCCGTTCTCCGAGATGAACGCATCTATCACCTCCTTCATGGCGAGATTGGGGATCAGCTGGTCCTGGGTCAGGGGACTCCGAGTCACCGGATCAAAATGACCCACACGCTGCAAGGGAGGAGACGGCCATGAACCGGTTACTCCACATGCCCAGCCTCGGCCCTGGGGCACAGGCTGCCATGAGGCCAGCACCATGCAGCATCCAGCACAGCAGCACAGCAGCTCAGCAGCCGTGCGCCTGCCAAGAGGTGCAAAGAAGGGGGTGGAGGGGAACTCCCCCAGTCTGAAGGTGCTTTCCAGTGGGCTGAGAGCAGGTCAAGACACAAGCCCCCTGCCAACAGCTGCCTCTGCTTCAGGCAGTGCCTGGCAACGCCCACTGCCTTCCTGCCTGTCCTGGCACCGCCCACAGAGGCTGCTGAGACCTTACTTGGGCAGGCAGCTGCCTTTACGGCCAGGCAGGAACAGGCAAACAACTGCAGGCACAGTCCTGGGAAGCCCCTGCTGACCCCAGCATTGCACCAGTACCTGGAGGTGTTCCTCAATGTCCTTCCTGTCGTAGGTGATGCCGCTGGGCGTGATGCAGGGCTCTCGCATCAGCTCGAAACTGATCTTCCCACACAGGTAGTCAGGGATGTCACGCTTCTGTCTCGAGAAAAACAGAGCTGGGTCAGGAGAGGTTGGTCGAGACCAGCACCAAAAACAGAGGTCTGGGAGGCAATGCTAGCTCAAGGGGGAAGGGGGGAGGATGTCAGAGGTGGCAGCATGGACTAAAGCTGGTTTATGGCAAGCAGCTCCAAGACGGGAGTGCACACCAGGCACACTCACCTTTCTCTTCTCATCCACTTGAGAGAAGAGCTCGTCCATGTCTGCCAGGTACTTGTCCTGAAAGAGAAGGTGCTGAGGACGGGGAGACCCCAGTGTACAGGGCTATGGGTCCCCAGGGAGTGAGCCCTGAAGCTTCCCACCCCTGGGTGCTGTGGCAGGCAGAGACAAGGTGGCAGGTCCTCGGTGGCCCTTCTGCCTTTGTAGCCTGAAGCTGGTGCTCACGCAGCTCCAGGCTGAACTGTATGGCAGAAGTGATCCAGCTTAAAAATAACCTTCCTTTGTGGGGCTATTTTTATCCCAGGATTAGTCCCCTGTGCCAGGCCAGCACCCAGACCCACATATGTCCAAGAGCCACTCAGCCCAGCCCTTGGAGAACAATTGGTACAGCAGCTGGGGGAGGTCTAACAGGCGTTACTACCTGAGGTGACAAGAACAGGGACAGCCATCACAGAGGAACACAAAAGCCCTGCCACAGCAGCTCCAGAAACAAAATGAAGGCTGGGAAGCTCTGGGGTCTCTTGGCTTTCACCTACATAGCCACAGCCCCATGGCTTCATCATGGGGGTGAGGATGGGATGAAGAAGGCCCAGTTCATCTGCCAAGCTCCATGAGCAGCCCCGGCTCCTCCCCACTCACGTGTTTGGCCTCAATGCTGGCCAGCTGAACCCGGCTCCGGCTCTCATCCGCATTTTCTTCCTGCTGAGTCTTTCGGCACTCGGCCAGCTCCCTAGGACAGAGCAAGGAGGTCAGAAGCAATGGAGGGACCCTACTGCTCCCTTCACTGCTGCTGCCCCAAGCTCTGCCCGCACCTCTGGGATGGCAGAGGCACTGTGCACAGTGTTGTGACAGCTTCATAGCACTAAAAAAGCCTTTACAGGTACCACTGCTGCACCATGTCCCGTTACCTCTCCTTCTCCGCCATGATCAGCTTGGTCAGGTAGGAGTGCAGCTCATTCTCCTGGTTGATCCGCTTCTCCTCGATGC
Organism: Todiramphus chloris collaris; assembly: GCA_025345505.1. Lineage (NCBI taxonomy): Eukaryota > Metazoa > Chordata > Aves > Coraciiformes > Alcedinidae > Todiramphus > Todiramphus chloris. The sequence continues at coordinate 6,856,841 of JANVCC010000039.1, read as the reverse complement.
TGTTCCAGCGTTTCTTCTTGGCGATGCGCAGCGCACTGGGAATGTCGTCCCCAAAATTCAGCCGCTGCTCCTTGGCGAGGTTGTAGGCTGGGGAGGGTAAGGGCAGTTCAGAGCCAGCACTAGTTTCCCTCTTGCCATCCCTGGCCCATTCCTGGTGGGTGGGTGAGGCAGGGGGATACTGGCACCATGCCTGCTCACCTCTCTGCAGGTTGGCAATGGCCTCGTCATAGTTCTCCATCTCCATCTGGCACTGGCCCAGGAAGAAGTGCGCCTTCACTGACTGGCTGTCCAGCTCCAGGGCTCGCTTGCAGTCGGCCAGCGCCTTGTCGTGCTGCTGCATCTTCAGGTAGCAGAGAGCTCGGTTGGTGTAGTAGACGGCCACCAAGGGGTTGCGGTTCTGCAAGATGAGACCTGTGCTGTGGCCAGTGATGGCAACTGCCTGCTCCCCGCCACGGGCTGGCAGGAAGAAGGCATGGTGACAGCAGGGTGACTTGGTGAGCCAGCTGCGCAACACCGTCACCCAGGTGAGAGCCAGGAGTGCTGGCACAGGCTTGCACCTTGGGGGGAGTTGCCAGGGTGGATGGGGGACAAGCTGGGGCCAGTCCCCATGGAATTGTGTGTTGTTCCACCCCCGGGGGGACACACACAGACCCCCTTGCACCAGGTGCTGGCAGGGGTGGCTGGAGTCCTCCACCCCAGGGCTGGTCTGCCCCACCAAGCCCAGGCTAGGGATGTGATGTGGTGATGTGAGGACAGGCCCAGGTAAGGGTACACACAGGAGTGCCCAGCTCGGAGCCTGGTGGTGGGTGGGACAGAGCTGGCTAGGGGGGGTGTGCAAATCCAGGGAGGGGGCCAGTTCCAGGCCTGGTCCACAACAGGGTGGCCAGGCCAGACCCAGGGGCATCCAGGCCAGGCCCAGGGCTGTGTCCAGGCCCAGAGGTGGGTGTGGGGCAGGGAGGGTGTCCAGACCCAGGGGTGCGGTGTAAGCCAGGGGGGTCCTGTCCTGGGGGTGTCCAGGCCTGGAGACAGGGGAGAGGAAGGGAAGTCCCATCCCGTAGGTGTCCAGAACAGGGGAGTCCCATCCCCGGGGTGTCAAGGCCAGGCCCAGGGTGGAATCCAGGCCAGGGGGTTCCCGTCCCGGGGCTGGCCAGGCCAGGCCAGGCCAGGGGAGAAGTTGGCCAGGCCCAGGGGAGCCCAGGCCAGGCCCGGGTCATGGGAGGGGTCTCCCGTGCGTCCCAGCCCGGGGTGGGGTTGCCGCTGGGACTCACGATGGCACGGCCGTAGCAGGCGGCGGCCTCGGGGTACTTGCGGCCGCCGAAGAGCCGGTTTCCCTGCTCCTTGTGCTCCTGCGCGCTGTGGCTCTTCTCGGGGCTGCCGCCCCCCGCGCCCGGCCCTGCCGCCCCGGGGCCCGCCGCGCCGCCCTCCCGCTCCTCCTTCCCCTTCATGGCACCGCCCGGCCCGGCTCGGCCCGGCCCGGCCCGGCCCGCTGGGGCCGGCGGCTCCGCTGGCTCCGGCCGCGCACTGCGACAGCCGCCACCGCCGCCCCCGCCGCGCCGCTTCCGGGGCCGGGCCCAGCGGGGAGGGGCCAGACCTCGGTGGGGCCGGGCAACGGGGGCGGGGCTCGGGAGGGGGCGGGGTCACGGGAGGGGGCGGGGTCACAGGACGGGGCCATGGAGCGGGGCGGGGACACGGAGCGGGGCGGGGAGACGAGGAGGGGCGGGGCCACGGGGCGGGGCCACGGGGCGGGGCGGGGCCTGAGGAACGGAGGGCGGGGGAGCGGAGCGGAGAGGAGGGGCGTCCGAAGCGGGGGCGGGGCGGCGGGGAAAGGGCGGGAGAGGAGCCTGGAGGGGCGGGGCCATGGGGAGGGCGCGCGGCGTGGTTGGGGTTGGGGGCTGGATGGGAGGGCGCGGAGTGTGCGGCGGGGGGCGGTTGGAGGCGGGAGCAGAGGGGCGGTGGAGGCTGCCTGGGGGGCACTGCATTAGGGGTTTGGGGTTCAAGTGAGGCGGGGGAGCTGGAGGGGGGCACAAAAGGGTGTGGAGTTCGCTGGGCGGGGGGCACCCCATGCTGCAGACACTCACAGCCCCATGTCACACACACCCCCTTCGGGGCAGCCAGCACCGGGTGCCGTTTCACGCATCCCCGAGTTTTCTGCTCCAGTAAGTCCCGTCCCCGGGTGACCCCCACCCCGCGGCCACCCCACCCGCCCCCCTCCCGGGGCCATCTAAACGCGGCGCCTGCACTGACCCAGCAGGAGCGCCCCCAGGCACACCCGCGAGTCCCCACACAGACGCAAGCTCCGGCAGTGTGCAAAATATTTATTTATACTCCAAAAAGGTCGGGGGGGGGGGGGGGGAGAGTGGTCGGAGCGGGCCCGCCCCGCCCCCCGCATGCCCCCAGCCCGGGGCGAGCCCCGCCGTGGGGTGGGCGACTGGCAGCGGGGAGGGGGGGGGGAGGGGGGCTGTGCCGCCAAGGGCACTGCTGGAATGAGTTGTGCCGGCCTCGTTTGCCTTCCTGCTGGGCTCTCCACAGCGTCTTTTTTTTTTTTCTCTTATTTATATTTATTTTGGCGTAGAAAAATAAATCGCTCCTATTTTGGCACCAGTCCTTTGTGTGAAAGTGCGGGTCCCGGGGGGGGCAACGAGGCGGCCCCCACCGCAGCACATGGGGGTGGGGGTTCCGGTTCCCCCTCCCTGCTCAGCTGCCTCCTGGGGGGCACAGCAGGGCTGAAGTATCCTTTTTTGGGGGGGGGGGGG
>JANVCC010000039.1:6711947-6843617 GCA_025345505.1 Todiramphus chloris collaris | reverse complement strand
CCCCCCCCGCCCCGCCGCCGTGCGGGGAACCGGGACCCGCCCCGCCCCGACCCCGCGCCCCGAGACACGGCACGGGAGGTGGGGGGAGCCCGCACCGGGCACTCGCAGCCCGATGTGGTGCCTGCATCCCAGTACGGTATGGGTATATAGGTGCTGGTACCCGCATCCCAGTGTGGTACTCACATCCCAGAATAGTACCTGTATCCCAATACTGGTACCCACATCTTGGTACTAGTACCCACATCCTGGTATAGTGCCTGCATCCTGGTGCTGGTATCCACATCCCAGTATGATACCCACATCCCAGTACTGGTACCTGCATCCTGGTGCAGGTACCTGCAACTTGTTTTCGGTACACACATTCCAGTATGGTTACTTGCATCCCAGTGTGGTATTTACATCCGAGTACTGGTACCCACATGCCAGTAAAGGATCTGTATCCCCGTACTGGAAGTTGCATTTTGTCTGGAGTACCTGCATCCCAGTACTGGTACCTGCATCTTGGCACATGTTTCTGCATCCCAGTATGGCACCTGTATCCTGCTACAAGAATCTGTATACTGCTGTGGTACCTGCATCCTAGTATGGCACCTGAATCCAGTATGGGTACCTGCATCCCAGCACCAGATACCTGCGGAATCCAGAACAGGTGTCTGCAGAGTTTACCTCCACCCTGACCCTGGCATCCACAGGCCAGCACAAGTCTGGGCACACCCCCCATGGGGCACATGGTGCCTCTGGCACTGGCACCTGCCCCAGCCTGGCTCTGGGTCCCTTGAACCTTTACATGACATGCTTAGTGGCAGACAGACCATGCCTGCTGCCCCCAGATCCCCAGATGTCCCATGGGGCAGCATGTCCCTAGGACCCAGCCCTGGCACTGTCCCTGCTCCTCTGGGCCACAGCTCAGACCCATGGCAAGTGCCAGGGGAGCTCTGGGCTGCATAGGCCTGCTCTGGCATGGGGCTGTCCCTGGTTGGCCTGGCACTGCCATGGCATGGGGCTGTTCCCAGCTGACAGGGTAGAGAGGCTGGAAGCAGCAGGCAGGGCTGTGCAGGCTGGCGATGCTACAGTGATGCTGGCTGACGCAGGGCAATCAGAGATGTCAGGCAGTGGGACAAGGCCTGGGCTTCTTCCTCAGAGAGTGTGTGAGGCCATGGGTGAGCTCCCGCAGCCCTGCCATGTGCAACCCCTGCCCTGGCACAGCGTGTGCGGCCCCGGCACACCGGTACTATTAATACACGCTGTGGCACACGGGCCTGCTGCTCCCACGGGACCCAGCCTGGTTTGGACTCACCAGGGAGCACTGTGTGTCCCATCCACCTTGGTATAGCCTCCTCCACCCTGTATGGTGGTACCGACCCTGCCCCAGCACCCCTGGGTGTCCCAGTTTGTGTGGTGGGGTCTCCTCTCCCACCCTGTCAGCCTAGAGGGACCCCCCACACACACATGGGTGAGCAAAGACCGTGGAGAGGTGATAGGTAAAGTCTTTTCCCCAGCCATGCACACGTTCTCGGTGCCCAGCGCCTGCAGCTGAGCCTGCAGAGACAGAAATAGCCCAGAGAAAAGCTGCCACGGGGAAACGGGAGCAGGCAGGGGAGGTGGCACAGCCCTGAGAGCTGCAGCGGTGAGGGAGGGCAGGTGGCTGCAGGGAAGCCAGGAGCCCCTAATGCTGCATGGGGAGAGGCACACAGAGCCATGGCTGCCAGGAGCACAGGGACAGCCAGGCCTCCTGCTTCCCACCGGCCAGGAGATCCCCCCAGAACAACACGGGGACCCAACACCTCCTTCCATGTCTCTTCCCACCAACTGGCACTTGTTGCAGAGGCATCTGTGTCCCCAAGGGCCAAGGAGCCCTAAGCCAGCACCCAGCCTTATCGCCCAGGGCCAGGCTTCAGCTCCTGTCCTAAATCCCCATAACTGCCCCCAAACAAGGTGGGCAGCCCAGGCCCTTGGGGTCTTCTTGCTCCCGCTACAGACAAGGGAGGCCTCAGGCTTTGCTCCCCAGGAGACGCAGGACACAGGGGAAGAGCAAAAGGTGTGTAAAAATTTATTTTGACGTAGAGAACAAAACCTCCTAAAACAGTGTGGCTTTGCCAGACGCAGAGTGGTGCCAGGGCAGGGTCACCCCACCGGGCATGGGCCTGGCTAGTGAGCCACGTGCAGCAGGCTTGGGCATGGAGAAGGGATCCAGGAACACCAGGGACCGGGCCCTGGCAGCACCATGAGCCAGCAGTGAGTGCCCAGCTGGGACAGTGACCACCTGGTTGGCCATCAGTGGGGACGGGGCACTAGGGGGAGGGGGCCACCACCCTGGGACTGGCCCCATAAGAGATCGTGGCTACTGGACAGTGACTTCTCAACCCCCTGACTGGCTCCAGGCCCCAGTAAAAAGTTTAAATAGACAAAACAGAGAAAAGCAGCTCCAGCTGTTACCTTGGTACTGCCCCACCAGCTGCCTGCAAAGAAACCTACCCTGAGTGGGCTCAAAAAGTCCAAGAGCTGGTGTCACTGAGCCAGGAGTTGAACAGGGCTCATGCCAGAAAGGACAGGAGCCCAGGGGCCACTTGCTCTTCAGGACTGGGAGACAGGGATGCTGGAGGATGCTGGTCCCAGCTTCTTGCTGGATTGAAGTCATGGCAGCTGCCCAGCAGCTAATGTCATCTCAGGAGGAAAGAGTTTCCAGTTGTACCAGGAGATGCAACACCCAGAGCATCACCTGCTGGGACAGCATCAGTGCGGCCAGGGCACCATGGAGGGGAGAGCAGGACAGGGGTCATGTACCACGGGCTGGTGTGGCTGAGAAAGGACTGGAGCATGTCCTTGGGAATGCAGAGGGCACCCTATGCCCCCACAGCCCTCCCAGCTCACCAGGGCTGATAGCCATGAATAGTGGTGGCCAGGGCAGGGAGGAGGGATGATGGTCTGAGAGCCTGGCACACCACAGGACTCTGAGGGTTTTTGCACAGAAACAGGAGAGAGAAGGAGCCTGGGACAAGTACTGGGAATGACTCCCTCCCCTTGCAGCCTGAGGTTGGGGGTGCAGCCAGTTCCCAGCAAGAGTGACCCCAAAACACAAGGCAGGGGGTGGGTGTAAATGCCTGGCCCCAGCTGCAGGAAACAGGGACATAGGGTGGAGGTGGCCCAGGAGGCTGGAGCCAGAAGATTATTCATCTGACAGTTCTGCTGCTGCTGCCAGAGGCCCTAGGGGCTCTGGGAATGTTGCCCCTCAGAATTGAGGGCACCAGCACAGCCCTCTGGGGAAGAGATGTGCCCGACCCAACAGATACTAAAACACTCATGTTTGAGCCTAAAAACAATCATTAAAAAAAACCCCAAAACATTTAACAGAATAAAAGATGAGGGTGATCCTCTAGCTGCTGGCAAGGCAGAGCCCCCAGGCAGAACTGCCACAGCTGGGCAGGAGCCAAGTGGGCAAGGAGGCCGCAGAGGCCAGCAGGGTGAGGCTGGTGCTGGGAACTCCGGGTTCACTGGTCCTGCAATCCAAGCTGGGGGGAAAGGAGGATTTCCCACCAGAAGGACCACGTTGAGGCGGGGCCCCTCACCAGGGCATCATTGGGGATGGGGAAGCTGGTGTCACAGAGAGGACGGGGCAGAGAGCGACTCTCATTTGTTCTTGGCTAGCACACGGTACAACGTGAACCCTACCAAAGCGGTCACTGCTGTCCCCAGTGCCACCCGGAGCCAGAAGGACGCAGCTCCCAGCTCCACGGCATTCAAGTGGCTGCAAGGAAAGAGAGAAGAGGCCGATGAGTGAGGTGTCCAAACACTAAGCTCCCTGGAGGGTTTCAACCCCAAGCAGGGACACTGGGGTGTCCCTGGAGGGGCACAGAGGGTGACCACAGCACAGCTGCAGGCCAGAGGAATGGTCCAGCTGAAGGCAGAGAACAGCAAAGAGGTTCCCCAGTCCTGTGAGGCAGAGCACTCACTGCCTGGCATCATCATCATCATCAAGCCGAATGACGGCTCCCAGTGCTGCTGGTGGGAGGGATATGGATTTACCCTCCCCTGGTCTGGAAATAGCATGCCAACACCTAAATAGTTAGTACGAGCACAGAGGTACCTATCTGCCTTTCTAGGTCAAGCTGCTTTTACAACCAACTCCAAGTGCACCGAGAGCCAGAAGTGGAGGTGCTGGTGCAGCTGACAGCACCGACCGAAGGGCAGTGAGGGAAAGGGCCAGCCCTGCCCGAGTGTACACACTTCCCTTCCTAAACACACGCCGCCCTGCATCAGCGTGTTCCCCTCCGAGGAGAAAGACGTATCCATTATTCATTCTCCACTAAATCAGGGGAGAACAGCCAATCCCTGGCCCTCCATTACGCTGTTATTTATTTATACCACATACCCTAAGATATATTAAGAATATTTAAATTTTAATACTGCAGAGAGGAAAGGAAAAAAAAAGTGTCAGCTCTAAAAATAAAGTTGTTTATTGAAAAGAAGCTAGAGGGAAAACCACTCACTAGTAATCCCAACCCAGCTTCCAGTGCACTCACATGTTCTGCCTGGGAGGGCTCTGCCCCTGGCATTGCACTGACCCTGGGCTTTCAGCCCCTTCCACCCCTTGAGGGGAGCAATGCCACAGGCAGAACATGACATTCTCCTCCCCAGGTCTTGCCTCACTGCCCATGACTGGCCTGGCTGCTGCCCTACTCAGTCACCCACCCCTTTCAGGTGCGGTTCCTGCCCCAGGAAGGCTGTGTGAGCAGAGGTCTTGTTTCACTGACCTCTTTTCTCAGTCTGATCCACCTCATCAGGAGAAAATAGCTGCCACCCCCCCTCTGCGGGCCTTGGCAAACTAGGCTGGCTACTCCCTTCAGCATTCTTTTATCTTAAGCTTCAAAAATAAAAACTCCTGTGGCAGGATCTATCTGCCAGAGACATGCACGAGGCAGAAGAGAGCCTCCACCCTCACCAAGCTGGGGAAGAAGTGGCCTTTTTGTTTTAATTACTTGTACGATCAGATGACACCAAGAGCTGGAGAGAAACCAAACCAAAAGCAGTGCAGCAGGGGCAGGATTTGGACACAGATCCCACTCCCCAGGCTCTGCTTCCAGCCCAGAGTCCCCCTTCGTGGGAAGGATACTAACGGGAAGGTGGCGGCAGTGGCCAGTTTGGTGTAGATGGCAGTGCCAGGCGGGCCCTGGCTGTGGCAGGAGAAGAGGAAGGGTGGTGGGAGGCAATGCTTGTAGCAGAACTCAGCAGGGGAGAGCCCAGGCTGCTGACTTGCTTCCGGAAGGTCTGTCTTGGAGGCCACGAAGACGCAGGGGATCTGGCTGTCCATGTAGTGTTGCTGCAGAGACAGGGAGAGGTCCCAGTAAGGGGTAAGCGACCAGCCCCTGGGAGATGTGGGGCTACCACAAAAAGGCTGAAGTCCCACAGGGTCCCTTGTCAGCTACCTTATAAATACTGGCACAGTAGCTGAAGGATCTGAGGTCAGTCAGGTCATAGATGAAGCAGGCAACGTCACAGGCTGCGTCTGATGGCTTTGCGAACTTTGTGTCAGTGCTGACCTCATACAGCTGGGGCAGGAGAGGAAGGACAGAACTGTAGCAAGGTGCGTGTTGGAAGAGACCTCTGGAGATCATCTTAGCCAATCCCCGTGCTCCAGCAGGGTCACCCAGAGCAGAGTCAACCAGGATTGCATTGTCCAGGTGGGTTTGGAATCTCTCCAGAGAAGGAGACTCCACAGCCTCTCTGGGCAGCCTGGGCCAGGCTCCAACACCCTCACAGCAAGGAAGTTTCTCCTCCTGCCCAGATGGAACCTCCTGGGTTCCAGTTTGTGCCTGTTGCCAGGCACCACAGACCGTGTCAATGTGACACCAGCCACAGGCCAGACCAGGTGTGCTGGGTCACAGCCCAGCCCTGCCGTGAGCCAGACACCACAGCAGTTCTCTCCCTTCCCTCACTTACTATAAGATACTTCTCCTGGCTGTTGACCTGCACCGTGTTGATCGCATAGAGGGACGGCTCTCCTGGGTTCTCCCTCTGCGCCTGCCACCGAGGAAAACAACATCTCAGTCAGCAGGGAGCAAGGGCAGTGCTTGGGGGAGAACATCTCACACTGCCCTGAGCCCCTGTGGCGTGACAGCCCCCTGAAGGCCAGTCAGCACCTGACACAAGACTGTTGGTAACGTGCAGCATCACCTTGGAGATACGGCTGCCTGGGAAAGGCACAACCCCTCCAGATTCTCAGGACAAGCGGAGAGAGCAAAACCAAGGATGCAAGAGCCTTAGCAACTGGCACTGACAGCACAGAGCAGGGTGTGAAGCCCATTGCAGGGGTGTTGGGACACGGCCATGGGCAGGGAGCTGCTGCCCCACAGCAGGTCACTCAACAGCCTCACAGCTCTGCTGCAGCACAGGGCTGGAGAAGGGAGCGGCCACTCACCAGGAGGCTCCTGCCGAGGAAGGCCTGAAGGAAGGCGGACTTGCCTGCGCCCCGGGCTCCCAGCACCTTGCAGAGGAACACGTTTCTCTGTGTCTGGCCTTTCTCCAGGTCGATCCTCTTCTCCCGGGTCACTGGCAGGAGAGAAGCTGGGTGAGTGAGGAGAAACCCCAGCTAGGACAGGAGGGGAGGGCATGGCCGTACCCGTGAGGGCTTGCGTCTGGGAGTCCTGCTCTGAGAGGATGGGGTAGCCCAGGTAGCCCAGGCACTCCAGGCAGTGCCGCACATCCAGATAAGCCACGAGCCTGAAGAGACAGAGAGCACCAGAAAGACGTCAAGGTCAGCAAGGGCTAAGCGATGTGACCGAAGGCGGGGCAGAGGGACTGAGCTTACGTCCACTGGCAGAGGAATCCATGCAGGGAAAGCAGGCCTTTATCAGTGGTGCATACCGTGTTGTAGAGCTCGGGGCCCCAGGGCATGCAGGGGAAGACGCTGAAGAAGTTCTGCAGCTCTGTGAGTGACAGGGCTCCATCCTGGTCCTGCCAAAACAAAGTGGGGTCAGCAGCTGGGGTGGGACATGGCCCCCACACACACACCAGCAGCTATCTGAAGCCATCCCAAGCATTGTCAGGGGTCCAGAGCGAGTCCCCGGCACACAAACCACCCTACTGGCTGCTGCAGAATGACACAGATGTTTTCAATGGCAGAAATCAATTGCAAACACGACCAGAGCTGCATGAGTGTGTAGAGAGACTGTGCCCCAGGGATTCCCACTGCTGCACAAGAGACAGGACAGTCTGCTCTGCAACTGCAGGGGAAACCAGTGCTAGAATCCATCCACACCCACCTCGCAGTCCCAGGCTTCGTTGAGGCCAGCAGCCCAGTTAACTAGCCACCAGTTAACCACACACCTAGGCAGCACCTCCAGGCTGCTCTGCCACAGAGCATCTGCCAGCATCTGGGCACACTGGGACATGCAGTGACACCATGCTGCAGTTCCCTGTGGCCACAGTGCTGCTGTACACCAGGTGCACATCAGTATCTGAACAATTCTCCAAAGAACCAGAGAATGGAACAAATCATCTGCTTTCTCTCCAGCCTGGCTCCCCCTCCACAAGGCTGGCAGCTGCAGAGATGTTGGTGCTTGGTTGGTGGCTGCAGGCCAGCAGCTGGGCCAGCTTCCCCTGCCACCCGCCATGCCACAGCCTGTACCCATCTGATGTCAATTCAGACTCATTCCCTGAAGGCCCAGACTTTACTGGCTATCCTTTGGTCAAGGGCAGTGACCACAATCCCATACCCTTGACATGCTGTCAGACTACCTACAGCTTGCTGTGGCCACCTCCTGCTCCCAAAACCTTGGCCAAAAAGCCACAAAAGGAACGTTGTGGCAGAGGAAAGCCCTTCACTGTCATAATGACCACTCCCTTAACAGTGGGGTGGATGGAAGAGCAGCTACACCAAAGAGCATCCCCTCCCCAGACAGCTCCACCGCACGCTGCCCACCTTGTCGTGCTTCTCAAACAGCCGCTGCAGGAACTGGTAACCCAAGTGGTTGAGCTCCGTGGAGCAGCCGGGGGGAAGGCGGAACCTGTCGGACGAGACTCGGGTGAGCCCCCGCAAGCCCGGAATGAAGGGCAGCCTGTGAGCGGGTCTTCAGCCAGCCTAGATCTCACCCACAGGACACAGCTCCAAACTGAAAGCCAGTGGTTGTCTCCAGGTCTGGCTACTCCTGACAGCCCCGTGTTTTGTGGAGAAGGCCTTGAGGGTGCACAGTGGCCTCTCCTCGGCCCAAGCAGCCAGGGAGATGACGCAGCCCCCGCTCTGCCTCACACCCAGGGCTTGAGCAGACCACAGCACTACTCCCGGGGTGCTTCCTACCAGCATGGGCCCTGTTGACTCACCATGCTGAGAGGGGGGAAAGGACGAGGCAGATGAGGCAGGTCAGAAGCCAAACCCTTTCATTATTGCCAGCTCACCATCTCCAGGTGGCAGGGAGCAGAGAAGAGACAGCAGCTGCAAAAGCAACTGGGAGGGCTGCACTGACAGCTTGCAGCTCCCAACAGAGCTGCTCTGCCTCGGCTCAGGCAGCGACACAACAGCCTTCAAAACCCCCTTGCTGATGTCAAGAAAAGTCAGGGACAGGCCTTCGCTCCCCACCTACATGGGAGCCAGCAGCAGTCAGCTGCTCCAAGGCCCAGTGTATTCCTCACCAACCCCACATCTCAGCTCCTACCGGTGAGCAAAGGGTGGGGATTCAGGCTCAGCAAAGCTCAGGGTGCAGAAAAGAGACAGCAAAGGCACTGGGGAGTCCGAGTTGCGCACCATGGGGATGTCACACCCTGCCCACCCCACTCCACAGCGGGATACGCACTGTGGGTACAGGTAATCATCCGTCAGCTCCAGGTCATCGTCGTATCCGAAGCGGCGAAGGATGGTCCAGGTGGTCTCGTGTCGGCCTCTCTGGATGAAGAGCGTGTTGAGGAAGAGGAAGCCTGCAGGAGAGATAAGGTGGCTCAGACACAGCGGGGCCAATGGAGCACACTCAGCCTCAGGGATCCAGCTTTCTCTGGGTGAACAGGCTGCGTGGACAGAGAGCTCTAGGGGCCACAGCAGGCTCAGGGTGGCTTTGACAAGACAGACTAATTAGGCTTGGAATGAGAGCCAAGAGGCTCAGCCCAAGGGCAGGGCCCCTCACAACATGCTAACGGAGATGGGTCCCTCCAGCCCTTGCTGGAAGGCGGCATGGAACCCTTGTGCTGTTACCATTCAACGTCAGGCCGTTGTCCTGCACCCCATCTGTGGTGTTCTTCCACACAACCATCTTCACATCCTCCAGGGCCTGGGGAGCCAGTGGGTTTCCAAAGCAGGACTTCTACCTCCCAAGAGAAAGAAGGTCATCTGGGAGACCTTATTATGGCTTTTCAGTATTTAAAGGGGGCTTATAGAAAGATAGGGATGGACTTTTGAGCAGGGCCTGTTGCAACAGAACAAGGGGTGATGGTTTTAAATTAAAAGAAGGAGATTCAGACTGGAGAGAAGGAAGAAAGTTTTGATGCTGAGGGTGGTGAGACCCTGGCCCAGAGAGGTGGCTGATGCCCCATCCCTGGCACCATTCCAGGCGAGGTTGGCCAGGGCTCCGAACAACCTGCTCTAGTTGCAGGTGTCCCTGCTCACTGCAGGGGGGGTGGACTTGATGAGCTCGATGAGCTTTAAAGGTCCTTTCCAACCCAACCTAGTCCATAACTCTATGATCATCAGCATAACCTCTGTCTCACCAGCATTCCTCTCTCCTGGCAAGGAGAAGGTGTTTTTAGAAGAGAAAATCCACCCAGCTCAGGGATTACTGCCTTAGACCCTGACAAAACCCTGGCTCCTCAGCATCCCAATAACACGTGACTCAACATCTCCAGAGCCCCCTGCTCTTCCCACAGCATAGTGAACTCAGCACAAGCTTAGCAAAGACAGGAGGCCTGTAGATCTCCACATGCCTAGAGATACACAGCAGGAGTACTGGATGCAAATAGGGCGACTGCATCTGGAGAAAGACAGCTCTTCTGCCTAGTACTGGAAGGAAAGGGGACCCCAAGGGCTTTCCACAAGAGACTGAGGAATATCTCTGCTCCACAGCCATCTCTACCTGGAAGTAGTTGAGTTCATCATCGCTAAGGATCTGGTTGTTATCCTGATCTGAGAGGTTGAAAATCCGTGTCAGTGCTCGTGCACACGCAGGTTTCAACTGCAAGGGACAAACCATGGTGACAAAAACAGGGCACCAACATCACCCTGGCTCTTCCTCCTGCAACCCCAGGTGCAGAAAGATTCCCTTCCGGCACTGGCTGGGAGCATGGTACACTAGGTCAGTACCACAGCCACCTGGGTACCAGGAGTCAGAAGCAGGACAGCCCATGGGGAAGGTTTCTCCTGGACTCTTCCCACCACATTTAACAAGTGCTCCAGAGCACAACGGCTTCTACACCAACATGCCCATGGGTCCTTGCAGATCCCTCTGGCCTGGATACACTCAGCTGGCTGTGCTGAGCACAGGAGATGGATGCCCTCTCCTCGTTCTGGCTGCATCGGCCCAAACTCTCCACCCTCCTACCCAGGGCCAAAAACCCAGCAGCACACCACAGTGCTGGGAGGGGAAGGAGACTGCTCACAGAAGGGCAGCTTCTTCCTACCTGCTTCTCCTCTGGGTCATAGAGAGGGGCAGTGGGGTGCAGCACAGCTTTCTGGGCATAGTAGAAGAGCTCAGAGATGTTCTTGAGGTTCTTGGCAGAGCACTGGGGATTCCAAGGAAGAGAAAGACAGTCCTGTGAGCTGGGACAGGCAATAAACTGGTGATGAGGGGCAGAAGGAGGATAATAGGAGCTCCCTGAGACACAGAAGTTGTGCACCGAAGGACAAAGTAACATTCATCCACCATTACATTAGGATAAAAGGGAAGCTGTTTGTGCTCTGGCTTTTCTGTGCCCATTCCACAGCCCCAGAGCTAACAGGGGCTGCATGTGGCTTCAATACCAGTTATAGTGAGGAAGGGCAGTGGGCAGACACTGAAACCTGCTCCTGACAATGAAGGCAAAGGATAGAAAGCCTAAGTGAGGGCCTCAAGACCCACGCAAGTGCACTTCTGCAGAACCCCAACAGGGAAGCTCTCCACAAGTCTGGCTCACACCAGACAAGCACTCCAACCCCGCAGGGAGGCTTTGCAGAAACCCTCCAGTTTCCTCACCTCCACACAGGTCTCGATCTCCGAGAACTGGTTCATGATGGGCAGGATGACATCCATGGAGCTCCCCACCTGCAGGTCAGACTTGTTTCCCACTAAAATAATGGGGATCCTGGGGAAGAAAGATAGAGTGGCAGAGTGAAGCCAGCCCTCGGTCTCGGCGCTGCCCCAGCCATGCACGCACGCAAGCAGCAGGCCGGGGATTGTCCCCACCCTCCTCTGCAAGGTCTACAGCATCTTCCCTTCCTCCCACGGCCGGGAGCATCCATCTGGAGAAACAGGCTGCCTGATCCCGCTTATGCTTTCACCCAGCAACAATATGTTCGGGAGCCTTTAATCCAGCACTGCAGCCTTCTGCCTAAGCGATCCACACACAGATTGCAGCTTCTGTGCTCCTGTATTCCCTTGGCAGCCTCCCTGGCTGAGGAGAGATTAAGAGGGGAAGGAACTCTCTCCTGTGGCCCTCTGCCTCAGCTAGATCCATGAGGGAGAAAAGGCCCCATGTCCTTCTGCTGCAAGTGGTCTGGGTGCAAGCTACACAGCTGGCTTGATCTCAGTCACCTCAGGAAGAGGTGAGGGTGGCAGGCACCCCAAAGCCTCCAGAACCCCCCTGATTCTGCAGTCACAGACTATGCCACACACAGTACCTGGAGCCCTTTTCAACTCCCCCGTTCACCATGGGGATCCACTTTGTGCGAATCTGAAAGGTGAGCACAGGGAAAGACCTGTCAGCACAGCCTGCGGGGGGAGAGGCGGCTCCCAGCACAGCTCCCAGTATGGCTCCCAGATCAGGCACAGCAGCAGTCAGCAGGGCCCTGCAGCCATCTGCTCCCTGGCATTCCCCCGCACCAGCAGGTGGAGTGGAGCCAGGGATGCTGGATGACAGCAGAAGGATGCAATAAGCCTGTTGCCCCCCAGCACGTGAGGACAACAGCCAGTGTGGGAGTAAGCTTGGGCTGCGCTCAGCCTGCCTCTGCTTGTGGGAGTCCCAAACCCCAAATCCCGCAGGGACCAGCACACCCTTCCCCCCTGGTGCTGCCACTGGAGTGGGGGTGCTTGGGAAACCGCTGGAGAACCCATTACCTTCTCGATCGTGGCCTCCTTGGTGACATCATACACGACACAGACCACGTTGGCCTGCAAGAGAGAAGGGGCAGAGCAGGGTGAGCGAGGGTCCCTGCGGTGCACCTGCTGCATGGGGGAGCAGCCCAGGCCCAAGGCACAGCCCTGCCATAGCCACAGCCTGGCCCTGCGTCCAAGCAGCTCCGGCCCCCCTCGCTGCTGTCACACTCAACCGCAGCCCAGCAGGGGCAGCTGAGCGCATGTGAGCGTCCACACGTCCGCACAACCCTCTGACAGCAGCCGCTCGCCCGCCGTCAGCACGAGCTCTGCAGTGGGCTGCTCGGGGCAGGGCCTGGCTCCCCTGCTCCAGGAGCTGCTGCCTGCATGCCCTGGTTCCTCCCAGTTCCACTCCACCAGCCCCCCTGCCACAGCTCTGGCTGTGCCCTGGGCCAGGCCGGTGGCTGCTGCCCTCCTCCCCTCCCCAGCCCGGCGCAGACAGCGCTGACCCCAAGGCTTTGTTCAAAGCAGACAGGAGGGATCACTGGCCCTTTCAGGAGAGAGTTTAGTGCTAATCCCAAGGACACACAAGGGTTTAGGCAGGATTTCCTGGAGCTGTTTTAAGCCTCTGTATACTCTTGCTGTCTGGGCAGGAGGGAGCTGGCCCCCTGTGGCCACCG
Organism: Todiramphus chloris collaris; assembly: GCA_025345505.1. Lineage (NCBI taxonomy): Eukaryota > Metazoa > Chordata > Aves > Coraciiformes > Alcedinidae > Todiramphus > Todiramphus chloris. The sequence goes on along the minus strand of JANVCC010000039.1, from coordinate 6,830,734 downwards.
GCCCACCTCCTTGGCCGTTAGCCACTGAGGTGGAGAGATTAAATAGTTTGGCTTACATGAGATGCACAGAGCAGAGGTAGTTTTATTATCCATAATCAAGAGGTCCTCCTCCGTACAGAGCTGAGGTTAATCCCAGGGCAGAGAAGAGCAGCTGGGCCCACCCAAGCCAGCCTGCTGGATTATTGCTCCATGGCTGCCCAGAGGGCCAGGGGAGTCCTCACCGCTCCCTGCTCAGTGCTCCCAGGGGCTCTGGCTCCCAAACCAACTCCTCTGTGCCACTGCTTCATGAGGCAGCCACAGGAATCTCATGTAGAGGGAGCAGGTCTTGCTCAAACTCAGCAACTGCTTCTCCCCTCTTCTGAGTCCGTTGGGCACATCCCAAGGCTAAAAGCACACCATCTCTTGGCAGCCTCCTCCCCCTCCCAGTGGGCAGTGAGCTGCCCCTCCACCACTCTCCTTCTGGAGGCAACCTGGAGGGCCAGGACAAACCACGTACAACAGCTTACAAAGCAGAGAAGGATTAGGAGAACCTCTAAACAAACCAATAGCATTAATCCACAGATAACCAACTGCCTCACATCTTCTGGGGGCTAACAGGGAGAGCGAGTGGCCACATGTCATTCAATGGCTGCAGGGCCACAAGCACCACCGCCTCCTGTACCACGACAACCCTGTCCAGCCCTGCTCACCTTAGTGATCTCCTCCTGCAGCTCATCCTCTGTCTGCTCCGACTCTGAAAGAGGAAAAGAGCTGTCACCAAGCACCTGGGACACTGGAGACCCCTTCCCACTCTCCTCAGCTGGGCAGAGAAGGGGAGAAGCAAGGGCAGTAAAGAGCAAGGAGGGACAGGGCCCTACCTGAGTAGTCCACTATGTGCGTGGGGACCTTCTCAGGGGTGACATCAGCTGGGATTGTGATCTCCTCTGCACGAGGAGGCACCTGCAAAGCCAGCAGACTCTGGTCCAGCAAGCCATGCTGAACACAACCCAGCTGACGAGGGACTTCAGATCACAACACGGCCACTGCCCAGCACCCTCTCTGACAGGCTGGGATCAGCTCCAGACCATGGATGGCTCTTGGCCCACTGGGCTGCAGCTGCTACAGTCCAGCCCTCGCAGAGCTGCTGTTCCTGTGGTGAAACCTCCAACCTCCACCCAACCCTGAGCCTTCCCTTGAGACCCAGCTCCTGACTGGGAAAACCATCTTTCAGACAAGTCAGTGCTGCCACCCCCGCAGCAGCTCCAGAGATAAGCCCTCGGCACTCCCCCAGCTCTCCAGCCTGACCTCTTGGCAGCTGGGAGAAGCGCTAAGCTGCTTGTCTGGGCTTTGCTTCGAGAGCACAGGGAGCTGTGCTGAGACACGGTCCTCCCCCGAGCTGCCACGGCTGATGTTTCCCAGTATAAACATCACAGAGAACATCATCTGCTTGTGGGCAGTAGGAGAAGCCACCTGATAGCATGGGGCAAACATGATGAGCCACACTGATCCTGCTGGATCTGAACTACAATGGGACAGTGAGCTGCGGAGACGGAGTCTGCAAGTGGCACGTGCAGGTGGGCCAGATGGCCCAGTTCAAAGCACCAATCCTGTCACCGTAGGGGCAAAGAAGGGAAGGAAATGTGATTTGGCCCCTTCAAGGGGGCTAAGTGCCAGTGTTAATGCAGCAAGGCCAGAGCTCAGGAGCTCACAGGCCGCCAGCCACAGCATGCTTCCTGCAGCAGTGGGGAGCAGGTTCCTGGGAGGTACCTCCCCAGGGGTGACAGGGTTCCAAATCAGGGACCAGAGCACAAACTGGAGAAAACACCATTTCGATCAGAGCTCTGGGTAGTCCTCACAGACTCCACACAAACCGGTCTCATGGCTGTGCCTGGTCCCCCGGGAGCTCTGTGCACCTCCCAGCCACCCGCACCTTGGGGCAGTCAGTGCTGCTCAGGGCTGAGCTGTTCCACTGCTGCCTGGCGAGGCACCCCGTGGACGGGGAGCAGGGGTCTCGCCTCCCTCACTCACCTCTTCAGGAAACTCCTCGCCCACCAGAGCCATGATCAGAGATGTCTTCCCCACCTGGGCTAGGAAAGAAAGGGAAGACGTTGGCACCGGCCCGGCAGCGCCTAAGCAGGGCGCGGGCAGCGGCAGCCAGGGCCGGAGTCAATCACAGACGCAGGGCCCGGGGCGGCTGGAGAGTCGGTGTCCTTGCCCTGCGGACGACCTCGGGGCAGAGACCGGTAAAGCGGCGCAGCACTCCCAGCCTCGCTCGCCCGCGGCTGCTGGAAGAAGCCCGTGGGAAAGGCCTCGCCCGTAGGAACGGCCAGGAACGGGAGCCCGCGGGGCTGGGAAGGGCGGCCGGCGGGCACCAGGCAGCGGCGCCGTCATGGTGCGGGGCGCGTCTTTCGCCCCGCCAGCCCGCTCCTGGGGGCCGGGCTCACGGGCAGGCCCGGCCGCTCGCCCCTGGCCTCCCCCACCGGCGAGACCCTCCCGGCGCCGAGCGGCACCCCACGGGCCACAGGCGTCCCGCAGCGCCCCGGGAGCCCACCCCCGCCTTACCCTCCCCCAGCAGGAGGATGCGCACGTCCCGCTTCATGGCGGGGCCGCCGCCGCTCCCGGGGCCGCCGCGTCCCGCCGGCCGCTTCCGGCTCCACCAGCGAGCAGCGGCGCAGAGCGGCGCGGGCAGCCTGGCGCCCCCCGGCGGGCAGGGGCTGCCTGCACCGCCCCAGACTTCCCGGCTTCAGCTTTTCCGTGTTTTATTAACAAAATAAACCCAAACGGCAAACGGAGTCGCGTAAAACACATCCCGCAAACCGCCCTGGCCTGGCCTGCGGGCCGGGGCCCGCGCCCGCACCCGGCCCCATCAGCCCGCGGGGCAGCGGAGCGGAGGGAGGGCCGCGGCCTGGCTGGGGACTAAGCCGGGGCCGTGCCCGGGAGCTACGGCAGGGCCTGCAGAGCCGTAGCCAGGAGTGGGAGACGCCGCCGGCCTTCCTCCCCCGCCGGAGAAAAGCCGCTGGGCCAAGGGGCTCCCAGCTCAGCCTCCCGTGAGCTCCCAGACGAGGACGGCGCTGTGCGAGGCTGTGATGAGGCAGCGGCCGGAGGGGGCGAAGCGGCAGAGGTCGACAGCGTCATCATGGCCGGTGTAGTCCTGCGCATCACTCGTGGGGCAGCGCAGCAGCCGCAGGAGCCGTTCTGTGGGGAAAGGAGACGGCTCAGTGCCGGGGGAAGCCACGAGGCTCATCCCTGCCAAAAGCACTGTTCCACAGGTCACCCCAGGCCCACGCCCCCCGCAGCGAGCCACCAGTCAATAAGCTGAGTGACAGGGGACAGCTTCTTGCCAAAGCAATCAGGCAATTAACAGCTGGTAATGGGGAGAGAGCGTGACATGGCAGCTCCGTGCTGCGTGTCAGACTGTCATGCTGCCAGTAAGGGATGCGGCAGCACGCCTTAGTGCAGCTCTGCTGTCTCTCACCCCTGCAAAGTGCCTGGTCCTGGGCTCAGCAGGTGCTCCCCCAGCTCTGGGACAGGCATGGACCTCACCCGGCTCTCAGGAGCTACTGTCAGACCCAGATGGATGCAAGTTCTGCCTCCCCATGCAGATAAAACAGCTACAGAACAAACTGCCCTTTCCAGGAGAAGGGTGGGTGCTGATTGTACCTGTGCTGTTGGAAGGTCCCTTACGCCTCCCGCGCTGTAGCTCACACAGACACAGAGATAAGGACAGCCCATAGCCCCAAGAAGCCACTTGAGTGACAAATCTTGCTCATGGACAAATAGAATTGAGTTCATGCATCTTGTTTCTGACTTACGAGTCTCCCAGAGCTTTCTCCTTGCCCAACACATACTCTGCTCACAGTCCCAGGACCATAGGTCCCAAGGTCTGAGGATATGAACTGGTGTGTGCACGTCTCTCTCATTTAAAGGAAAAAGGTCACTTGTTTTCCCCTTACTCACAGTAAGAAGGGGAGATCCCTCCCCACCAAAGGTAACCTGGGTACAGGGTAGCCTGTACAGCAGAGCCCACAGCACATTCCGGTACTCACCGCCAAAGCCGACGGCCATGAAGCGTGCTGCTGGAGACAGGCTGAGCGATGTGGCGAAATATGGCAAGGAGATCTTCTGCACTACCTGCAAGAGAAACACACCAACAACTCAGAAATGAGGAGGCAGGAGACCAGAGCTGCTGCGGTGACAGTGGTTAGGTGGGTAAAGGGCTCCTCTCCAAGAGGAGGCTGACAGATGCACAGCACCTCTCAGAGCTCGGAAACCTGCCAAAGGCATTGACTTTCCAGAGGAGACTCAACTCAGTGATTTAGAGACCGTTAGAAGCAAACACCTTCCCCTCCGGACGGGTGGCAAGGCAGCAGGGTGGCAGCAGCGACTGGCAGCCTGCCCAGCCACGGCCTGAGGCACGGGCAGGGCCCTGCTGCTCACCTGGGCCAGACCCAGGAGCTTCTGAGAGGAAAAGCTGTTGCCCAGAGCAGCTGTTTGCCTGAGCCCACCCCACCCAGCCCTTTGGAGTTGGCTTTTCACACAGGGCAGCGCTGCCTCCCCCCAACCCCTCGCCTCATTCGCTGTGGCCCTGCAGTGGCACAGGATCACCCATGGCACGCTGGCAGGGCACGTGTACCTGTTTCTTGTGCAGGCTGTAAAATAAGGCTTCCTTCTGCATCCCAAAGCCAACATAGACCAGGGTGCCGGGTTCCCAAGGGCAGAAGGCAGCCAGGCTGGGTGGGAGGCTGCTGAGACCCTGGGAATGAAACCAAAGGCGACAAAATTGAGGGTGGCTTCCATAGCCTGATGCAACACAGCAAGGGACCAAAAAACCAAACAAGCCAACAAGCACAGAGCGACATCAGTCCTTCATTTGTGGGTGTCCAAGCAGTGGGAAATTAGTATGATGGAAGCTGTTTCCTCCCTCTTGCATTGCTATCGCAGACGTGCTCACAGCAAAGCAAAGAGCAATCACACACTGCCATAGGAACCTGAAGCAAATTTTTACTGTCATAGGATCAGGACACACAAGGATCTAACAGTTTGAATTTCCACAGGGGCATTACTGCTGTATGGGCTTCAAGATGGAGGATTTGGGTTATGAATCAGTTTAATGAAAAAAATAGGGCCTAGAAGATAGATCTTCAGTAGCGAGTGCAAGATCAGTCCTGTTCACCGCAGGGAGACCTGCAGTGAGTTTCCTTCATGGAGAGCAAATCCACCAGTTTGGAAACAAATAAAAGAATATATTTGACAGAACCCAACTGCTGTATGGGCCCAGATAGTGCTTGGCCCTGAGGGTGACAGGCTGAAGCATCACCATTTGCATCCCTCCCCCCCCCCCCAAAAAGACCCAGCTTCCTCTACATGCCAACATCACATTTACCAGGGACCAACGACCAACTCCAGGTCCTGTCCCATACAGACGACCCTCCTCCCTTTCTAGCAGGTGTCCTGTTGACCAAATTCCTGCTTGGAGCCAACAGGTTCTGCAAAGTATCGCTAGAGCTGTGGCTCTATGAACCTGTCGCTGAGCTCCTCTCACTGAATATTCATGCTCTTCAGGAGCACTGAAGTTAGCAGCATGTTCATAATTCAGTCTCTCTTCCTCGCGCTGCTGCCCGTGCTCTGTTTTGCATAGCACAGGGGTGTCAGCTCTTGGCAAATGCAGGTTTTGACTCCTCACATTACAAAGTCAGTGCTTCCCATCACTTGGGCACTGCTACAACTCCTGCTGCCTTTTGACATGCAAGGTGCGTTAACAAGATATTCTACAAGCAGCAGAACTAACAAAAACAACTTTCTGAAGCACACACTCTTTCTTTGGCCCCATCCCACTCAGAGCCTCGAGGCATCAGTCCTCCAGCTTGGCTGGTGCCCAGACCCGTGTCCCTGGCAGGCAGGGGCCATGCTCACCTCAGGGCTGGCAGGAGCTGGGAAGCTGAGCCAGTCAAGGAGCTCACACTTATCCTTCAGCCAGTCAGAGGCCCAGACGCTGACCCGTCGGTCCAAGCTGGTGGCCAGCCAGAGCTGAGTTCCTTCCACCCCGAAGTCACGGTACTATGGAAGATAAACACAACACTGTGGCACTGGCAGGACAGAAGCTTTAGAGAAAGCTGCCCCTAGAGCTTTGGTGGAGCAGGAGGTTGTGGGAACAAAGGCCTCACGCCATAAAGGATCAACACCAGGATTGAGCACTGCCCAAATGGAGGCTAAAGTCATTGATCACAAGAAAATAAGATGAGGAAGCCGTGGTAGCGGAAACAGTGGCATGCTCCAGGCTAAAGCCCAGGCAGAAGACAAAGAAAAGAAGGACAAAGGAGACACTAAAACCATCCCATTGCTGCATTGACCAAGTCTTCCTAGCTCCACAGAGGAACCACATGGAGAGCCAGCTACATACCAGAGGCCAGGTGTGGGGAAAGCATGTCAAGCCCTTCCTTGGGAGCACAGGGGCTGAAAGCTCACAGCCCAGGCTGCTCCTCTCAAAAAGAGCCTGTGGCACAGACACACATCACTTCTGCATGCAGTGTGTCTATAACAGCCACCAAAGGTCCCCTTGCCCACAGGCACAGCCTGGTTCTCCTGTTCCTCTACTCTGCCCTAGTGGGACCACCTCTGCAGTATTAGGTCCAGTTCTGGGCTCCCCAGTTCAACAGAGACAAGGAACTACTGGAGAGAGTCCAGCAGAGGCTACAAAGATGCTGAGGGGACTGGAGCAACTCTGTGCTGAGGAAAGGCTGAGAGCCCTGGGGCTGTTTAGCTGGAGAAGAGCAGCCTGAGAGGGGATCTGATCAATGCTGATCAAGAGCTAAAGGGCCCGCAGAGGGCAAGAGGATGGGGACAGCTTCTTTTCAGTGGTGCCCAGCAACAGGACATGAGGCAACAGGCACAAACTGGAAACCAGGAGGTTCCATCTGAACAGGAGGAGAAAATTCTTTGCTGTCAGGGTGTTGGAGCCTGGCCCAGGCTGACCAGAGAGCTTGTGGAGTCTCCTTCTCTGTAGAGATTCCAAACCTGTCTGGACAATGCGATTCTGGGTCCCCTGCGCTGAGTGACCCTGCTGGAGCAGGGGGGTTGGACAAGACTATCTCCAGAGGTCCCTTCCAACCCCTACTATGCTGGGATTCTGCGACACTGTGAAGTTATTGGAGGGGATGGGGGCCCAAAGAGGAAAAGCAGGGGACAACAAAGCAAACTTGCTGACTGACCTGACCATGGTGCTTCCTCCCAGAGCTCTGCAGTGACTCTGGGGGGCTTGCTCCTCCATAGGACTGGGACAGAGGGTGAGGTCTTACCTGCTTTCTGGTGCACTGGAGAACAGTGATGGGGGAGCCTTTGTGGTCAGTGAGGACACGGATAGTCATTCCAGTGAGAGGGCTGCTGACAGCCACAAGCCCGTCCTTGCTCCCTGATAAGATCATTTCTCCTGTGGGCAGAGGAGAGAAAAGAACAAGATGCTTCTTGTAGAAGAAAAAGCCCGCAGGAGAAAGGTCCAAGATCATGAGATACCAGTGTCCCAAAACACAGGGAAAGGCTGGGAACCTGCAAGTCAAGGGCTGGGTAAGATGAGACAACCACTAAAACACCATGCTGAAGAAGAGCCACTGTGGATTGTGAGCAGGAGGACACAAAGGAATGTGTCTCGTACCCAGCCCCCTTTGCTGTACCATCTCTAATGAGCCCCGCCATGTCCCGTCTATCACACGCTCAGCTGGCAGCTACCAAAGCTCATTGATACAAGTTCTCCAGCTTTACCTGGCCTCCAGGTTTTTGGGCAGGTTGCCAGCAGCAGAGCAGCAAGAGGTTTGTATAACCCAGGCACAACCAAGCCATGCTCCCTGAGGCAATGTCTCCCCCCTGTTCTGACAGGCATCCTCACCCTCTGTGGAGTAGGTAACTGCCATGAGCACAGCAGAGTGGGGGTGCATCTTCAGCTCCATCTCTGTCCTGGAAATGCTGAACACGCGGAGGGTGCCATCACTGTACCCTGCCACTATGTGCTGGCTCTCAGCTCCCCGTGCAACGATGGGATGAGGCTTCCAGGCCAGGCACTGGCAGCTCTGCAAAGGAACCAGGGCAGAGACCAAAGGACACAGTGAAGACAGCAGAGAGTGCACTGAAAGCTCCACCTTCAAATATTTCTCCACGAGGAGTCTGATCCATGAGGACACAGCAGTCCTTGCAATCCCAAGTAGTGTACCGTGCCCTCTGCAAAGAGGAAGAGATCAACGTGACACAAAGGACTACCTGGTTGAGCACCTGGAACTGCACCACCAGCTCCATGCTGCCCAGAGACCAAATCCTCACACTGCCATCTTCCCCGCACGTCGCGCAGTGAGTCTCGTCGGGGCTGAAGCACACTTCAGTCACCTGCGGCGAGAACAGAGATGGGGAACAGGGGCCCTACAGATGTCACAACCCAGAGCACATCAGCTCCTCTGCCACTCTCATCCTTCCTCTCATGGGAGACATCAGACAAGAAGTCCTAAACGTAGAAGAAGGTGAGGTGCTTTGGTTTTGTGCTTAAATTTTGGGCTGACAGCTTGTGATGGAAATCAGTAAACCTGACTGCAAGGGTAAGACCAAGCACTACACAACACAGGTCTAGATAAAATACTTTCCCTTTGACCATTTGAACCCTTTCTTCTGTAGCATAAAGATACCCCAAAGCAACAGTAAATTTCAAGCACCATTCTTCACCTGCTTTGTTGTTTGGGGTTTTTTTTTATGTTTTAGGCAAAGACAGCATTATCCAGTATGGTGTCCAGCAGGCAGGGAGTTCGTTCTGCAAACTGCATTCCTCCGCCCAGCAGGAAGGGAGCCCCAGCTAAACACATACAGCCAGAGTGGAGGAGCTCAGACTTCTTGATGGTGGGACTCCTCAGTGTGTAAGTTCTCTCTAGACTCCTCCACATGGCAAGGTGGTGAAAATGAGCTTTATTGGTTTCATTGTAACACACTAAGTCACAGAAGCTTCCTTCTAGCTGAAGATGCTCCCAAATCTGGGCTGGTGGCTAGGGGAAGAGGGAAGGGATGCAAGAGGGTGTTTTCCTAAAGGTCTTTTCCAACCTAAATGATTCTGTGATTCTATTAGAGATGTGGTGCTGAGGGACACAGTTTAGTGGGACTTGGCCGTGTTGGATTAAAAGTTGGACTCTATGACACTAAAGGTCTCTTCCAAACAAAACTATTCTATGATTCTATATTGTTCCATCAGCACTAGAGAGTCCTATAGCTCCCTGATCTCTCCCATGGCCAGACAAGGGAATGCTTCTACAGCACAGACAGACTTCCCAGGGTAATGGATAGCACACACAGCACTTGCTGCTCTGTGGGACAACCCACCCTGTCCCAGCTCTGCTGACCTTGTTCTTGTGGCCACTGATTAGTCGGATGCTTGTGCTCTCTTCCCAGTTGATGTACCAGAGTGTTCCTGCTGTGGTGCCCACAATTCCCATTTCTAGAGAGTCATCAAAGGCTGCACTGACTATCGTCCCATCGAGGGTGAACTCATGTTCTAGCAGAACCGAGCTAGACCTGGAGGGAAGAAGGATGTGAGGAGAACTGTTAGAACAGCCACACTCTGCCTCCTTTCAATGCAATTTTCTAATGAGCCCAGTCATGTATTTGCAGCTAAACGGTTCACTGAGGGGCTCCTGTACACTGAACAGCGACACTGAGCTGTTTACACTGCAACCATCTTTTATAGGAAAGAGAGATGCAGTAGCACAAGAGAAGAAACAAAAGCAATGTGTTTTTCACTAGTTCTCTTAAAGAAGTTTCTAAAATCCACTGACACAAACCAGGCACGATAAACTCCACTCATTTCCAGTATTTTACTTGACTGGAGCATCTCTGTGCCAAGGAAAGGCTGAGAGCCCTGGGGCTGTTTAGCTGGAGAAGAGCAGACTGAGAGGGGATCTGATCAATGCTGATCAAGAGCTAAAAGCCCTGCAGAGGGCAAGAGGATGGGGCCAGGCTCTTATCAGTAGTGCCCAGCAACAGGACAAGTGGCAACGGTCACAAACTGGAAACCAGGAAGTTCCATCTGAACAGGAGGAGAAAATTCCTTGCTGTGAGGGTGTTGGAGCCTGGCCCAGGCTGCCCAGAGAGGTTGTGGAGTCTCTTTCTCTGGGAAGATTCCAAACCTGCCTGGACACTGTGATCCTGGGCCCCCTGCTCTGGGTGACCCTGCTGGAGCAGGGGGGTTGGCTGAGATGATCTCCAGAGGTCTCTACCAACCCCTATGATGCTGGGATTCTGGATTTAAGAGGGTTCAGATGCCTATAACAAAATTTGGTAAAAAGATCCAGACAGAAAGAATCAGTAGTGACAGGATGGAGAGGAAAAGCTAAGGATGAAGAATAGCAGGAGCAGCATCGGTTGCAGGCAGAGCTGACATCTGTCCATGAAAAGCCACCTCTCAGAGAAGTCCTGGGAGCTGCCAGATCAGGGGAAGAGCATCTCAAGAGCACAGTGGTGATGCTGGGGCCATGACCTCCTACCTGGCACTGGAACCTTTTAGCCTCAGCTCCTGCACAGCGGCCACTGCCCACAGGCGGATGCGTTTGGTGTTGCTGCCACTCACCAGCCTGTTGTGCCGACACACCAGGACACCTGGGAGACCATGAGGGAATGAAGGTCACCCATCAACATTCACCACTCTCAGCCATCATAGAATCACAGGCTGGATTGGGTTAGAAGGGACCTTAAAAATCACCTAGTCCAACCTGCCTGCAGTGAGCAGGGACATCTGCAACTAGAGCAGGTTGCTCAGAGCGCCAGCCAACCTCACCTGGAATGGTGCCAGGGAAGGGGCATCAACCACCTCTCTGGGCAACCTGGTCTCACAACCCTCAGCATCAAAAATTTCTTCTTTACCCCAGTCTAAATCTTCCTCTTTTAGTTTAAAACCATCATCCCTTGTCCTGTCACAACAGGACCTGGTCAAAATTCTGCCCCATTTTTCTGACAGGCCACACAAAGTCCTGAAAGGCCACAAGAAGGCCTCCCCGGAGCCTTCTCTTCTCCAGGCTGAACAACCCCAACTCTCCCAGCCTGGCCTCCCAGCAGAGGGTTCCACCCTCGGATCATTGCTGTGGCCTCCTCTGGCCCCGCTCCAACAGGTCCCTGTCTCTCCTGTGCTGAGGACTCCAGGGCTGGCCCCAGCACTGCAGGGGGGTCTCTCTCCCCAGAGCACTGGGAGCAGAGGGGCAGGATCCCCTCCCTCCACCTGCTGCCCACGCTGCTGGGGATGCAGCCCAGGCTGCCGTTGGCTTCTGGGCTGCGAGCGCACGGTGACGGCTCCTGTCCAGCTTTGCACCCCCAGCACCCCCAAGTCCTTCTCTGCAGGGCTGCTCTCGATCCCTTCACCCCCAGCCTGGGCTGGTACTGCGGGTTTCCTAGACCCAGGGGCAGGACCTTGCCCTTGGCCTTGTTGAACCTCAGAAGGTTCACATGGGCCCATTTCTGGACCTTGTCTATGTCCCTCTGGATGGATCCTGACCCTCAAGCGTGTCGACCGCACCACTCAGCTTGGGGTCAACTGCAAAAGTGCTGATGGTGCCCTTGATCCTACTGTCTATGTCATTGATGAAGATATTGAACAGCACTGGTCCCAGTACAGACCCTTGAGGGACATCACTGGTCATAAATGTCCATCTGGATATTTTCACCACTATCCTCTGGATGCTACCATCCAACCAATTCCTCATGCACCAAACAGTCTACCCATCAAATTTGTATCTCTCCAGTTTAGAGAGAAAGGTGTTGCTGGGGACAGAGTCAAAGGCTCATCACCCAAGGTGTTATCACCCAAGAGGTGCTGCTCCTGACAGCCAGGCCACCGATTAATTTGAGCAGGACAGTGGGGGTCTTCTACAGCCCAATACCAGTGTTTTTACAGATTAGAGGTGAACCCCCCAAAACTGCTGGGATGAGGTGAAGGTCTTAGAGCCAGAGGTTGTATCAGCAAAGCCAGAGATGAGGTCTAATTGTCAGAGTTTATAACAGCAGAACCAAGGAGAAGTCTACATGTACAGCAAGGTTGGCTTTCCTTCTCCCACTCCCCTTAATTAATAACACCATTAGCCTTCTTGGAGCCCATCAGCACATGAGGTATGACCCAATCCCACCTCATCAATATGTATAAAATTAGTCTTTAGAATCCTCCGGATGGAAGACAAGATTTCCAACCATCCGGACAGGTCAATGGGCCTGGACCTCTCTCATCCCCAGGCAGGGAGGCCTCTCGGGTAAGACTCATGTGTCCAACTGTTGGGTATTACCCAGGAATTACAAAAATTAAGCTTGATTTTTGCAGTAAGTGTTTTTATCAATAGCTATACCCAACTTGTTCGATTAGTCACCTTAATAAATAACTGGTCTTTGCAGCCCTGTGAGTCTGTCCCAGTGAAAGTCCTGGGCAGGGCTTGGAAACAGGTAAACGTTGACTCTGCTGGGTGGCCACACACATAACCCTTTAAGCATAAACTATTGACCAAGTCTGGGACTAGGATTGGTCCCAGTTGCACTCAGGCTGCTCTTTCAGGAGTCTAGAAAGCAAGGGGGTCCTTTCTGAACTCATGACTCGACAGGAGGGCCTTCCCCAGCCACCTTGCAGACTTACACCCATTTATGTGACTGAAAAATTGGTGTAAGGGGCAGGACTGTGTTATGTGACACCCATGCCTCCTGCACCTGACACAGCAAACTGGTTTTCTGAGCACAGCTGAAATTGAAGGTCTGCAAGACCACTGCTCTTCTTCCCAAACAAGTTCCCTGTCACAGCCCCAAGAGACGCCCGCGGCACCTGCACCCACCGATCTCACCCTCATCGGCCTCCCACGTCATGAAGCAGCAATTAGTCTCCGTGTCCCACACACAGATCTGGCCTGAGTTGGTACCACTATAAAGAAGAGTGTCAGAGCCGTAGCAGAGAGAGGTCAGCTCCACTGGCCCCAACATGTCTGGGGCAGCGACTCGATGAACCTGCCAGAGGACATAAAACAGAAGGTCAAACAGAACATGGTGCTTACCCATAGCAGACAAAAGCCACATCATTCTACACTCAGTTCATGCAGTTTATGCCTCAAATACAACTGAAAGCCACTCATGGGCAGCCAGCGTCAACACACTAAGAGAAATCATCAGCTGTCTCAGACCTGTGGGGCAAGAGCCTCCATCACATACACCATGGGCTTGGAAAAGAAGTCAGAGATCATAGAATCATAGGCTGGATTGGATTAGAAGGGACCTTTAAAGATCACCTAGTCCAACCCGCCTGCAATGAGCAGGGACATCTGCAACTAGAGCAGGTTGCTCAGGGTCCCAGCCAACCTCACCTGGAGTAGTTCCAGGGATGGAACAACAACCACCTCTCTGGGCAACCTGGGCCAGGGTCTCACCACCCTCAGTGTAACACATTTGTTCCTTCTCTCCAGTCTAAATCTCCCCCTTCTAGTTTAAAACCATCACCCCTTGTCCTGTCACAACAGGCCCTGATCAAAAGTCTGTCCCCATCTTTCTAACAGGCACCCCATGAAGTCCTGAAAGGTCACAAGAAGGTCTCCCCAGAGCCTTCTCCTCTCCAGGCTGAACAACCCCAACTCTCCCAGCCTGGCCTCCCAGCAGAGGGTTCCACCCTCGGATCATTGCTGTGGCCTCCTCTGGCCCCGCTCCAACAGGTCCCTGTCTCTCCTGTGCTGAGGACTCCAGAGCTGGCCCCAGCACTGCAGGGGGGTCTCTCTCCCCAGAGCACTGGGAGCAGAGGGGCAGGATCCCTTCCCTCCACTTGCTGCCCATTCTGATTTTCATGATGTATTATCCATTGTCCCAAGGCTACCAAGCAAGAGTTTCACCCCCATGAGCCTGGTACATGTGTTGCAGGTATTACACATGTTCCTCCCATGAGCTGTCTACTCAAGGTGTATTCTCCACCCATGCCTGGCATTACAGGGGTACTCACCGAGGGTAACAAGGAACCTGTCATCCCGGGAGAATGCCATGGCTTGTACTTGCGTCTCGTGATGGAAGAGACTTGATGTGCAAACCCCATCCTGGACATTCCAGATGCAGATCTTACAATGGGAGTCTCCACTCCTCCTTCCCGAGGCAGAGGCAAGAATCTAACAGAACAATAAGTTGTCACTGCGACCTTGGTATGTAATTAGAGAGCACTTCATTAGTTAGTCTTAGCAACTGTTCATCTCAAATTAAAGTGGTGTGTCTGGCAAATGGAAACTTCTGTGAGAACAACCACCAGCTGAGGGCAGGAGGGAACAGTAATGACACCCTGAGGAAGGGAGCAGCCTTTGCTGTCTCACTGACCCAGCACAATGGAGAGCTCAGCTCCAAAACCATTTATTTTATTTCCAGCAGGCCAGCAGGCAGAAGGAATGGAGAAATGGGATTTTAAACTATTCCTTTGGCCCAATGCTACACTGACAAAACCCAGCCTGGGGCAGCAGAAGCCTCTTCTACCTGGGCATCATGGCTGATGGTGAGCGTGGAGATCTCCTCTGAGTGGCCAAGCCAGTGATTCTGTGATCCTGAGTGCAGGTCTTCAACCATGATGATGCAGCCACAGGTGTAGGCGAAGAAGCCTGAAGGGGAGGAGGTGGAGATGGGATTTTTTCATATAAAGGCTTCATGTATAGCACCCACTATAACATACACTACAACTCAGGAAAACTCTTTTTTTCAGTTAATAGTGAGAAAAGGGGACTCTTCTTCCCAGCATCCTTCCCAGCAGGTGGAGAGGGGAGTGAAATCTCACTTCCCCTAACACAAGCAGAGCAAAGCCATTGGACATCACTCCAGTGTGAAGAAAAGAGGCAAGATGGCCTTCATGAGAGCTTTCCCTTCTGCTCTGTCCGCTCAACAGCTGAAGCCCAAATCTGCCTGCATCCATAACATTTACCAGTAGCAAAAACAATAAAGAGCTTACTGACTTTACGAACACAAAGAAGCCTGGTGTTAAAGCCTGACAGACAGAAGATCCTAACTTGGCTCAGTACACACATTTTCTGCCCCTCCAGACCCTTCCCTCTGTACCTGTGTCTGGGTTCCACACCATATTCCCTCTGCCATTCCCGTTGTAGCCGATCACCGCTTTCAGCTTCAAGACCTCCCTGCCAGCTGGAGGGGATAAGAAACTCTGCAAGAAAAATAGACAGCAGCTTGAAACGAGCACTAGGACAGTGCAGTCAGATGCATTCAACACCCATGTCCTCATCCACCCCACCCCCACCTCAAATCCACGCCAAGACTCACACAGTTCAAGTTCAACACATCCACAGATGAATACCAAAGCATACACTTACACAGACGAAAAAGAAACTGCACCAGCAAAACCAGGCACAGATGCTTTCAGATGGGGCTGGCAGCAACTGCCCAGTCAATGAGCAGCTGCTGATCCCGTTGGGAAAGAGTTCAATGGGTTTTGCTGACTTGGGGATGTTGATAATTCAATAGGAAGACAGGCAGAAAAAAAAAAACAAAACACCAACAACAACAAAAAAAAAACAAAAAACCAAACCCCCCCCCCCCAAAAAAAAAAACCCAAAAAAACCCCACCAAAAAAAAAAAAAATGCAGCCAGGTAGAGGGACAGAGGAGAGACTGGAGGGTGCAAAGTGAACATAACTTTTCTCCCAGCACCATGAGCAGCAGAGCTCAAAAAGGTTGAGTGACGTTTCTGTTTGATTATTGCTCTGTTTGTTAATAGAGCAAGAGCTGTGCCTTGGCTCTCCTCGCTACGCTCCCAGGATTGCCTTCCCCAGCCCGCTCTGCCAGCGCATCTGCTCGCAAATATGGGTGCCCGATGAATCACTCCATTGCTCACTCGTCTTTTGCTTTCAATAGCACATGCCATTTCCATTTCTTTGGAATAAAAGTGGATGCAGCCTCGCTGAACAGAAAAAAAAGTTGATCACAACTCACTTTTTACTAGTCTGGAAAGAGCTGCACATAGAGGAGAAAGGGAATCTAACTTCAGCAGTTTCTCACTGAACATCAGGCCCAGGGGTAATAGTTCACAGATTGCTTTCAAACAGAGGACAGTTGGAAACAATTTGGAAAAACCCACCTACTCCAGTCTGTTGGACAGGTACCCAGCCCTGGCACAACTCTCACCTGGGGGAGCACTGATGCCTTAAAGCGAGGAGTGAAATGTCGGTAGCAGTCTGGGCGGACGGAGCGTTGGGACTTGGGGCTTTTGGTCTCCTTTCGGGGTTCTGCCACACAAAGAAGAAAACGGTACCTATGGGATGCTGTTCTGGGAGAGGTTTGGGCACAGCAGCGTCCATTCGGGCGCTGCCTATGTGAATTCATATACACAAAGCAAAAATCAGACCACAGCATCACACGTGGTCCTACACAACCGGCCATCAGAACAGCAACAGCTTTTCCAGGGCAGGAGGAGGAACATCTATGTCCCCCCCCACCTCATCCTGCTCAGCCACACCACACTGCTAACAGCCCAAGGGCATCCGTGCTGCGTGCCCTGGGCATTGCTGTGACAGCATAAACCACACGGCCAGAAAGAGGCCTTCAAGGAGGGCAGCAGAGGCACAGTTTGATGGTGAAGCCTTCCAACAAGTCCTGCCCACGGCTGAGTGCTGGCAGCTGCCTGCTTCTGGCTGCTTGCCACAAACTGCCGCAGCTTTGAGGCTGTGCATCTATTAATAGCGACATTGGGAGCTTTAATTTCAGACGGGTTTAATAGAAGGTGGAGATGATAGTGACTCCAAACTGAAAGAGGGGCTTCTGTAGAAGCAGCAGCAGGGAAAGAAACAGAAAAATAATTGGTCTTGGGGAGCAACTTGAGCTTCCTTCCTAGTGACTTCCCTCAGTAAATCACACTGAGAGAAGAGTCCCAAGGAACACATTACTGCCCTTCATCTTACAACTCAGAGCTATTTGCACCATGTTAATAATGACCTTCCTTTCTTTTTCATACCAAGCTGCCATGCAGATCTGTGCACTTGGTGCCCCAACGGAATCAAGCACTGTACAAGTTGGCAATAGCCCTGATTTACCGTTTGCTGATTCTCCAGGAGACCTTGAGCTCTCCTGCCTCACTTTGGGCCTCACAACAAGTGTCTCATTGCTGACCAAGATATCTCTGTCTCTGTTCTCCACCATCCTGATGCTGTCTGGAAGATCTGCTTCCTCCTCTTTGTCTGACTCAAAGAAAATACCTGAAAAGAAAAATTATCAGGAGGACAGATGCATCCATGTGGATGGTGGGGGTTGGTCTCTTCTCCCAAGGAACAAGTGACAGGACAAGAGGAAATGGCCTCTAGTTGCACCAGGGGAGGTTTAGGTTGGATCTGAGGAACAATTTCTTCCCTTTGAGGGTTGTCAAGGCCTGGCCTAGGCTGCCCAGGGCAGTGGTGGAGTCCTCATCCCTGGAGGGGTTTCAAAGCTGTGGAGACGTGGTGTTGAGGGACATGGTTTAGTGGTGACCTGGCAGTGCTGGGTTAATGGTGGACTTGATCTTAAAGGTCTCTTCCAACCAAAACAATTCTATGACTCCGTGATTCTATGGGTGACTAACTCTTGGATTCTGACAGTATCATTCTGCTCTGCATAACAGCACATCTGTTAGGGTGGAGGGCAAAGCAGACATCTTGTCCTGGCTATGGCCAGAAAGGTCCTTACCACAGCCCTCAAAGAAGCTGTACCAGCAGCTTAGTCTACAGGGGAGAGCAGAGGATGAAGTGGTACTGAACCTCAGCACCTCTGGGTGGCTTTGTCCACATTAGGGGAAGGCAAATGCAGATTGGTCTGTCAGTCTGCGGGAAGGGGATCATGGGCAGGGACAGCTCCAGGGATGCTGCTGAACTAGGCAAAGAGTTTTTCCTAAAACAAAATTAATTTTCCCCTTTCACACAAGCAGTTCCTCTTACTTTGGCATCCAGCTTGGTGGACAGAGCTGATGTCCAAACATGGTGGCGAGGACAACAGTGGAAGAGGAACTATATGCCGAGGTGTCTCAGTGGCATCCTTTAGCTTCTCAGAGCTTTCTTCTGTGAAAAGAAAAGGATTTGAGTAACTTCCTTCATCCCTTTAGATCCCTCCTCCTCATGGGCTGGTAGATGGCAATACCTCCAAGTTCCTACACAGGAGAAGCCACTTCAATTCTGTCCTTCAAGAAAGAGAGGGACAGACAGCGAGAGGGACAGTGAGGAAAGAGAAAAAGAAGAGATAGAGGCAGGGAAAGACATGGGCAAAAGCTGAAAGACCTACCAGAAAACCCAGAGTGGCTCCGTTCAGAACATGCCCTCTTTGGTAGACTCCCACTTATTGGGGCTAGTCAATTAGAGACTGTCCTTTGGGGTTAATTAGCTGGTCAGCCCCCACCTATCAGACTCCCTGAGGAAGCAAACCAAAATCCCCAAACCCTACCCTCTGCCATGAAGGAAGCAGTGGAAAAGTGGCCAGAGCAACTCCTGGGAGGAGACAGACTCACCTGCTCCTGGCAGCAGAGTAGACTGGGAGGAAGGAGTGCTGGGAAGGCAAGGAGACTGGTGTTACACCCAGAGGAGATGGGGCAGGGGAGGTGATGGGAAGCAGTGGAAGGCACTGCCCAGCACCGCACACTTACCCGGCTGAGGGCGGCTGCTCCACAGGCAGAGCCAGGAAATCCCAGAGGAAGATGGCGTCTCCGACGCTGATGACGTGGTGCTGGTCTGGGGTGAAGGCCACCTGCTGCACTGGCTCCGAGTGCCCGATGTACACCTGGGACAGAGCACGCCTTGAGCTTCTCCATCACCACACCTGGCCTATCAGGATGGTGGTTACTCCACTCCCTGCCCTGCACAGTCAGTGTCCAGAGACCTCATCAGAGGATCCTCTCAGAGGCCAGCACCGCACTCTCCGGTGCTCAGATCTAGGGTTGATCAACTTGGGCTGACATTCAACACACTGATCAGGAGAAACAAGCAGAAGCTGGAAACCCCCTAAGTCTTATTCAAGCTCTCAATAGCTCTGAAACCCTGGGTGAGCCATTTCTTTCTCCAGGTGGCTCTGTCCCCAGCATAAAGGTAACACCTACCTCTGTCCTTCACGAGGGTCTCGCTGAACATGGTGCTTGGACAGCCCCGGCTCATGTTTAGCACCTGGTGTTATTACAACGTGGGAATAGGACTGCATTTCTCAGCTACTGGTCAAACTGGGACTGGGGACACTGGGCCAAGTCACATAGAGGACATTTGCTGTTCTGTTCTCCAGGAATACACCACCAGTCCCCTCCCCTCCTATTGTGGACTGTACCTGGAAGTTGATATCGAAGCGCATCTGATAGTCCCACACTTTGATAACTTTGTCACCAGCAGTGAGCAGGTACCTGCCATCCTTGCTCAGAGCCAAGGAAGAACAGGCCAGCTTGTGCACAGGAGACACCTGAGGAGATGAAATGTCCCCAGGAGCATTAACGGAGCTAGTTCATGGCCTTACTTATGCTTCAGCAAGAGGACAGGAGTCCTGTGTGTGACAGCACAGAAATCAAGGACAAGCTCAGGCTCACCCTGAGCATGACCAGACCAGGACTGCTACAGGCTTGCCACTCATCAGAGAATCCCAGCATGGTATGGGTTGGAAAAGACCTCTGGAGATCATCTCATCCAACCCCTGTACTCCAGCAGGGTCACCCTGAGCTTGAGGCCCAGGATCACACTGCCCAGGCGAGTTTGGAATCTCCCCAGAGAAGGAGACTCCACAACCTCTCTGGGCAGCCTGGGCCAGGCTCCAACACCCTCACAGCAAAGAAGTTTTCTTTGAAATTACCTTAAAGAAATTACCTATGTTTCTTTGAAGCCCATGAGCTCCTCCCTCATTTAGCCTTCTACAGTGACATGAAGTGCCCAAGTCCCACACAACACGAGACCTCAGTGCAAGTTTCTGACTGTCCTACCTCTCGCACCAGTCGCCCCGTTTTTGCGTCAAGCACAAGGATTTTATTGGAAGAAGTGGCCACCAGAAGCTCCCCTCGGGACACTGGAGCAAAGCAGACTCTCCCTGCAGAGTCCAAGGCTGTGCTGTTCAAATCGAGGATGCTGATGTCCACCCTCAGCAGCTGTGAAACAAGGAGCTACTGAACAAACATCCTGGAGCAAGTACTGCAGATGCTTTAGGATTGCTCCTGTGGCTCTCCTAACAGGAGGCTACAGACCCCCTCAGGCCCTTCACTTCCCACCTAATGAGGGGCTTCGAGGTCCAGACAATGTCCTTACTGCCCAGGAGAGCTGCTCTCAAGGAGAGCTCAGAGATTACAGTATACACAACCCTTCTCCAAATTATCTTTTAGAGGGGGGGGGGTGAAGCTGAAGAAGAAACCTTGGATTTTGTTGTTTCTGTCTCACAAAATGTAAAACAAACCTCATGGCAAACACCCTAAGCAAGCGTCTGCTGTGCAGGGAAGTGCCCTCCCCTCTGCTGCTGGTGACCAAGGCCCTTGATCTATCTTGTTTCATGCAGCCTGTGGGAATCTCCCCTCCAGCCCATGGCACCCTGCAGCACATGCTGCCCTCCCCACCCACCTCCCTCTAGAAAGGAGCAGAGCCCCCTGGGTACCTCGTCTAAAGAGCAGGCCTCCATCACGGTCACAACATACTTGGAGGGACCCACGAAGGCCAAGAGACGACTGTCCCTGCTGACCACCAAAGCTTCCGGACCATTCGCAGCATCCTGGGCCACCACATTACCTGAGGGCCACAGCAAGAGAAAGAGAGTGAAGAGAGGAGCAAAGCCCAGGGTGCAGCCAGCTCACTCTGTGATGGTGCTGCTGACCAGGAGTTGCAGCTTCTCCTGCCTTCAAATCAACCTTGGGTTAATGTTCTGGCCTGAGAAAGGTGCAACCTCTGTTGTAGAAGATGCTACAAATTTTATCTGCAACACTCAAGGCATGCAGTGAACCACCTCAAAGACAAGGTCCAGATCCATGGCTTCTTGCCTGACTGCATCTGGGGTGTTTTCAAGGAGAGCAAAGCAAAGTCAAGGGAATACAATTGATTTAGTGTTTATTATTTAACGTTACCAGAAGGAGCTATAAATGCAAGAGCTCAGCTGCAGCCTGGGCATCTGAACCCTGAGCAGACTAAAGTCAGTGCCAAACCCCACAATGCTGCTGTCAGTCCAGTGGGGAAGATAGACCCAAAGATCTAAAAATCACAGCAATTCTCTGTATTTGTTCCATGACTACAACTCCACTCTTCTGTCCCTGGAGCATGGCCAGGCAGTGAACCCTGGTTCAGACCAGAGAAAATATGTGAAGGTCCTACTGTAGCAGTGTCACCAACTTGGGTGATTTTGGACAAATTCCCTGATCTCTCTGAGCCCTTATTCCTGCTCCACCTTCAGCTGCACTCTTCTCAGGGCAGGAGCCTCCTCTTTATATAAAAAGCTCCTTCTCCCTACCCAAGGTTGTGCTGCCACAGCTCATTTTCAAATGTCATGAACATGTCATTGACATTTCCAAATTGCCTTGTGCCTGCACTGTTTCCCCTGCCTGCAGCTCTCCAGCTTCTCTGCTCATCAGCATGGCTCTTGGCACAGCTCTGCTGCAGGCAGGGTTAGGGAAATATCCAGTTTAACCAAATTAAACTACATGGAATGGAAAGAGTCAGGGCTTAGGGATGAATATGTAGAACCACAGAATCGTTTTGGTTGGAAGAAACCTTTAAGATCAAGTCCAACCATTAACCGGCACTGCCAGGGCATCACTGAACCATGTCCCTCAGCACCACATCTCCACAGCTCTGACACCCTTCCAGGGATCATGGGGACTCCACCACTGCCCTGGGCAGCCTGGGCCAGGCCTTGACAACCCTCAAGGGGAAGAAATTATTACTTAGGTCCAACCTAAACCTCCCCTGGTGCAACTTGAGGCCATTTCCTCTTGTTCTGTCACTTGTTCCTTGGGAGAAGAGACCAACCTCACCTGGATCCAGCTTCCTTTCAGGGAGTTGTGGAGAGCAAGGTCTCCCCTGAGCCTCCTTTTCTCCAGGCTCAACAACCCCAGGTCCCTCAGCTGCTCCTCACCAGACTTGTGCTCTAGACCCTTCCCCAGCTTTGCTGCCCTTCTATGGACACGCTCCAGCCTCTCACTGTCTTTGGACTGAGGGGCACAAAACCAAACCCAGGATTTGAGGTGAGGCCTCCCCAGTGCCCAGTCCGGGAAGATAATCCCTGCCCTAGTCTTGCTGGCCACACTAGTGTCAGGATGCTGGTGGCCAAGAAGGCCACCTGGGCACACGCTGGCTCATCTTTAGCTGGCTGTTGACCAACACACCCAGGTCCTTTTCCATCAGGCAGTTTCTAGCTACTCTTCCCCAGTCCAAGTAGGAAGACTCTGCACTTGTGATGCTTCTAGGCAATAAGCTGTCAAACTCAGACCTGAAAGGGCAGGTTTCTGTGATTCCAGACCATTCATGGAATAAAAACACTGGGCAAAGTGTGAACGTTTGAACCAGGACTAGGAGGGAAGGGTTGTCAGCCAGGGTTTGCTCACACGTATGGTATAAACACAAATGACACAGCAGGTTCAGCAGAAAATCTCTCTCCGAGTAGCCTGTCTGGTTTGGCTGTGGTGCCAGGATGTCTGTGCTAATAGAAGAGAAGAAAGGCAACTCACAGCCCCAGAGGCTTACCCAGGACTCTCAGGATGTGGCTTTTCTGTGCCATACAGCTGTAAAGAGCCAAAGTTCCCTGCAAGCAAGAGCTGAACATGAAGTTGCCATCTGGAGAGAAGGTCAGACCAGTGATCGCAGTGCGGTGCTGCCTGAAAGAAGGAAGAAAACATGAAAAAGGGAGGGGAGGAGAAAAGACAAACCAACCAACGCACAGAAAACAGTAGCAATGTTAAGTGCAACACGGTGAAGAACCCAGGAGAACACAATATTCAGGGACAGGCCTAGGACCCCACCATGCTCATGCCTGCAGCAGCCCAGGACAATCAACGCTCTAATTTTTTGGAAAGCCGAGCAGCAAGTGCAGCACTGTGGCTGTCCTTGGATGGGACACGCTTCCCCTCCCTTTGAACATCCTCCACTTCCCACACCAGAGCTCACAAGGCTCCCCGTTCAAGGACAGGTTCTTTCCTACCACTGGCCAACTGCACACCAGGAAGCCATACAGAAAGTCCTTGTAGCCTTCGCAGGTTGGACTTCCACCCAGACCCTTGGCACAGTACTATCTCCACCCAAAAACCATATGGCTGGGACACAAGGATCATGAAGCTCAAGAACAGCACTTTTGCACTTCCATGATTATCACCGTGGCCCTTGCCAAGACTCCCAGTTAGACCCAGACCTGCCCCAGTGCACCTCCCACTTGTAAGCACGCACTTGTGCTCTGCGAGGAGGTCGGAGGCAGCCAAGCTGAAGGTCCGCACTACCCCACAGTCGAAGCCACAGGCCAGGATCTGCTGGGTGGGGTGAAAGGCCACGGCACAGGGCATTTCATCTGCAGCGGTGAAGTCGTACAGCTGTGGGGAAGAGACACAGGCATGAAGCTGGATAAAGCTCTGCCTGGCAGTCAGACTTAACAAAACAGCCTCAGACCTCCACCATCAGCATGATCCACAAGAGAACACTGATCTTGCCTCAATGGATCTAATGCCCAGTGAAGAAGTTCTGGGTCTTTGAGCATTTGGATAAAGGTCTTGGGTATTACATTTTGTGTTAAAGAGAAATAATAAAAAATGGAGGAAAAGACAATATTTTTAAGAACACCCTCAGAAGCTAAGGCCAAATTATGCATTAAGCCAAAACTTTCATACTTCCAAAGGATTTCCTGCCCATAGTACCCCCCAGTGCTTCAGGGAAGATATTTAAGGGCTCTTGAAGCGTGAAGCTTTGATAACTAGACCGAACAGAGACTGGGCAGGCAATAAATGCAAGACACCCACTGACTCTCAGCTCACCTACCTGTTGCATGGAGACGAGGTCCCAGACTCGGATGGTACTGTCCTGAGACACCGTTGCCATCTGCTTCCAAATCCCCTCCACCGAGAATGCCAAAATGGAATCCCCATGAGAGCGCATGAGGGTGTTATAGTCCCGAGACTGGATATCCAGGTAGCCCAGATTGCCAGCAGCCGTTGTGCACAGGACTTTGTCACTGTCTGGGCTGATGGAGACAGAACTCACAGGAGCCTCATGCTCTAGGGAAAGACACAGCAGTCAGAAAAGCCATCCGGAAAGGGAGCAGCAGCAGCTGGAACAGAGCTACCAAACCATTTAGGAAAGGAATGCACACAGGAATTAGCATTTCCAGACTGAAGACCGAACATTTGCAGGTTTGAGTTTAGTGAAAAATTAGTTTCTGCCCTTTCTAGAAGTGCCTGAGCTCTGCTGTTATGGCAAATACTTCAAAAAGAGTGAAGAACCACTCAACTTCTCCCCTAATTTTTCACGGACAGAGAAGCCATGGGTTCAAGGGCATTGAAATCAAGATGGAGTGCCTGCTCTCATCCAGGAGATCCTGCCTTTCTCTGAGTTACAATATGAATAATTGTTGCTGAACCAGAAGCCTCCCAAGCCAGTCATCCCTAGAGACAGCAGGCATAAAAGATGCCCTTACTAATGAGAACTGCTTTAGGAGACATGGCCATGGAGCTCTGCAGCAGGCTGATGGAGATGGGGAGCTCAGCAGCTCTGCTCCCAGCTCTACTCACCCGCCTCTAAGACAACAGCTGAGAAGTCCAGTGGCCACAGACGCAGGTAGCCATCTTCTGAACCCGTGGCACAAAAGGTTGAGGAGATGCTAATACTGTTTATAGCAATCCCAGGGCCTGAAAAGCCAAAAAATGACATTACCATACTCAAACTAAGTTTTCAAGAGCTGAGTCCCACGGTCCACCCACGCCAGAAGCCGAAACCTCAGAAGCAGTCAGGAGTTTACAGTGACTGACAGCATAGGCTGAAGAGTCTCAGCTACTCCTCAGGACTTAAAACACAGAATCACAGAATTGCTTTGGTTGGAAAAGACCTTTTAGATCACCGAGTCCAACTTGGCACTGTCAACATTTTTAGTCCCCATCCCTTTCCTGCACTCCTCTACCATCGTGCAGCTCTCACCAGGCACAGGAAACTCTTACCCCTTGTTAAACCCTGGCATATTTTTGCCTTGAATGAGATCTCATAGCCAAGGGATGTCCTAGATAACTGTCCAAGACACAAGCCCCTTTCACTGCCATGTCTCTGCAGCATAGTGAGGAGAGGAAATGTGAATCCACAGAAGCTGAGATTTTCTGACTCAGGTATAAAGTCCACCCATCAAAGCAGTGGCAAAAGCCTCCACTGCTACCAAGAGGACACCCAAGGACATTGTTTCATCTCTTCGTGGGTATTTTCTCGCCCATAAAGTGAGAACTGAAGTTACAGACCTCACAAGGGGGCACACTCTAGATTAATTATCTCAATTTGCCAAAGCAAACTACACACTAAGTTTGAAGCTATCAGAGCAATCACACTTGAAAGTGAATTCTTCCTGCTGTTAGAATTAATGGCAGAGCTGGAAGCTGTGCTACTCACCCTACAGCAGCGACTTCCCAAACACTCTGTGCAGGCTGAATAATGAAAAAATCCCCAAATTCATCTTTTTCGTTGGTCTGCTTAGTTCTTTTTCCATCTCTACTTTAAGGCTCCCATCAGCAAATTAAGACTTTGTATCATGTTTCTAAAAGTAGTGTTTCTCTGAAAGAGCAATCAGCATTTACAATGCTAAATTTCTTCCTTAAAATGATACTTTGCTGTTCTAAGGAAGATTATTTGCAGTACTTAAGAGGCAAATAGCTAGCAATGATCTAACCAACTCAAAATAATCCTATGCTGTAGGTAGGCTTGTATTAGAAAGAGTGTGGCCAGCAAGACTAGGGCAGGGATTTTCCCCCTGGACCAGGCACTGGGGAGGCCTCACCTCAAATCCTGGGTTCAGTTTTGGGCCCCTCACTCCACAAAGGACATTGAAGGGCTGGAACATGTCCAGAGCAGGGCAGCAAAGCTGGGGAAGGGTCTAGAGCACAAGTCTGGTGAGGAGCAGCTGAGGGACCTGGGGTTGTTGAGCCTGGAGAAAAGAGGCTCAGGGGAAACTTTCTCGCTCTCCACAGCTCCCTGAAAGGAGGTTGGAGCCAGGTGGGGTTGGTCTCTTCTCCCAAAGAAGAAACGACAGGACAAGAGGAAATGGCCTCAAGTTGCACCAGGGGAGGTTTAGGTTGGACCTGAGGAACAATTTCTCCCCCACAAGGGTTGTCAAGGCCTGGCCCAGGCTTCCCAGGGCAGTGGTGGAGTCCCCATGATCCCTGGAGGGGTTTCCAAGCTGTGGAGATGTGGTGCTGAGGGACATGGTTTAGTGGTGACCTGGCAGCGCTGAGTTAACAGTTGGACTTGATCTTAAAGGTCTCTTCCAAGCAAAATGGTTCTATGATTCTAAATAGCTAGTTTATTTTACCAGATTCATTTGAGTGTATTTCTGCCCCTGATGATGGTCACAGTGCTCTCCTGCCTGCAGATCCTCCTACCTGTGCTGCTGTCTGCCTTGTCCCGTGGCTGTGTGGGCAGGAGCCGCCGCACACTCTTCATGCTGACATTCTTGTAATCCACCTCCAGGACGTGGCCACTCTTGCTGCAGACAAAGCTGTAGAGAAGACAGAGCCCTGCTCTGGCATCTCAGGGTTAAGAGGAGCTGTGCTGGTGTGGTTTAGTAAAACTCAGCTTGGTTTACCTGTTAAACTATTTGCTTGATGGATAGCAACTGTTGTAACCTAACAGGTCAATGAGATGTGCAAGGGCACCTCGCCACACGCTATGTTACAAAGTCAGAGCTTCCTATTTTATCTCCCATCCCTTTGAAACATTAATTAGCAGAAGAGTAAAAAGCTCAGCACAGACTTCAGAAAGAACCTCCCTCTGGCACAGGACACAGCCCAGGGGAAGGCTGGGCCAGAGGAGCCAACAGTTCTGCCCTTATGGAACAGTGTGTGGTAGCAGCAAAGGTATGGCTTTGATGATTAAAATAAAACAACAATAAAAAAAGTGTGTATCCATCCATCCATCCATCCATCCATCCATCCATCCATCCATCCATCTGCAAGAGGATATGCACCACACTCCTCTCACTGCCGACAGAAAGCCAACCACAAGCTTCAGGTTGGGGAAAGATTCACTAAACATGGCAAAACATCAGTACAGCAAGAGAAAAACCCCATTTTTTAGGCTATTCTGCAAGCAGCTGAACCTCTTTTGGGATGTGCTGCATGCTGAGGAGCGGAGAGACTCTCCCAGCTCCAGGAGGCACCAGTATTTTGCAGGGAAAACCCAAGCCAAGTGCCATACTCTCACAGAGGGTGGAAAGATGCTACAGGCTGCCCCACAGATGGGTGTTGGTGCAGCCCAGCACCCCTTACAGCGTGCGGTCCTCCGGCTCCCGCTCGGCCGCATGCCCCTCCTCGAAGGCCAGGTCGGTGAACTCCAGGGAATGGTACTCGCCCAGCTTGACGGGACACGAGCGCAACGCTCCGCCCCGCACTCGCCACAGCCTGATGTTGTCCCGGCCACACGACACCATCCTGTTCCAGGAAAGACTGAGTGAGGAGCAGGGCAGGAGTCTCCAAGCCCCTGGTGAAAGATCAGTGCCCCAGGGGCCACCACCCAACAGTGAGGACTGAAAAAAGGAGTGGCAACCACAGCAGCCTGCTCCTGTAAACCTGGGTGCTGCAGCACCAGGACCCACCCCTACAGCCATGTCAGAACTGATACTTTTCTTTTCTCTGCACGCTACCTGGTATCGTCAAAAAAAGCAATCTTCAAGGCCTGGATGTCCACATCAGTGTGTGCTTTGGCCAGCACAGCCACCTCTCCACCATGGGTCACCTGAGCAGTGTTCCACACCACCACCATCTGCAGCAAAAAACACGATGGCAGAGCTGCTTAGATGTGGAAACCTTGGCAGCAAAAAGAGCTTTTTATCCCAGTAGCTGACCAGCTGCACATGCTGGAGCCTGCTCCAGAGCTGGGCACAAAGAATCGATAACAGAATTGAAGCAGGGGATAAAAAAACCTCTGGCACAGATACTTTAGGACAGTCCAACAGCTTTGCAAAGCTTCATGGCAATATACTTGTCTGGCATACGTAATTCTAGGTTCTAAATCCCAGGGCTGCCTGGCAACAGGGCTCAGACTTGGAAAGAAAATCCTCAGAGAAGTGGGAACTCTGCCTATTGAGCTGTAAGAGTGCAGGGCCGGTCCAGGAGGGACGGAGGTAGCATGAGTTCAGCCACACCATCTCTCACAGGACTTTGCTCCGATGCAGGTTTGTTTGCTCCCAGTGCCCATCACGAGGGGCAAGACAGTCAAACCCTTTACTCTATGGTAAGGGGAGATGGGTGAAGAAATGCACGTGATTCTATGCTCTGCATTGCAGAACAGTCTTAAAAACAGACCCAGAATCCCCTCAGAGCCTGGGATGGGCTGAGGCATCACCCTGGGAGAGGTGCTCCTGGCCAGGCACCTAGCACCCCCTGTTCTCACCCTATCAATCCCCCTCCCCAGTTTCAGCTCGCCAGCTCTCACCTGGACCATGGACCACTGCTGTGTGCTGGGGAAAAAAAAAAACACTGCTTGTTTTTTCCTGCAGGCACTCACTGATGGCACAGCTAATTGCTGGTGGTCATCAGCAAGGGATCACTGGATGAAAACAGCTCCACTGATAAAGCAAAAGCCCCAGTCCCATGAAATGGTTTTATTTTTGACTGCTACACGTGGGATCTGCGTCATCCCTTAGCTACATTGGTGGGTGGAAGCTTCAGTGCCCAGCATCCCTTTCAGCAGTGATGCCTGCCATATTCAGAACTGAAAGATTAAACCTCATATCTTGCCCTAAATGCTATAATAAAAATAGGTTTGGTGGCTCCAGTCAGTGCTGAACCTCCCATTACAATTCCCAGTCCTTCACTAAGTGCTTGTGAGCCTTCCAGCTCATAAAGCCACACAAACACGTGTCACCCCAGCCCAGTGGGCCAGAAGGGCTGTGGAGGAGGGTGACAACAGAACCACACAGCCGCCTGCATCATCCCACTCAGGCTCATAGCTGGGGCCACACCAGGGACACAGAAACAGGCTCAGAGCTCAGCCCAAGTAGGTCTCTCAGGCTGCTTCTAAAAGGATTTGTTTACATGCAGCTGAGGAATGCGCATATGAACACTCATGAGCATCAGGTAGAAAGGAAGTATCTTCTCAGTGGCTAAACAGAAAGAGATCTCCCTTTGACTACACTGAAGAATGGGTCTAAGCCCAGAGCAGTGGTTTGTCTGAAAAATAACTGTGTGATCTGGGAGAACAACCACCTCATGTCTCTTTTTCATGCAGGGCAGGGAAACCTCCAAACTAGAGTTGGAGTTCTCACCGTTTTGCCATGCCTGTCCTTTCCAACGCCACACAGAACGGCTCCGCTGTAGGAAAAGCTGCAAGAAGAGGTCATATGATGAAACACAGCTCCTTGTACCATGAGTGCATCTCAGCAGGGAATAAAAGGAGACAAGTTGAGGGTATGGGGAGATATCAAGACCTGAGGGAGAAGCTCAGGAAGGATCTGTCAGCATGTGGGCTGTTCCAGACCAGCTGCCAGCAGGTCTTGATGATAAACAGGGGCAGCCATAGGAAAGGTCTAACTCACCCCTGGTTTATCATGCGTGAAAAGCACAGAAAAGCTGCAACGCTTAACCCACCTGAACGCATCCCTGCACCTAGACTGAAACCCACCTCAGGGATGAGAGGGAGTGGACGTGGGTTTTAAACACCGAGAGGCAGCTGCCCACAGGGAAGTCCCAGAGACGCACCACGCTGAGGGGACCAGCCTGCGCGGAAGCCAGCAAGGTGCTGTTCCCATTGAAGGCCAGTGCTGACACCTATGGGAATTACAGAATCATGGAGCATTTTAGGCAGGAAGGAACCTCAAAACTCATCTAGTCCAATGGCCCTGCAGTGAGCAGGGACATCTACAACTAGAGCAGGTTGCTCAGAGTCCCAGCCAACCTCACCTGGAATGGTGCCAGGAACAGGGCATCAACCACCTCTCTGGGCAACCTGGGCCAGGGTCTCACCACCCTCAGCATCAACAATTTCTTCCTTCCCTCCAGTCAGAATCTCCCTCTTCTAGTTTAAAGCCATCACCCCTTGTCCTGTCACAACAGGACCTGATCAAAAGTCTGTCCCCATCTTTCTAACAGGCACCCCATGAAGTTCAGAAAGGCCACAAGAAGGTCTCCCCAGAGCCTTCTCCTCTCCAGGCTGAACAACCCCAACTCTCCCAGCCTGGCCTCCCAGCAGAGGGTTCCACCCTCAGATCATTGCTGTGGCCTCCTCTGGCCCCGCTCCAACAGGTCCCTGTCTCTCCTGTGCTGAGGACTCCAGAGCTGGCCCCAGCACTGCAGGGGGGTCTCTCTCCCCAGAGCACTGGGAGCAGAGAGGCAGGATCCCCTCCCTCCACCTGCTGCCCACGCTGCTGGGGATGCAGCCCAGGCTGCCGTTGGCTTCTGAGCTGTGAGCACATGGTGCTGGCTCCTGTCCAGCTTTGCACCCCCAAGTCCTTCTCTGCAGGGCTGCTCTTGATTCCTTCACCCCCAGCACCACGTTAGCGGCTCTCGAGGAGAGCTGAGGGTGGGGGTACCTCAGAGGTACAAAGACAGCGCTGCTGTAGGGCTTTGTAAGGAGTGTTACACTCACCTTATCTGTGTGGCCAATGAAGAACCTCTGCTCTCCAGTCTGGATCTGCAGGGTCACTATAACAGCATGGCAGGGGTAGACCACCGCAGCCTTTTTCCGAGCCCACAGCGCCTGCAGGACCAACACAGGAACAAGAGGGCTGCAGATCCTTCAGAGGCCCCAGTTCCTAGGCTGGACCCACAGAGATTTCTTCAACAGGAGATCTGGTGCACTTGTGCAGGCCAGAGGATGCTCTCCATGCAAGTACTCTTCTAACTTGCAAAGGAAAACCAAGAGCCCAACCAACGTCCTACTAAATTCAGTGGATTTACCATGTCTACTACACAAGCAGCAGATACAAGGAAAATGGTGTTGCTGGCAGAGCCTTGAACGGGCTGACCCAAAACACCCCTTTCTTTACCCTAACAGACTACAAGCCAAGCTCCTGCAAGGCATGGTGCCCCATGGAAACAATCCAAACCACAGCTCTTCTAATTTTAACGTGTCAAAACGCAGAAGCTGTGAGATCTAGAAGGCCTCCATATCTTTTAATTAACCATTAGAACAGCAGAAAACCTGTGCACAAACATAAGCTTGTGCCCATCTGCTTTGGGGTCCTTTCCCTAATCAAGAAGTGCAGGAAGGGAGGCACTTTCACACCTCCAGAAAGAATCTGTGCCCTGGCCATGCGATTACAGACCAGTTCCCACTGTCTGAGCTACTGACCCATTTGGTGCTGCAGCCTCCAAAGCCAATAATTTTTCTCAGCTTCAGGATGGGATCCGGTAAGAGCCTCTGGAAGAAAACAAAAAAAGAAACAAGCACCATCACACATGGAGCTGGAATGTGGTCCTCTGAACCCTATGCTACTTTCTCTCTAAAGCACAGAGGCAGCTTTGGGTTGCCCTCTGCTACAGGGAATGGCTTTAAAGTATTTAACCTGGCAGAAGTCAGCTGTGTCAGGAAGGAGGAGCTGGGCCCAGTCAGGCTGGGGATCACAGCCAGCCCTTCCCAGCGTTGGACCCTGCATTTCCTCTGTGGCTTCTGCTGGCCTCACAGGCATCAGCCATAAGTGACCCAAATCCACCCTTGGGCTGCTGTGACTCCTCACCCACCTCCTCTGAGCCGGTGCGGATGGCTCGGATGGTTCGTTCGCTCCTCTGGTGAGCGTACACGTGGATGCCACCACCACTGACTGCCGGTGGCTGCCCCACATCCCCCGCACTCCATGGTCTCCGGTTCTTCTCTAGCTCCTGGTCCCCAGCAGGCAAGACTCTCGGCAACCCTGGGGCTGTCAGGTGAACCTCAGGGATGCTTTTCGTCACTACAGGACACCGGCGTGGCATCTGAGAAAGGGCAAAGCCTCAGAGAGGGATCAGTCCTCCACCCACCACTAAGACAGGGAAATACTCGTGTCTCTCCCGACTGACTCTTCACAGCAATACAGACAAGGATGGAGCAACACGGAGGAAGAGCATCCCTGTAAGTACCCAACTTGGCCAGGTATGTTAACCAGACATGCTCCCAGTGTTGTCCAAACACAGTTCACCTCCTCCAGACAGCAAAGCAGAGCCCCAGGGAAGATTCAGCTCTGAACAGTCTCTGGAAGAGCTACCCTCTCTCCAGTGAGCAGAAGAGGCTGAAAGCTTCTGCCTGGTTCAGACCAGCAAGGTGGTCACGCTCCTTGTTTTCCCCCAGAAGGATGGCTTCCCCCAGGCCTTCTCCAAAAGCCCAGCATCATGCTGTCTGGTGAGCCTGTCTGAGCACCAGTTTCCACATCACCACCAGCAGGGAAGGGGAATTCAGCAGTGAGGGCAGCTGCCTGCCATCGCAAGAATCTGGACTCCACACACTGCTCTGCTCCCCGTGGGTGCCTGACCAAGTTCTTTAGTTTCCAGTCCTCATTTCCCATCTATAATTTAAAGACACACCTATTTGCTGCCTCAGGTGAGACAGGGAGGATAGATGGCTGGAGATTACAAGGTACTTGGCATTTATCTTGTCTGTGCTCTGTGCTGCACCAGACTGAACCACCCAACCATCAACTGCAGGACTGTGGCCAACAGACTGTGCCCAGATCAGGGGTCTGACCTGCCCAGATCAGCCATCAATGACAAGAAGCAGCTTCTACGTCCTCAATAAAAGAGCTCCAAGACAAGATGTGGCAAAAAAACTTCACAGGAGGCAGAAAAGAAAAAATTGCAGCCTCATCCACAGTACACTTACAGCTTTAGGACTGGTTATCTGATGGGTGAGGGACAGTCGGTCCTGGACTGTTTTGGTGAGCGTCACCGTCCGGGGCAGTTGGCAGACAGGGTCCTCTGAGGCTTTGCCACCTGGGAGACACACAGAGCAGGCTGGGTTCTTTCAGAACCCAAGGCATCCAACCAGGGTGGCACAGCCTGGGCTGCTGTCCCCAGCATTCCCACCTGCCGCAGGACTGGAACAGCTCTTCTGGATGGAGTCGTAAGGCAGCTTGGATCCCTCCGATGGGAACCTGGGCAAAATCAGAGGAAAGCACCATGTAACTGGCATATTGCACTGGCACCTGGGAATCCCCCTTGGCAACTCACTGTCTGGTGCAAAAGCTTCTTCACTGTCTACTATAAGGTCCAACTTTTGGCCCATCCTCACCCACCATCCCAGGGCAGTGGTGGGGTCCCCATGATCCCTGAAGGGTTTCAAAGCTGTGGAGATGTGGTGCTGAGGGACATGGTTTAGTGGTGACCTGGGAGCGCTGCATTAATGGTTGGACTTTATGAACTTAAAATGTCTTTTCCAATCAGAAGGATTCTGTAATTCCATGATAAATATCAGGATACTAAAGCATCTCTCATGCCTGATCCACACCACTACTTTCCAGGGTTAACTTTGCATCGTGCACTTCAGGCAATGCCACTAAGCTGATGGCTGCAATGAACTGCAACTTCTGACCCACGTCATTCTCTGGCACAAACCTCACCATCAATGGGAGCCCAGCACTGAAGCTGAGGAAGGAAGGCTTACATCTGCCCCTGACAAGGTGTTATGGCTGGTGACAGCTCAGCAGACGCAGTCACACTACCCTTTAACTTAGCAAGAGGCCAAAATGCCCCCAAGGAACCATATGCCCAGAAGAAAGGTTTGCATTGCACTGGGTTAGCCACAGGAGCAGTCCCAGCAAGAGACCCCCTGGGAGATGACTGGTGCTAACATCAGGCATGGGAGTGCTCTATGGCCTTTTTCCAGCCCCAAAACATCACTGAGAAGCTCAGATGAGGGTTGTGTGCTAGCGACATCTAAACACTGGAGTTAGGGTGACCAAAACATCTCCACTCAAGGCCCAGGTTTCTCTCGCTCTATCATTACGTAAGTGGCATGACCCATCCTGCCCTCCCAACAGGAACAGGAAGGTCTCAGTGCTGCAGTGAGTCCCAGCAGAGCCAGGAGCAGCCCTACCTGATGTAGTCATAGAGATCATGCCACTTCTGTCCCTTCGGCACGGGGAAAGCCATTTCCCGCGGCATAGGAGCGACCCCGTGGCAGGCCAGGTCAGCTTGCCAGCCCTCAGAGAAGGTCACACCTAGCAGCACAGAGATGGAGATCGAGAAATAAGTTCTCCAAGGTCAATGGGGCTGGCTGAAACCACGTGTTTACTGCAAACCACTTCCCTCTTTAAGAACACCTGACAAACGATTACAACCCCAAGGTCTATAACAAACCAAGGCACCTTTCCACAGGAACATTCCTGAAACTTTCAACCTCCAATGAAGACCCCAGAGCATAAACCCTTGGTATAAATGCCCCAGGCTCTAGATTCACGTAGCTTTCTATTCAGTGACTCAGCAGTTTCATGTGGTTTGTGTTAAGGCTCTATTCTCATTTTGCTGTCTTCTTTCCTTCCTGAGTTTGTAACTTTAGCAAAATCTTCAAAACAGAGGAAATTTTCAGAATCCACAAACAGAATCGAGAGCTTCCTGCTCCCTGCTGCTTTCCAGCAGGCCAGTCAGTTCGGGCACATTTCTAGCCCAAAAAAAAAGACAAGCAGAGACAAAGGTTGTGACCCAAGTATCTCTGCACACTGAGCAGGTGAGTTAAAAACGCAGGGGGGAACATTTTGGAGACAAAAAAAACCCCACAGGCTTTTCTAGCAGATAAAAGCCCAGGCCTCAGAAAAGTGATGTTTGGTAACATCTTTCACTTTTTTTCCCTCTGAAGCAAAATTCTAACCTTGGTAGGATATTTAACTTTGCTTTTCTCATTTATTTTTACAGGTGGAAAACAAGAGGATGCTTTCCTCCAAAGGTTGGGACATTGTATTCACCAGCACACATGGAAACTTAACACAGTACCAAATATTTTGCTCTTTTTGCTTCACATCCCACTTCTACAGTAACGGGAGCCTCATGCTCCACCAGAGTGAATAGCAAAAGCAGCTTTAAATGCCCACCGGCTGCATCCAGGCTGGACTGAAGTCACAAGAGAAACCATCACAGGAGGCCACCATGAAGCCCCAGCTCCTCACCTGGGTCGAACACCAAGTCACTGGTGCAGAGGTTTTTCACCAGCAGGTTGGAGCAGAGCTTGATGCTCTTCAGGTGGCCGTAGTGGCGGCTGAGATAGAGAGAGAGGATGGAGTGGAGGTCAAGCACCAGGCAGGTCCAGCGCACGTCAGCAGGGGCAGCTCCAGTGAGACCTGGAGAGGAGAGCAGCATGTGGCAAACAGGAAGATGGGAAAAGATGCTACAGACCCTGGACCAAACAAAGCAGGAGACGCAAGATTAACATGGTTAAATTAAAGTTATTTACATACAAGACTCCCACGAGGCTTGACTGGTCTGTGTCAAGGTGGGAGTTGGGAAAATGCACCTTGGAACTCATTACCGCAGCACAGTGGTGGGGAAGGATGGAGAAGCAGCCCTGCTGCCTCCTTGGGCTCATACGCAGCCTGATGCTGCGCCCCACTGCCCGGGGGCACAAGGATAGGAGACAACCCTTCCTGGTTGCAGAGGGTCTCCTCCTCAGGACCACTGCTCTTCACCCTCCTCACAGAACAGTGGAGGTGGAAGTGACCTCTAGAGATCATCTCATCTGACATCCAACCCCCCTGCTCCAGCAGGGTCAGCTAGAGCAGGGAGCCCAGGATCACATTGTCCAGGCAGGTCTGGAATTTCTCTGGAGGAGACGACTCCACAAACTCTCTGGGCAGCCTGGGCCAAGCTCTGCCATCCTCACAGCAAAGAAGTTTTTCCTTATGGTCAGACAGAACCTCCTGGCTTCCAGTTTGTGCCCGTTGCCCCTTGTCCTTTTGCTGGGCACCACTGAAAAGAGTCTGGCCCCATCCTCTTGCCCCCTGGGGGCCCTTTAGCTCTTAATCAGCATTGATCAAATCCCCTCTCAGTCTGCTCTTCTCCAGCTAAACAGCCCCAGGGCTCTCAGCCTTGCCTCAGCACAGAGATGCTCCAGTCCCCTCAGCATTTTCATAGCCTCTGCTGGACTCTCTCCAGTGGTTGCTTGTCTCTCCTGGAGAGCCCCGAACTGGACACAGTACTCCAGAGGTGGACTCACTAAGGCAGAGCAGAAGGGAAGGAGAACCTCCCTTGACCTGCTGGCCATACTCTTCTCAAACACATTGAGTCAACTTTTGAACTCAATTTATTTCCTATCAATTCATTTCAGCAGCGATGTGCCAGCCCAATCCCAACCTCATCATGAGCAGCAGCCCCAGGACAGGCGGTCCTCACCATGCCTGGCTGGGCGGTTGTCTGCCAAGCCCTCAGCTGCTCCACAGACAAAGGGGAACTGCAGCCAGGTGGCTGTGGACTTGAACTCCTTGAAGAGTGTAGAGAAAGAGATGCGTACCACCTGGTTTTCCTGAGAAGACAGACACACACATAGAGCTTTAGTCACCCTGGTGGCTTCATCAGGCAAACGCTGCATACGAGAAGGCATGTGGCTTGTCCCATCTCTGTTCCCAGTAGAGACTCTGTGAGATGGAAACTAGATCTACCCCATGGTAACCCACAAGCACCAACGAAGACCAGCCAAATTCTGCACCCCTTAGGAGCAGACCACTACTGCCACCCCCAGGTCCTTCACCCTGGCTACAACACTAATGACAGCAGTTTAACAAGGCCACCCCGTATCACATACCTCAGTGGCAACATCCAAGTGGACGACAAAGTGCTTGCGGGGCATGGGCCTGAAGAGCAGGTAGAGGTAGCGTCCCACCAGCCCCAGCGACTGGGTGCTGGTCCGGGGCAGCTGCAGGTAGCTGCTGGCGGGGAGGGACCCCCGGATCCGGTAAACGGTTCCCTTCAGCCTCGCGTCCTTCCAAAACCATGGAAAGGGGTGAAGGGGGGCGGTCAGTGCCACCCACCTGCGTCCAGTGTGTGTCCCCCACCCTGCATGCCGGTGCCCCCGTTACCGTGAGGGTGGCCACGTCCCCCTCCTTGGCAGAGCGCTTCCACTCCTCCACGCGGAAGTGCTTGAAGATGTTCAGGTACGGGCGCTGCCAGGCTGCTGGTACCAGCACCAGGATCAGCAGGGGTTGGTACTCCCGCCTGGACACCCCCCGTTACCCACTGTACCAGACACCCCATGGATGCCCTCACATCCCAAGGTCCCCTGCCCTGTTCCACCCCGTTATTTCCGTGTGCCAAGTCCCCCCAGCCCCGGTGTCACCCTTGTGTCCCGAGCCCGGTGATGTCCCTGGTACCACTGTGCCCTGAGGCCTGACAGCCCCGGTGATGCCCCCGGTACCTCCATGTTCCGAGTCCCCCCGGATCCGGTGTCACCCCCGCGCGCAGTGACACCTCCGTTACCTCCCTTGCTCCAAGTGTCCCCAGCCCCGGTGACATCTCCGGTACCTCCGTGTCCCGGGTCCGGTGACAACCCCGTTAAACCCCGTGCTCAAAGTGCTCCCAGCACCGGTACCGTCCCGATGTCCCGAGCCCAGTGACACTCCCGTTACCGTCCTGCTCCAAAGTACCCCCGTCCCCGGAGCCCCCCCCCCCGCCCCCGGGGACATCCCCCTTGCTCCAAGTCCTCGGTGGCCGGTAACAACCCCGTTACCCCCGCGCTCCGACCCCCCTCCCTGCCCTGAACGCCCCTCTCCGGTGACACTCCCGAGCCCTCCCAGCCAGAGCCAGAGCCAGAGCCAGAGCCGGTGCCGGTGCTACCTGCCGCCATGGCGCTCGCCGCCGGCTCAACCGTCCCGCGCGGCCCCGCCAATCGGCGCGCGCAGCCCGCGGCCACGCCCCGCGGGGAGGGGGCCGCGCACGCGTCATGTGACCCATCCCCCGCTCCGCCCCTCGGGCGGCCGGGCGATGTCCCCCGGGAGCCACCGTCCCACGGTAACACCGCTGCCGGCGCTCCGGAGCCGGGGGACGATGGCACAGAGACGGACAACAGCCTTCGGGCCTGCGGAGTTTATGTGGAGCGGGACGGAGCGCCGGGGGCAGCTGAGCCGCCTCGCCCGGGCTCTCCTCAGAAGGCCGGGTTGCCGAAGCCGAGCCGGTGCTGGGCGGCGTGGATCTCCCGCAGCAAGGCGCCGTTCTTCAGGCCCAGCTGCGGGAAGGGAGACGGGGGTGTTCAGGCAAGGTCAAGGGTGCCCACATTTAGCCCCTGGGTGCAGGGCTGGGGGCTGTGATCCACTCCCCCCCAGGGACCGCCCCTAGGAGCCAGACAGGGCCCCTGCTTCTCACTGCCCGTACCAGCCCTGAGCTCTGGAAGGGCAGAAACACCACTGTTCCTGTGCCACATCTGCACAGTGAACCATCCCATCCTGGAATCGTCCTGGTTGGAAGAGACCTTTAAGATCATCAAGTCCAACCATTAACCCAGCATTGCCAGGTCACCACTAAACCATGTCCCTCAGCACCACATCTCCACAGCTTGGAAACCCCTCCAGGGATCATGGGGACTCCACCACTGCCCTGGGCAGCCTGGGCCAGGCCTTGACAGCCCTTGTAGGGAAGAAATTGTTCCTCACGTCCAACCTAAACCTCCCCTGGCAGAACTTGAGGCCATTTCTTCTTGTCCTGTTGCTTGTTCCTTGGGAGAAGAGACCAACCCCACCTGGCTCCAACCTCCTTTCAAGGAGTTGTTTAGAGTGATAAAGTCTCCCCTGAGCCTCCTTTTCTGCAGCCTGAACAACCCTGGTTCCCTCAGCCACTCCTCACCAGACCTGTGCTCTAGACCCTTCCCCGCTTTCATTGCCCCTTCTCTGGACACGCTCCAGCTCCTCACTGTCCTTGTGGAGTGAGTGGCCCACAACTGAACCCAGGATTTGAAGTGTGTCCTAGCTCCTGCCCAGTCCAGGGGGACAATTCCTACCCTAGTCCTGCTGGCTGCACGAATGCTGATCCAAGCCAGAATGCTGGACAGAAGACATGACATATGTTCTGGGCCACATTGTTTAGCTTGCAGGTTCAAAGGCAATACTCTGGGCCAGTTCCCTTCCCACTCACTGTCAGCCCATGCCCTGCCCTGCCCACCTTGCAGCAGTACAGACACAAACCTTTACAGTGTATTTGTAGCACTGCTCTGCCTCCAGCTCCCGTCCTCCCTGGAGAAAAGATACAAGAGCAGCTAGTGAGGAAACTGTCCCACAGGAAACATGCCAGCTCTCAGCAAAATAACGTATTGTATGAAAGCTCAGCACAAGAGACGTGCCCCAGGGGAATGAGGGCATCAGGTGATGACAAGCAGCGAGGCCAGGCACTGCTTTTGCCACCTGAGCACAGTCCCCAAACTATTTTTACAAAGACCTACAGCATGTTCTTCAGGCTTGAGAACAGATGCCAGTAAAGCCCCTGGCTCTTGTCAGGCTGGCTGGGCACTCACTTGCAGGCAGATGAGAGCGAGATATCCCCACACTTCAGCGTTGGTGTTATTTAGAGCATTGGCTTCAGAGAGAGCATCTTCTGCTTCCATCATCTCCTCCAGCTTGAAAGAGAGAAGAAGCATGGACAAAAGGCAGACAACAGGCAGAAAGGGCTTCAGAACTGAATGGATATCTGCTCTAACAGCCAAAGAAATTGGTGCAACAAAAGCATCTAGCAGGGTTCCCCTGACAGGGATGCAGGCAAAGGAGTTAGGACAGAGAAACCGGTTATTGCCGATGCCAGCATCCAGGCTGGCAAGGCTCTCACCAACTCATGGAGCACATGCTGTATTTACAGCTTAGCCCCTAGGAATCATGACTCTAGTCTGGATCCCTATTCCTGCTCCGTGATGGCTCCCAGGAGGCAGGAGTAGCTGGTGCCAGCTCCCAGGACACAGCTCAGTGCCTTGCCCTGAGCCTGCAGCCTCTCAGGACGTGTACATTTGGCCAAGGGGGAAATGGAAGTTCAAATTTCTTCCCCGTTTGCATCCCTCAGCCAAACTCCCTTGGAGGAACTTTGTGATGTGTACCTCCTGGAGGTACAGCTCTGCTGGTGGCTGAGTGACCCTGGCAGCCCTTCAGAGGTGTTGGATTGCTCTGGGCAGGGAAAGCACCAAGATTCCTCTCTGCTGACACCCTGTTCAGTGCCTTCGTGGTGACATGCCGGTCACATGCAGGCAGGCTCTCAGAGCAAAGCCCAGGCCCATGTTAGGCACTTGCTATGACATTGTGGGGAAGGAAGTGCTGGCAGCGGGGCAAGGAGGGGAAGGACTCCAGCTCCCAGAGCAGCTGTGGAGGGCAACATCTCCCAGGGTGCCACACTGGTACTGTGACAGCGCACGGTGGCCTTCAGGAGCACTGGTTTCACAGGCAGCCAGGCTTTACTTTAATAAAGGGGAGGATGCAAAAGCAAGCCCTGCATCCCGTGACACAGAGCTGGTGACTTGAAGGTACTTACCCTGTAGCAGGAGATTCCCACCCCCAGCCAGGTGAGACAGGATGCAGAGTTCTTGCAGGCGAGCAGGTAGGTGTGCTTCGCCTGGCCATACTGCCGGGACAGAGATCATTGTGTTTCTCTCTGCATCAAACACATCACGCCCCAGACAGCCCCTGCCCCTCCTCAGGGATTTGCCAAACACCCAGTCTCTGGTGGGGCTCAGACACCCGCCATCCCCAGTGCTGCTGGGAGGCCAGGAGCCTGCCCGCTGCCCCCACTGTGAGGGGTCTGTGCTGGCAGGCGCTAACACAGTACCGTACAAATCACCCGCACTGTGAGCAGCACAAGAAAGGGGTCAGCAGCACCCTGAGACATTGCAGCTGGAACCTGGAGCTGGCACAGACAGGGCAGGTCCATGCTCCAGGAAGCTGAGCGATTCAGGAGGGTTTGCAGTGTTGTGAGATCTTGGCTACAGCTACAGATCATGGGGCCCTGTACCCAGGGTCTGGAATCTCCTGATGTTTGCTGTGTGTCAAATTCCCTTCCACCACTCCCACTGGCTCCTCACCTCTTTCTCTTCCAGGTAGATGGAGCCTAGGCGCAGGTAGACAAAGTGCATATCTGCAGCATCCTCCACAAAACTGATGGCTCGCTCGTAGCACTTTTTTGCCTCGCCAAAGTCCTTCTTCAGGTAGTACAGGTGCCCTTTCTGAGCCCAGACATTTGGATTCTGTGCACACAAAATGATGAGTGAGATGTGGCTGGGACATGGGAGGGAAAGAGAGCCAACAGAGGAGCATGGACCCCCCATAATCAGCAGAAAGGAAGAGCTGGCTGGTGGTTGGTTATACCAGGGCAGATATTATGTGAAGAGTTAAAATCAAGTCAGTGGGCTGCCTGCAGAACACCATAAGATAAGCCCCACTCTCCAGCCTTTCCCTGCACAGTGGCCTGGCCCCTGCAAGGCTCCCCAGGCATGGTGAGGACACAAAGAGCATTCAGAGGTATCAACTTCCTTCTGCCTTCCATTCAACTTGACTCCCCAAAGCCACTTTCCCTCTCTGCTGAATAGCAGCCTTGTTTCTCATGAAACAGAGCCTGACTTACCAACAGAGGGGAAGAGAATCAGGATCTACCTGTTCAAAAGGAAAAGAAAAAGCAGATGCTGCAGTGAGAGGAGCCCTTGCTCAGAAATGCCACCTGTCTGCACAGGAGGAGACAGAGGGGAAGAAATAAGCAGGGTAATAAGGAGGGCAGTGCTGCAGCCAGAGCCTTATGTGGTTCTTCAGCTATGACTGTCCTGCCCTGAAGAAATTGCTGCAGACTGGGTTCAGAATTGCTCAAGTGGAAATGAAGCATGGGCTGTAGGTTCACACAGTTGGCGTTCAGTTGGTGTCCTGCCTTGGGACGCTGCACTGCAACCCAGGAACACATGCAGACCTACCATGCAGTCAATCTGAGCAGCCTCACAGAGACAGTCTTCACATTTGGAGAGATCTTCCTTCAGCAAGTATATCTGGGCCAGCGCCAGGTAGTATGCACAGGAGGGGCCTCCCTGAGGGTTCAGCAGCTCACGGGCAAGCGCCTTGTGAACAAACTGCAGAGGAACACAGCGTCATGGTTAGGAGAACAGGAAAAGCACAGGCACCCCCAAGAGGACACAGCAGGAGGACTGACTTGCACCTATTTGACTTCACAGAATATGTTGATGAGGAAGAGACCTCTGGAGATCATCTCATCCATCCCTCTAGCTCCAGCAGGGTCACCCAGAGCAGGGGGCCCAGGATCACATTGTCCAGGCAGGTTTGGAATTTCTCTGGAGGAGATGACTCCACAAACTCTCTGGGCAGCCTGGGCCAAGCTCTGCCATCCTCACAGCAAAGAAGTTTTTCCTTATGGTCAGACAGAACCTCCTGGCTTCCAGTTTGTGCCCATTGCCCCTTGTCCTTTTGCTGGGCACCACTGAAAAGAGTCTGGCCCCATCCTCTTGCCCCCTGGGGGCCCTTTAGCTCTTGATCAGCATTGATCAGACCTCTCTCAGTCTGCTCTTCTCCAGCTAAACAGCCCCAGGGCTCTCAGCCTTGCCTCAGCACAGAGATGCTCCAGTCCCCTCAGCATCTTCATAGCCTCCAGTAGTTTCTTGTCTCTCCTGGAGAGCCCAGAGCTGGACCTAGAACTCCAAAAGTGGCCTCACTAAGGCAGAGCAGAAGGGGAGAACCTCCCTCCACCTGCTGATCACACTTTTCTGAATGCACCCCAGGAGACCATTTGCCTTCTTGGCTACACGGGCCCATTGGTGATTACGGCGAACTCCCATGAACAGGAAACCGATTTTCCCCAACCCTCTCATTTGCTTATTTAGCTCCATCATATACAAGAAAGGTAAGAGGGAAGACCCAGGGAACTACAGGCCTGTCAGTCTGACCTCAGTGCCAGGTAAACTCATGGAGCAGATCATTCTGAGTGTTATCATGGGACATATACAGGCCAGCCAAATGATGAGGCCCAGTCAACATGCATTTATGAAGGGCAGGTCTTGTCTGACAAACCTGATCTCATTCTATGATAAAATGACCCATCTAGTAGATGAGGTAAGAGCTGTGGATGTTGTCTACCTTGATTTTAGCAAAGCCTTTGATACTGTTTCCCATAGCATTCTCCTGCAGAACCTGGCTGCCTATGGCTTGGATGGATGTGTGCTTCGCTGGATCCCAAACTGGTTGGATGGCTGGGCCCAGCAAGTGGTGGTGAATGGAGCTAAATCCAGCTGGCGGCCAGTCACTAGGGCTGTTCCCCAAGGCTCAGTGTTGGGACCAGTTCTCTTCAATATCTTTGTCAACGACCTGGATGAGGGGATGGAGTGCATCCTTAGCAAGTTCGCAGGACACTAAATTGTGTGGGTGTGTTGATCTGCCCGAGGGTCGGGAGGCTCTGCAGAGGGATCTGGCCAGGCTGGAGCAATGGGCTGAAGCCAACTGCATGAGGTTCAACAAGATCAAGTGCAAGGTCTTGCACTTGGGTCACAACAACCCCCTGCAGTGTTACAGGCTTGGGAAGAAATGTCTGAAAAGCTGCACAGCAGAGAAGGACTTGGGGGTGCTGGTAGACAGCCGACTGAATATGAGCCAGCAGTGTGCCCAGGCAGCCAAGAAGGCCAACAGCATCCTGGCCTGTATCAAGAACAGTGTGGCCAGCAGGAGCAGGGAGGTGATTGTACCCCTGTACTCAGCACTGATGAGGCCACACCTTGAATACTGTGTCCAGTTTTGGGCCCCTCGCTACAAGAAGGATGTTGAGGTAGTGGAGCGAGTTCAGAGATGGGCAATGAAGCTGGTGAAGGGTCTGGAGAATTTCTCCTATGAGGAGAGGCTGAGGGAGCTGGGATTGTTTAGTTTGGAGAAGAGAAGGCTCAGGGTGGACCTTATTGCTCTCTACAACTACCTGAAGGGAGGTTGTAGGGAGGTGGGGGTCCACCTCTTCTCCCAAATTAAAAATGACAGGACGAGGGGGCTTCAAGTTGCACCAAGGGAAATTTAGGTTAGATATCAGGAAAAATTTTTTACAGAGAGGGTAGTTAATCATTGGAATGGGCTGCCCAGGGAGGTGGTGGAGTCCCCATCCCTGGAAGCATTTAAAAACCGTGTGGGTATGGTGCTGAGGGACATGGTTTAGGGACCCTGGCAGTGCAGGGTGAAGCGTTGGACTCAATGATCTTAAAGGTCTCATCCAACCTGACGATTCTATGATTCTATGATTACTTCTAGTTCTGTTTTTCTGGGGTTTTTTTTCCTGCCATGTAAAATTAAGGCAGGGAGCAGCATGTGGTAGTCAGAGAAATCCTGCAGAAACAACTGTGTGGGACAGGGACACTCCACAGGGGACACAAAAATTACTCCACCATACACAAGTGTCTGAAACAAGAAAGGAATGCTGGTGTCTTGGGAGCATCAGAAATAAGGCATCTCATTTCTGAAAGCACAGAGGAGAGCACATCTGCACCAGGTCTGATTTGGCTGTTCCCTCTGCAGCAAGCAGTACTGAGCTGAGACACCTTGAGAACCTTGTCTACCTCAGGTGAATGTGTCCACAACCAGCATTTGGGTCTCAGTACTTTGCCTGGGCAGTTTTGCATTTCTGGGCAGTGGTGGGTTTGCTCCCTCTTGCGCCCAGTATCTGGAGTAGCCATAACTTGTTCTCCTAGCCCAAGAAGAGGGCTTGCTGGTGCTAGCCACCAGCTTTTTAGT
Source organism: Todiramphus chloris collaris (assembly GCA_025345505.1). Lineage (NCBI taxonomy): Eukaryota > Metazoa > Chordata > Aves > Coraciiformes > Alcedinidae > Todiramphus > Todiramphus chloris. The sequence goes on along the minus strand of JANVCC010000039.1, from coordinate 6,786,005 downwards.
ACTAACCCCGAGAAAAAGACTAACCATCCTTTCCCACTCCGCATCAAGCTGACCTGGATGGCATTGACTTTCAGCAGGAATTCCACTGTCCTCATGAAGATTGTGCAGGGAGGTTGGGTAGGTTCTGAACCAGGGGATGATGCTGAAAGAGAATGAGCTTCCATCAGTCCTGAAGTGGGCATTTTATTTCTGAAGCAAGAGCAGGGGCTGAGAGCCTGGTGGGGACAGAGGAATCCCAGTAACATGTGTAAAACCCAGGAGGTGGGAGGGGAGGTTGAAGCAGAGATTAACTCATCATTTCCTTCTCAAGGGTTTAAGTTTTACAAGACATGTGAAAAGAAACAATGTTCTTCCCCCACTAATTTTCCAGTCCAAACTCAGGGAAAGAAAAGGTAGGAATTTATGGCTGAAGCTTGTCAGAGTTAACTACAGTGAGGCGCCTGCCTCCCCAGACCAACCCAGTGGGGTCTGAACCCCCAGCACTGCCACCTCTGCCACCCACTGGAGAGTGGAGCTGTAGAGGAGGCAGATCACACAGCACACGACTATCTCCCAGCACTGTATTCTCCCTTATGCAGCAGACCCCCATCCTCTAACCTTTCAGGGTTGCCTCTGGTGCTGTGGCCTCTTCCTCAGGTGCTGTGCAGGCCAGGGCAGGCTCCACCTCCTCGGGCAGTTTCTCAGAGGAGCCATCCAGAGCCCTCTCTGGAATGAAAGCCCCAACAACCATTAGGTACAAAGAGCATGCCATGAACTACCCAGTTTGGAGCATGATCCCACAGAAATGGGGAAGACAGAAAATTGAAAAGAACTAGGAAAAGTTTATTTGTAGAAGGCAGTACCTGGGTCTGGTGTTTTGAGTACAAGATTCCCATGTGAACCCAGAAACAGATACAAGTGAGGCACTATCCCTGCCCTTATAATCAGGAGGGACAGAAAAAGGTATATGACACAAGGCCTGAGGCACTTCACATGGAGCGGTGATAACGTTAAAAATAAAGACAGCCAAAAATTTCCTGCAGCCTGGCCAAATATTTGGGTCTCGGGACAGCAAGTCTTGGCTCTGGGTGAGGTGGGACTCAGCAAGGCTCCAAAGGAAGCCCTCTAGTTCAGGGCCACCACTGAGCAGCACTTTGCCCTTTGAATTGGTGATGCAGCTCCTCACAAGCTGTGTTGGAAAGTCACAGCAACAGCTTTCAAGAAAGCTTAAATCTGGGTGACTCCAACATACAACTGACACAGGGGCAGCACTGCCCTCCCAAAGCCTCAAAAAGCACGCTCGCTTCTTCCAGCCACCCACAGTGGGACAGTGGCTGCACTGGGCTGGGGCAAACACATAAATGGCTGGGGCAAACACATAAATGCCAAGAGTCCCTCTGCTTGGCTGCACGTGTGACAGGGCATTGACTGTGATGCTCTTAGAAGCTGTTTTCTCTCACTGGGTAGTTTGTGGTCAGTGTATTCTAGCTCATGTCCATGTCTTGTTCCTTTACCCTTTGTATTTCTCCTCTTAAAAACACTTAGAAATTAAGCCCTGCTCCTCGGTCCGCCCAGCATTACCTGGCACACACTCTTCTGATCCTGGGATAGAAGACCTCACACAGAGGTCAGCAGAGATGTGCTTTCCCCCTCTTTCTCCCTCCACAGCTTCAGGGATGCTCCTCAACTGTGTTTGTAGGATCTTATTAGCCTCACGGAAGGCCATTTCTGCCTGGATATGATTATTCTGCAGCTCATAAAACAAACCTACGGGAGATGGAAAGAGCAGCATAAGGAGACATCTGACACTTGGCAAAATCCTTCCCTTAGCCCTCAGATTACAGCATGGTGAAGATGATCGGGGGTGGAGGAAATGGTCAGCTCCACAGGAGTCACAGCCATTCCCTGCAGCACTCCAGGGTTGGGGCAGAGTGGTTGGGAAATGCCTGGCAGATAAGGCCCTTGAGGGTGTTGGTTGACAGCCAGCTGAAGATGAGCCAATGTGTGCCCAGATGGCCAAGAAGGCCACCAGCATCCTGGCTTGGATCAGCACTAGTGTGGACAGCAGGACTAGGGCAGGGATCGTCCCCCTGGACTGGGCAGGGGCCAGGACACACCTCAAATCCTGGGTTCAATTTTGGGCCCCTCACTCCAAGAAGGACATTGAGGGGCTGGAGCGTGTCCAGAGAAGGGCAGTGAAGCTGGGGAAGGGTCTAGAGCACAAGTCTGGTGAGGAGCAGCTGAGGGACCTTGGGGTTTTTTGCCTGGAGAAAAGGAGGCTCAGGGGAGACGACCTTGCTCTTCACAGCTCCCTGAAAGGGGTTGGGAGCCAGGTGAGGTTTGTCCCTTCTCCGAAAGAAACAAGCGACAGGACAAGAGGAAACAGCCTCAAGTTGTACCTGGGAGGTTTAGGTTGGACCTGAGGAAAAATTTCTTCCCTACAAGGGTTGTCAAGGCCTGGCCCAGGCTGCCCAGGGCAGTGGTGGAGTCCCCATCCCTGGAGGGGATTCAAAGCTGTGGAGATGTGGTGCTGAGGAACATGGTTTAGTGGTGCCCTGGCAGTGCTGGGGTAACAGTTGGGCTCAACGTTCTTAAAGGTCTCTTCCAACCAAAACAATTCCACGAACAGCTTGCTTTTGTACCTGAAAGTGTCCAGGCTACAACGCTGTGTGGCTCCAAGCAACAGGCATCCTCAAAGAAAACCTCGGCCTCCTCATAGTGCTGCAGAGCAACAGCCACAATCCCACAGAGCAACAAGCTGGGGACAGGGTTGGGCAGGTTAACCTTGCAGGCAAACAGGCAGCAGTGGCAAAGGGACACCCCCACCCTCCCACCCACCAAGTGGGAGCACCCAGCACCTTTGGATGTGGTGGGGGTCCAGAGAAAGAGCCTGCTGGAAGCACTCCTGCGCTTTGGTCATCTCCTCGAGCAGGAGGCAGAATGCCCCGTAGTCCAGCCAGTACTGGACGTTGCGCTGGTCTTGAGCTACCCTCTAGACAAAAGGAGATCATCCCTGGAGTGAGGCTACACAAAAGACTGGGGAAACAACTCTGGAATGACCATGGCTTTCCTCCAGCCACCTCAGTCCAGTTTCGCAGAAATCAAGCAAGCCCTTGCCTATCCCTTGCCAGGGTTTCACTTAACTGGGATCATGATGGGCTTCTTTTAAGCTTCCTTCACATAACACATGCTCTCCAGCTTCAGCTGACCTCCTCCCAGCTACCTCTTAGAGGGCCCAGTGTCCCCAGTGCTGGCCCAACACATCTTTTTGGACCACCTCATTTCCCCTGGCCTGGAGACTAAAGTCCTCAGTGATCTGACCAGGCTCTGTCTTATCCTCCAGAGAGCAGCACCTCCCTAGAAAATCCCCCGCACATTCAGCCTGAGCATCCTGCTCAGGTTCATCTTCTTTGTCCCTACACAGCAGCTGCAGATGAGCTGTCAGCACCACAAGCCCCATGCCCCTGCCATGGCGTGTTGGCTGCCAGCCCAGATGCACAGGAGATGAGCAGGAAAGCACAGGGGCTCCTTTACCTGTTGGTGGTAGAGAGATGCCAGCTTGTAGTCCCTGTTGACTTCAGCTTCGTGAGCAAAGAGCCAGAGCTGCTCCTCAGTGATGTGGGACACAGGGGTGGGAGAAGCAGCTTCTTCAGAGAGTAGCTGGTAGGGAGCAAGACAGAGCATTAAGCCCTGGGGAGGGTGATCCCAGCACAACAGCAGTCCCCAGTCCGGCACTGTGCCCTGTACAGTCTGGTACGGTTGGAGCTGGGCAGGTTGAAAAGGCAAGTGGTCTCAGCTCCTGTTTGTGGTGGGACACAGTCCTGTCATTCCCAGATACCTCTGCCACACAGCGTTGGAGCAACATCCATTCATAGAATGCTCCGAGTTGTAAGGGACCTTTCAAGGTCATCAAGTCCATCCCCCCAGCAGTGAGCAGGGACATCTGCAACTAGAGCAGGTTGCTCAGAGCCCCAGCCAACCTCACCAGGAATAGTTCCAGGGACGGAGCAACCACCAGTTCTCTGGGCAACCTAGGCCAGCATCTCACCACCCTCAATATCAAAACTTATTTTTTATTTCTAGTCTAAATCTCCCTCTTTTAGTTTAAAACCACCACCCCTTGTCCTGTCACAACAGACCCTGATAAAAAGTCTGTCCCCATCTTACTGACAGGTCCCACGAAGTCCTGAAAGGGCACAAGAAGGTCTCCCTGGAGCCTTCCCTTCTCCAGGCTGAACAACCCCAACTCTCTCAGACTGGCCTGACAACAGAGAGGTTTCAACCTTGGATCATTGCTGTGGCCTCTGTGTCAAGCCCTGAATCCACAGTGAAGTCATGCCCCAGATAACTGCCCATTGCAAGTGAAGATCAGGTTCGTGACCATCTGATGAACCTGAAAGTGCACAAGTCCATGGGACCCGACAGGATACACCCACGGGTGCTGAGGGAACTGGTAGATGAGGTTGCTAAACCACTGTCTATTTTATTCCAAAAGTCATGGCAGTCCAGTGAAGTCCCCACTGACTGGAAAAGGGGAAATATAACCCCCATATTCAAAAAGGGGAAGGTGGATGAACATGGGGTGGCTGACACGCTGGAGGGAAGGGATGCCATCCAGAGGGACCTTGACAGGCTGGAGAGGTGGCCCATGCCAACCTCATGAAGATCAACAAGGCCAAATGCAAGGTCCTCCATCTGGGTTGGAGCAATCCCAGGCACCAATATAGGCTGGGCAGTGACTGGCTTGAGAGCAGCAGGAAAAGGACTTGGGAATGCTGGTGGATGAGAAGCTCAACATGAGCCATCAGTGTGCTCTTGCAACCCAGAGGGCCAATCGTGTCCTGGGCTGTATCAAGAGAAGTGTGGCCAGCAGGTCGAGGGAGGTGATTCTCCCCCTCTGCTCCGCTCTTGTGAGGCTTCACCTGGAGCACTGTGTCCAGTTCTGGAGCCCCTGTTACAGGAGGGATATGGATGTGCTGGAACCTGTCCAGAGAAGGGCCATGAGGATGATCAGAGGGCTGGAGCACCCCTCCTATGGGGACAGACTGAGAGAGTTGGGGTTGTTCAGTCTAGAAAAAAGAAGGCTCTGGGGAGACCTTATTGTGGCCTTCCAGTATCTGAAGAGGGCTTACAAGAAACCTGGGGAGGGACTTTTTAGGCTGTCAGGCAGTGATAGGACTGGAGGGAATGGATTAAAACTAGAGATAGGTCGATTCAGGTTGGACATTAGGAAGAATTTCTTCCCCATGAGGGTGGTGAGACACTGGAACAGGTTGCCCAGAGAGGTGGTGGAAGCCCCATCCTTGGAAGTTTTTAAGACCAGGCTGGATGGGGCTCTGAGCAACCTGCTCTAGTGGGAGGTGTCCCTGCCCATGGCAGGGGGGTTGGAACTAGATGATCTTTAAAGGTCCCTTCCAACCCTGACAATTCTATGATTTCACCCTACCTGGTTCAGGGCAATGTGCATCTGGTCCACAAGGTACACGTAGAGCTCACTAAGAAATGCCTGGAGTTCCTCCTGGGTCTCAAATGCTGTGGTCTTCAGGTATTTCTCCCTCACAATCTTCACAACAGCATACTGAAGAGTCATGCAATTGTTGGATAAGACAGGTCACCCCCCACCCTCCCCCGCGATCATACAGAGCCAGGACACACTGATTTTGCCTTAAGTTTTTAGGAAGAGACCCTAAGTTCTAATCCTTAGTTCTGAGGAAGGAATCCCACCCAGCACTGATAAAAGGATGAAAAGCAAGCATGAGTGACTTCCTTTCCTACCCTCCCAGCCTTGTCTCTCCCTCACACACTGGTTCCCCTTTAGGGATAATATATAGGAAGGCTCATCTCCTTGGCTCAGAGATGGGGTCTCTGAGCAGAGCATGGCCAAGGCTGACCAGCTGAGAGAGGGGCACCCCCTTTTTCTGCCAGGATGGACTGTGAGTGTGCAAGAGCAACCAGCTTTGCCTTCCTGAGGCTATAAGCATGGGGCAAAAGGCTGAGACCAGCTTTGGGGTCTCCCCTCTCTAAGAGGAACAGTTTGCCTCGTGTGTGACTGAAGCAGCTTGGTGCTCGCTTTGTTAAATCTGCTCTCCTCCTGCCCACTGCAACAGCCCCAGGAGGCAGGAAGGGATTCTGAAGCCACACATCACCTTAAGTTACTACCACAGAGCAGCAATTCCTCACTGAGGAACTTCTAGGACAAAACACATTGGGAAGGGAAAAGCACAAATAGACTCTTTACCTTCAGCTGTTCCTTAAAAGCAAAATATTTCCCAGAGCAGTTGAGCTCAAAGTTGAGCTGACGCTTCTGTTCCTCCAGGGTTTGGTGGTCTACTGCTCCCTGCTTAGGCAGCCGCTTCCCAAAGAGCTCATGGTATTCACTTAGGATGGCACTGGCAATGCTCACGACACGCTTGTGATAATCTTCCACAGCCTAGGGAATAAATAAATAATCAAACTCCACTTATGCCATCAACCTGGGAATGTATGTTCTTTGCCAGGGCCCACGCCTCCCATAAACTCCAGCCAACACAAGTCTCAATTAGTCTGTCACACATCCTCTCCTGTCTAGGCCCGAGGGCTGCCAAGATGTCCACATGTAAAAACAGAAGAGCTCCTTCATAATTAGATACTGCTCCTGCTCTATTTTTCAATCAGAACCCAGTATTTCAGTCATTGTCACCTCTTCTATAGCAGTATAATTGGCTGTAAGTAAAATAGGTCTTACTTGCTGGGAGCCTCTTAAAGCCGTGGGCCAGCCCTCTTCAGCAGCCTGTCATCTCCGTGATCTGGGTGGCAGAATACTCAAAAGGTATCATCACTCTGTACACTGCAGAACAACTCAGTTCTGCAGCAGCAGAGGGGTCAGTTATTGAAGTGATGCTTCCTCCCCTACTGTTGCTTTGAATTTAATCAGCCAGGGGCCACCTGAGGACATTCTCCCTGGACAGCTGCTCTGTACCCACAGAAGATGAGCCAGAGCTCTCAGACCTTGTTCTGCAAATGTCACACACACAAAAGTCCTCAGAAGTTCTGTGTGATCTGAGCGTGGTCAGGGCTGATTCTGTTCACGTTTGTCTGGGTCTGATAAAGCACACGGGCCAGTCTAGGACAAGAAACTGTTGGGACTGCCTGGGGTAAACATAAGGTTCTGGTAGCCTCTTTCCTCAGCATCCCATTTCCTTCCAAACCCTGTCACGCCACTGCCTTCCCTGTCTTTGCTACATCTCCCCCCTTCGTATGGGCTGTGAACACGAGTGACACAGCCCAGGGATGATTTCCTGAGGCACACTACTATGAAGAGAACACATGCAGAAGTGTTCTTTTCTGTGTATTTTCTCTTCAAACCTCATCTACATGTTGCTGTAAGGCTGAGACTGAGAATGAAGATTCTCTTGTGAGAGGGACAAGGGCAGGGCAAGGTGTCAGAGTGGTGGCAAGACCACAGGCTCTTGCACATACCTTCTTGGCTCCCGCAGTCCGTGGAGGTAGTGGAGGGCGAGGAGGAATCATCTCCTTGATCCTGTCAACAAGAGGACAGAAACAATCAGATAAGCAGATGCAGTGCCAGCAACACTGGCTTTTCTTGGGCACAGGCAGCCTGTAGTGTCCCTGAGACCTTGGGGTGGGGGGAGACGGGGCAGGAAAATCTTGAAGTCCCAGAACAAGGATGAAATGTAAAGACCAGGCACCCACATTCAGTGCTTATAGCTCATCATAACATGGTTAACATTTGGTGTTGCTAGCAATCAAAACCACTCTCCTAGAGAAGCAGATCTTTAACTCGCTCCTGGATTGGCCAGAGCAGCTGTAAGAAAGGAGACAACTCGAAGAAAGCTCTCAAGAACTTTATCCCTGTAAAGCCTGGACTACCTGATCCATCTGTTCCTGATGTGGCACAGTGCAGCTGTAGCATCTCATCCCTTGACCATGCACTGACCCTGAGACACTAACCAAACCTCCTTGTACCACTACTGACATTACAATAACCTTTCAAATATGGACCAGAAACCCTTAGAATTATCATAATTTTTACTAAGATGTTATTGAAATCCTAGGTGTCAAATCAGCACATATTCATTGGCATTTTTATCAAAATTTTCTGCTTGCTAGACCCAAAACACCTTCAGTCCATAGAACACAACACAGCACACCAAGCTAAGGTTTCAAGTCCCTATGATGACTTCTACACGATTAACAAAGCAAATTTGCTTATTCCAAATATAACTAAAATCATAGACTAGAGTCATAGACTAGTTTGGGTTGGAAGGAACCCTTCAAGGTCATTGAGTCCAACCCCCTGCAGTGAGCAGGGACATCTGCAACAAGAGCAGGTTGCTCAGAGCCCCAGCCAACCTCACCTGGAATGGTGCCAGGAATGGGACAACCACCACCTCTCTGGGCACCCTGGGCCAGGGTCTCGCCACCTTCAACATAAAAATTTTTTTTTTCTTTCTAGTCTGAATCTCCCTTTCTAGTTTAAAACCATCCCCCCTTGTCCTGTCACAACAGGCCCTAATCAGAACTCCATCCCCATCTTTCTGACAGGCCCCACAAAGTCCAGAAAGGCCACAAGAAGGTCTCCCTGGAGCTTTCTCCTCTCCAGGCTGAACAACCCCAACTCTCTGAGCCTGGCCTCCCAGCAGAGGGTTCCACCCTCGGATCATTGCTGTGGCCTCCTCTGGCCCCGCTCCAACAGGTCCCTGTCTCTCCTGTGCTGAGACTCCTGTAACCACTCAGCCAGCTCACAGAGCCCCTGACCTTCTCCAGGGCCTCAGCTCCAGCCACTTCTCCTGCACAATCATCTTCTCACGCTCTCTGCTGTGTGGTCTAGTGCTGTAGTCCTTACTCTGCAGAGACCCATCACAGCTCCTCGGGTAGCCCCAAAGCCAGAACAAGCGGGTAGTGCAGCTCCCATGCTCCCAGCCCCACCCTCAGAACAGCAGCCATCACTGGGATGCGTTACCTCCTTCAGAGAAAAAAAACCGGCTTCACTCTCAGATTTGAAACAGAAAACCAACAACAACCTTGAGAACTCAAGCGAGGGAAGAGGGCCAGGTGGAAGCTGACAGTGGATTTTGGATGGAGCCCAAGAAAGAGAAATATGGTTTGCTACTAAATATGTATTTAAACACCCTTCCAGAAAGAGCCACCACTGATCTCGTCTGCTAGGACACGTGTATGCGGCATCAGCTGGAGCAGCTCTGCTGCTGCGCCTGGAAGGTGAAACGAGGAGGAGTTACACCAAATTCACACAAGTTGCACTAGAGTTGAGATAGTATAAAAAGGGCCAGGAGAAGGTCTAAAGGGGGGTTCACCATCCACAACTTGTTCTTCCTAGAAGACAGCAGGCAGCACAGCAGACACCACATACTTTCCCTTCAAAGAGTGACTGCTGCTTATATTTCTGAGTGTTTCATAGCACTTGCACTTATGCTACTTTGTTCATTTGCTGCATTTTCTCTTTTTTTATTCAATAAATTATACATGCTTGGCCTTTCCTAAACTGTAACACAGAAGGGACAGGAAGAAAATGCCTCAAATCAGAGGGTGGAAGTCTTGAAGCAGCAGAGATGAGACTGCAGCTCTATAGCAGAACGACGTGAAAACCAACATAAAAGCCAAGATAGTGTGCCCAGCAGGACTAGGCCAGGGATCGTCTCCCTGCTCTTGGCACTGGTGAGACCACATCTCAAATCCTGGGTTCAGTTTTGGGCCCCTCACTCCAAGAAGGACATTGAGGGGCTGGAACATGTGCAGGGAAGGGAAACAAAGCCGGGGAAGGGTCTAGAGCACAAGTCTGGTGAGGAGCAGCTGAGGGACCTGGGTTTGTTCAGCCTGGAGAAAAGGAGGCTCAGGGGAGACCTTCTTGCTCTCCACAACTCCCTGAAAGGAGGTGGGAGACATGTGGGGTTGGTCTCTTCTCCCAAGGAACAAGCGACAGGCCAAGAGGAAATGGCCTCATGTTGTGTCAGGGGAGTTTAGGTTGAACCTGAGGAAAAATTTCTTTCCCTTGAGCATTGTCAAGGCCTGGCCCAGGCTGCCCAGGGCAGTGGTGCAGTCCTCATTCCTGGAGGGGTTTCAAAGCCATGGAGATGTGGTGCTGAGGGACATGGTTTAATGGTGCCCTGGCAGTGCTGGGGTAGCAGTTGGATTCAATGAGCTTAAAGGCTTTTTCTAAGCAGACCGATTCTATGATTTTAAGATTGTGAGAAAACTTCTGAAAGATAAAAAAAATGACAGAACACTACAGTGAAATTACAGCAGTGCTACCAGGGGCGGTCTGTGCTGTTGGCCAGTCCTGACCAAGCAGCTGAAGGTCACATGAAAGAGGCAAACCCATGGGGATTAAGGGGACATAAAGCCCAGACAGGAACGCAGACACTGTTGTGCTGCTCTGCTGTCTCCTTTTCAGAGGAATGGCAGGGAGATGCCAGCTCAGATGAATGCAAGTGTTTTCCCAACACTCCAGATGCCACCTTATAAGCAGTCTGGCCAAATCCTCCCCCTGATTGCAGTGGGCTTTGGCTCAGGCCCTCGATTGTCCTTACAGAACACTCTGAGGGGGTGGCTCGCTCTACAGCCCTGTTTCCATCCCACAGAAATGAGTTGTCAGCCCTAGAATTACAGCACAGCTTTACGCACCGCCTGGTGAGCTCCTCTCGTGATCGCTTTGGTACCAAGGCCTTGTCCAGCTTGATCTCCATCACCAGGAACGTTCCTGCTTCAGCATATTGCTGTGAAGATAAACATTGTTCCCTCAGTGTCGTGCTGTCTAAAGCCATCACTGGCACAATGAAAGACTGAGCATTGAGCTACAGATCTGCAGCAAATCCTCTTCAAACTGCAGAGATACAGTTTGTTTTATAGCCTGTTCTCAGAATGATTTACTGCAGCAAAATTAAGCTCAAAAATTACAGAAAAAAAACCCCAAAACAAAAACCAAAACCCCAAAACCAAAGCAGTCTAAGAAAAAGGAAAAAGCCCAGAGAATCAACCTGCTTGCAGAATGAATCTGCATTGTGTAAGTTTTGAGGAAAAAGTCACAATATGAAGGAACCCTTTTAAATAAACACCTGATTATTTACAGAGACCTTGCAGCCCAGTGCTAGGCTGCCCTCCAGCTGGACATCACTGCCAGAACAGCATCTGCATAAAACATCCCTTGTCCAACTCACTCTTGAAGAATTAAATTGCGTGCAAGGTGTGAGACACCAGCACAGTGCTGGTCTAGCAGCCTTTCCTTCTCTTTAGAGATCCATAATTACCTGTCCATCAAGGCTGAGATTTGTGATATTTTCAGCTTCTACAGCAGCATCCAAGGGCTGGAGTTTGGTTGCATTGGACATCTATTAAAGGAAAAGAAAAGATGTCTCCTTTTTCATCTTCAAGAAGCTCACACCTTCACAAGTTCAGGATGTGAGCTGTACACTTGTTTGGGCAGCACGTACTAAAACGTCAAGGTAATGAGTATCTCTCAGTTGGCTGAGGTAATGCACCATCAGTCCATGGTTCCTGCATGCCCCAGCTACCTGTGATTGGAAATGGAGCAACTATGTCACAGTATGCCTCTCAAGACCTTACCCTTCTGTTGGAATCCTTGTCTTTGGTGACTTTGTCTTCCTTCTGAGTCTTGCTGGGAGCAGCTCTGGGTGTACCAACTCCTGGGGTCCACAACCCTTCCTTAGCCAGGCAGAGCTGTGTCCTGAGATCCTGGAAAACACTCTGTTGCCTTTTGGTCTGGAAAAAAAAAACCAAAAAAAACCCTGAAACAAAAATAAAACCAAACAAAAAACACCAAAAAAAACCCCAAAACCAACCAACCAAAAACCCAAACAAACAAACAAACAAAAAAACAAATTAAACAAAACAAAGCACATTGTCAAGGTCCTAAATGCATCCAGAAAGTCTGCAACCTCATAATCCCCTGCTAGGAGTTTAGCTTCTGGTGTTCAAAGCCAGCTCTGAGCTGTGAAGCCTCAGGTTAAGACTGTGAAATGAGCTGCCTGAGCAAGCCTCTGTAGGGTTTCCTTGGCCTCTCTCAAGAGGGGCAGCATCACTGAGGCACCAGCCCTTAATTCTTGCCTGAGCTCTGAGATAGATATGCTGGAACCCAGGCCCTTGCTGCCCTGATCTTGACCCACTGACCTGAATTCCTGGCTCCATCCTGGACCTGCCTCATGGCTATGGACTTGCCTGGTGATGGGGACTGTTAGATGAACGTGGCTCCCCTCACCAGGCCCGCTTGACCTTTTTTTGGGTGCAATCACCTGCCTTGCAGTGACTCTCAGCTCTCAGCTCACCCTCTGGGCTGAAGCAGCTTCCCTGACACACAAGTGAATTGCAAGGAATAGTTGAGGCTTGTTTTTTTTTCTTCCTGATTGTCTGTTTACACACTTTTTAACCACCTAGATACGCAGTTCCCTCACAACCATCACTGTTACGTGGGCTTGTAAGAACCAAGGCGATGCTGGGATGAGGATGGAGCACCTATACTGACACCACCTAGACCAAGGAGCAGCCCAAAACATCCCCAAAAACAGAGAGAATATGTATCAATTCACTTGAGACAAATGATGCAGGACAAGAAGTATCATGCAGCCATTAATGCCAGTATCACGGCAGCAAAGCAGAGAGCAGGGAACAGTGGTGTGCCCAGCCTTGCTTTCAACAGCCGGCAGGAGCACAGGGGCAGGAAGAAGGGCTGTAATTCACCCAGCTCCTGCAGAATGGCACCATGGGGGACGTGGGAAGAGAAAGCAGGCTGTGCATCTGCCCTCCTGAAACAAGATCAGGTCTGTTCCAGGAGTGCTGTGGGAAAATGGAGATGTAACCGTCACTCTTAGTAACGGAGGGGGGAGAAATGCAAAGACAAATAAACCTCCGTGAGCTGAAAGAGCTCCAGTGACAGCTTTTTTGGTCGTTGCCTGGGGTAACGCCATCCTTTTAGAGCCACTGTTTGCTCTTCCCAGCAACACAGTTCGTTTGCCCATGTTCCAGACTGGGGAGCGAAAAGCATTCTTACTGCTCTCCCTGCCCAGCTGCTGGCAGCGGAGTGAGATTCAGAGCCTCTCTCAGCCCCCAGACCTGCTCCCACACACCTAGAAATCCCCTGCCTTTGAGCATTTTGCACCTAAAAAGCTTGTCGCACTATTTTTTTTCTCTACCACCAGAAAGGCAGGGAAATTTCAGAGCTGGCCTCAAGTACCACGCTGCCCCAGTCCAAAACCCCATGCTGCACAAACCCAGAGCTGGAGCAAAGCCTGGCTCTCTGGGCTGCTCTCACCTTCTCAAACACCTCACTCTCTTGGTAGTTAAAGACACGAAAGGCGCCTCGGATCTGCTTCACACCCGGGCAGAGCAAAGGCATCATGTTGACATATGCCACGCCGTGGAAGAAAATCTGCTTGTCTTCATCTCCCTGGAAACACAGAGTGAGGGACTGAGATACTAAATTGCCTGTTACTCTCTTTAAGGAAACAAAGTCCCTGGTCCCATTATGAAGAGGACACAGCAAAACTGATGGACCTGATGAGCCAATGGCCCTCTGTCACTGGCACGAAGCCAAGACACCCTGGATGAAAACTCTGGAGTCATTAGATATGGAGAATATCAATTGTATCCCAGTCCCTGCAGGGCAGCTTTTCTCTTGGTGTCATTCCTCAGGATGGTTTTTTGAGCTACAGCTGCAAAACTGCCAACTGTGTGGTAAGAAATAAAACCAACCCTACCAGGGCTGGGCATCTCAGATTTTAAATCAGGTACCTAAGGAGGTCTGAGAGTGCAGGATAGAAGCAGAGTGCTGAGGGTAAAGGAGAACATTGGAATGGACTGCCCAGGGAGGTGGAGTCACTGTCCCTGGATGTGTTTAAAGAAAGGCTGCATGTGGCACTTAGTGCCATGGTCTAGCCAGTGTGGTGGTGTTAGATCATAGGCTGGGCTTGATCTCAAGGGTCTTTTCCAGCCTCAGTATTCTGTGATTCTGTGAGAAGGATCCCTGTCAGAGCTGCAAAATCCTGGCACCAGTGAGTGCTGGTGGATTTTTTATATATATATATACACAAGGGATTTATACTTATATGAAGGCTCCTGGGAGATGATCTTATGGCCTTTCAGTACTTAAAGGGGACTGTCAGAAAGATGGGAACAGACTTTTCAGCAGGGCCTGTTGTGACAGGGCAAGAGGTGATGGTTTAAAACTTAAAGAAGATTCAGACTGGAGGGAAGGAAGAAATTTTTTCTGCTGAGGTTGTTGAGACCCTGGCCCAGGTTGCCCAGAGAGGTGGTTGATGCCCCATCCCTGGAACCATTCCAGGTCAGGTTGGCCGGGGCTCTGAGCAACCTGCTCTAGTTGCAGATGTCCCTGCTCACTGCAGGGGGTTAGAACTAGATGATCTTTAATGGTCCCTTCCAACCCAAACCAGTCCATGATTCTATGACGTTGCCCTGGAACAGATTAAGAGCTCTCCAACAACTAGCTGCCAGTAACAGAACCATTAGCTAAGGGGCTGTTTCTTTGTTAAACCACACCAGTTTATGTGCAAAAATGTAACTTTGAAGAAAGAAGGTGTGAATTTCTTCAAGATGTTCCAAAACCCCATTGGCTGAAGATAAGACCAGTGAATTACCTTAATTCTCAGATAGAATGCTCTCCCTGACCCCTTCCCACCAAGCTATTACAGACAGTCAGCAAGAGCTCTGCATGCTAGAAGGAAGAAAATATTATCCTGTGTCTATTTAACAGCTCTATAAGGCTGATTATTCTCTTTGCAAGCCTCTAGTTCCCTGACTTGCTTTGGTTGGTTCAAGTCAGGGTTTGGCATTACACAGGCATTGAAAGGAAAATGCTCAATAATGCAATGCTGCTCCACAAGCCAGGATGACATATCACTCACCACTTTTACCTTCTCGGCTTTGCTGTTTTTCCCTTTGCTGGGTGAGGCCACAGCCATCCTGCAGATCTCCACGGGCCAGTACTGATACTTGGCAATGTGCTTCTGCAGGCTGAGCACAAATGAGAGCACTAAGAAGAGGCAGAATCCAAGTGGGAGTGCCACGCTACCCTCATTTCCCCAAAAAATACCCCCCACACCTTGGGTTTGACCCGGACCCACAGCAAGCACCCTCAGGACACAGGAACATGAATGTTTTCTCCATCCACTGCTGTGTGCATTTATGGCACAACCAGCTATAAAACCTAGTGTGGTGAGAGCACCATGAGATATTTTTCTCTTCCCCCTGCCAGCTGACTACTTCAGAAATGGAACAAGCAAGAAGGAAGTGTGATTAACTTTGGTATAAATCTCAAATTGCACAGAGCAATTGGGACCCTGAGCTCCCATTCAATGTGCCTGGTAACTCTGAAACCAGCAGGAATGCAGAAGAGCGGCGTGGGGGGGAATTTTAAACCAAGCCAGATAGGAGGGATCATTTCCACATATGAGGAGTAATTTGGCTGCGAAATTCACAGTCATGAAGCAGCTGAGGCCAAGAAGGTATCAAGATCCAAAGAGAAGTGGGATACTCCTGATCTTGAGCTTATTTGGAATCATCAAAGGTAACAATTATCCAGCAAAAAGCCAATGAAGAGTGCCCACATGGAGTGGAAGGATTTTAATATCTTGGGAATTCAGCAACACCTAATTAGGAGCTCAGAGGAGAGCTGTGTGGGCCACCCTATGCCACTTCTGCTCACTGTAACTCTGCTGTCCCTTCCTTCAAACCATGGAGGGAATAGTCACCAGCCCCAGTTACTGGCATAGTGAGAGAGCACTTACAGCCTGGAGACAGCAGCTACAGCCAATTCACCCTCTCCCACCACAGCAGAACTATGCTGCTGCCAGCAATGAACGGCAGTTTAGCTGCTCCTGTGAACACCTTTGGCCAACAGACAGCCATAGGTGCCACAGGAGGTGAGACAAAGCCATGGTTTGGCCACATAAGAGGTCTGAGAGCACTTGCACATTGCTCTCTCTGCCTTAGGTCACCCAGCTGAGTGTTCTCAGGGATGGTTTCTCCTCACTGCCCCATGATGGAAGGTTCTCAGGTCCCTTACCTGACCACTGCAGTGGGATCCAGGTAACAGCGCCTTTCCACATCCCACACGATCCTCTTTGCGCTTTCTGTTTGGATCCTAAATTCCCTGTCCTGTGAGAAACAGCGCGCAGTCAGAGCCAGGACAGCAATCTCCACAGCCTGCATCATCCCCAAAAACATTCTCTGGGAGACAACCAGAGTGAGACAGAGGTGTCCAACCTGCCATACCCATGCCATCTTACCAGAGTATGTTAGCAGCCCTCCCTGCGGACACCAGAGCCTGGCTCACAAGGAGATAACACTACTCCCAGCCCAGTGGCTCAGGATCATGCAGATTCCTAGGGACCAGACCAGTCATATCCACACCAGGGAGCTCTCCTGTGGTGAGTTAGCAGGCCCACCAGCCCAAGGGAACCATCTCCCTGCCTGGACACCATACAGAGGACCAACCACCCACCCTCCTCCTGTAACAAGTCTCTGCAAGTCTTTATCACTTCCTTCAGGGAGATTGCTGGTTCTTTTCCAACCATGACACTGCTGGTCCTTCCTCACCTCTCTCTTATTGAGCTCTCCATCCTCATCCTCATAGGGACCACCAACAATGAAGGAGTCGGGTATGCTCAGAGCACCAGGGGCCATGATGTTAGAAAGAGGCCATTTTTTGGGCCGGGGTAATGGCTCTTTTTCACCAGCAAGCTTCACAATGCCATTTGTGAAGAGCAAGGGGAATTCCTCCTAGAGAGACATGAAAATGAAAGGACTTTTATCTCCAGGATGAGTAGGAGCCAGCACCAGCTCTCCTAGCTGGGTCTAACAAAGCAAAGCAGCCATGCAGAAGCCTGGCTTAAAACATACCTTCCACCACATGCATCCAAAGAATGGAAGGGAAAAAAAAAATAGCCATGAGGTAAAAAAACCTGCCAGTTTCAATCCAGATCTTCATTTGTGTTAAAGAAACATATCACACCACAGAGACCATCTGTACCTCCTGTACTCAGCACTGGTGAGGCTGCACCTTGAATCCTGGGTTCAGTTTTGGGGCCTCACTCCAAGAAGGACAGTGAGGGGCTGGAGCGTGTCCAGAGAAGGGCAACAAAGCTGGGAAAGGGTCTAGAGCACAAGTCTGGTGAGGAGCAGCTGAGAGGCCTGGAGTTGTTGAGCCTGGAGAAAAGGAGGCTCAGGGGAGACCTTCTCGCTCTCCACAGCTCCCTGACAGGCTGGAGCAAGATGAGATCAGCCTCTTCTCTCAAGGAACAAGCAACAGGACAAGAGGAAATGGCCTCATGTTGTGTCAGGGGAGGTTTAGGTTGGACTTGAGGAACAATTTCTTCCCATTGAGCTTTGTCAAGGCCTGGCCCAGGCTGCCCAGGGCAGTGGTGGAGTCCCCATTCCTGGAGGGATTTCCAAGCCATGGCGATGTGGTGCTGAGGGACATGGTTTAGTGGTGCCCTGTCAGTGCTGAGTTAGCAGTTGGACTCAATGATCTTAAAGGTATCTTCCAGTCAAAACATTTCTAAGATTCTATGAGTCTAAAGGCTGCAGTTGCACAAGCATAGGGCCTGGACACTTAGGTCCACTTTGCACTTTGGGAGAACAATACACTTGTTAACAGCTGAAACACCTCTCACCATGCCTGGACCAGTCCTCACCTCACCAGATGCTGGAACTTGCAAGCAAGCCATGTAGTTTTGCAGGGGTCCAGTGTGAGCAAACACTTCAGGGACAGAATAAGCTGCCTCCAGCGTGATGCTCAGAAGGTTACCATTGCAAAGCTGTGCTGCAGAAAGCAGGGGCTCTTTGGTGCACACTGTCACTTCAAGGCCACCCTGTAAGACAAGGATGAAATAGAGCCAGTAACTAGACAACTGTAAGATCTGGAGAATTGTGTCCAGTTCTGGGCTCTCCAGTTCAAGAGAGACAAGCAACCACTGGAGAGAGTCCAGAGGAGGCTACGAAGATGCTGAGGGGACTGGAGCATCTCTGTGCTGAGGAAAGGCTGAGAGCCCTGGGGCTGTTTAGCTGGAGAAAAGCAGGCTGAGAGGGGTCTGATCAATGCTGATCAATAGCTAAAGGGCCCCCAGGGGGCAAGAGGATGAGGCCAGACTCTTATCAGTAGTGCCCAGCAACATGACAAGGGGCAACGGTCACAAACTGGAAACCAGGAGGTTCTGTCTGAACATAAGGAAAAACTTCTTTGCTGTGAGGGTGTTGGAGCCTGGCCCAGGCTGCCCAGAGAGGTTGTGGAGTCTCCTTCTCTGGGGAGATTCCAGACCTGCCTGGACACTGTGATCCTGGGCCCCCTGCTCTGGGTGACCCTGCTGGAGCACAGGGGTTGGATGAGATGATCTCCAGAGATCCCTTCCAACCCTCACCACGCTGTGATAATTCTCCTGTTTGTGAGGGAGAAACAAGCAGAAACCCAAGACCAGAACACATTATGTTACCTTCTTCCTCACCTCAGATGTAAAAGAAAACAGAACAGCAGAGAAAAGGAATTCCATGGTCAATTTTTCTGAATTGTGGCATTTTTTTGATTAAATCAGAACCTGCCTGAGTCATGGCGTATGCCTCAAGGGTCTCATAAAACAAGCCACAGAGAAAGAACGTCAGGGGTGGAAAATAATTATTTTCCCCTGGATATTCAGAGCATGCCAAGCAAGGTCCACACTCTGACTCATCCCTATCTCCACTTGCTTTGCACAGCCTTTAATTACCTGTCCCATCCCTGGATGGATAGTGTGCAATGAAAAAACAGCTTGTCAGCATTTATCGTCTCTCCTCCCTAACGAATGCCCCCCTACCTCGCCTACTATGTAACACCTCTTAAATACACAAAAGTTAATGCAGTGTCGGCCCCTCCAACTCACTCATGGTGATAACCACAGGCAGACTCAGGAGCAAAATGAGACACTTTTTCCCATTCTCATACTTCACTCTCTGCTTTATTCACTGGGTACTTTTTAACCAGCTGAATGAATAAGGACCTTGCAGGAAAGGCTGTCAGAACTTGCACCTTAACAGACTCTGAGACATTTTATCCACAGAAAGGAAGACTAATGAAGCTGGGCAGGTAATCCTGCCTTTGTCTTTTTCTGTTTTTTCAGCACTGTGCTTTTCACCTTGAATATTTTCTCCAGAGCCATTTGGTAGCTGCGCACATTAATATTTCCTAGCACGACCTCACCTATCATAGGCAATGAGGGACAGACGTCAATGGGAGTAGGAAAGGCCTCCAAGCTTGTAACATATAGGGCCATAACATATCTGTGACGAGTGAGGTGGCTGAGTCATGCTCACCTTCCCATTGCAGAGCAGCTGAGAGCTGAACAAGTGGAGGAACACTTCCAAATTCCACATACCTTGGCCTCTGGGTGAAGGCTCACTGATGGCGAGGTAGGCACTGCATACAAAGGAGCTGAGACATGAAATGAACACTGTCCTGGGAAGAAACAGGGATGAGAAAAGCATGAAGTGTAGCGAGATCATGGCCTAACTCCCAGCACTGAATTACCAATGTCACCCCCTCTTCCCACAGACATAGCTTTCTACAGATGCTATGAAGTGTTTTTTTTCCAAAGAAGGTAGTTATAGTCAGGGGTTCATAAGCAAAGATCAAAAAGTGCCAGGGAGCAAGAGGTGAGTAAATCAGAGAGCAAGAAGCGGTTACAGAGGCTGTAGAAGTCAATGTTGTACCTTGCAGCAGGGGTAGAAGGTCCACCACAGCTTGGCCTAGAGGCATGGCCTTCTCCTTCTGTTTCTTATCCTTTTGCAACACTTCTATCACTGTCACTAGAGAGATGAAGAGAGAGGAGCTAGCAGAGTTTCGCAGACAGCTTCTGACACAGTTCAGGGGCTGCAAAGGGTCTGTGTCAGTTCTGGCACACGTTCCTACTTCATCTCCCAAGGATGACAAGAACAGTGAAGCCAAGGAGCACAGACCAATAAGAAAGAGGACCTTTCAGGCTGGCAGAGCTGGGCACAGCAGTACTGGGACCCCCCTCACTGCTGTTGCCAAAGGGCTGTTCTCAAATGAGTGACCACCTGCCGTGGGAGAGTGGAGCTGCTGACAGTGCCCACCTCCAAGGAAGGAGGCTCGGCATCAGGTACTTACAGAGCACAGGTTTTTGTGCGATGTCGTCCAAGGAGACAGGCCCCTGGGGGCCGCACTCAAAGACAGTCATGAAATCATAGTTTGCTGTCCCATCTGGCAAGACATCAGCCTTGGAGGAGTCTCCCAAGATGGCTCCATTGTACTCCATGCGCACCAGAGTAACCGACACATCGCTTTTGATGTTCTTCTGTCAAGCAAACAGCACATTAAGTAGTTGGCTTGGCAGCAACAGGCTCAGGTTGAAAGTTGCCTCTGGTAGACAGCTCAGCTCAGCGGCCAGGGCAGGGGTCACTGGGGGGGAGGCTTTGGCTGTTCCACTACAGGAATGAGGAAGAGAAGCAAAGCTTGGCCATGCTGAAACCTCACTCTTCCCTGCCTTTAGGAGGAAAGAGGAAAATTTCCTGCTCCCCCATACTGTGATGCCCCAAGGATTATCAAGACTTGCAGCAGGGGAAATAGAGAGGTCCAGACTTCACCCCAGGAAAGACAATGAAAGACATATCTAAAGCAAGTCCCAAAACACTCCATTGATATTTTTGTGCTTCTAGGAAGCTTGAGGCTTTTGTCATCCCATAAGAAAGCAGCTCCTGGCTGAGCTCAAAGGACACTCTTATATATCCCATGGCTGCAGAATGCCCTAGAATCAAAAGCAGCCTCCAGCAATCTCTTTGAGGAGCTCTGCAACTTGTGACACCACCTTCACACCACTTGCTTTACGCAGAGATGAGAAGGTTCCAATTTTAAAACTTCTTTGCAGAGAAGCTTAAGCACAGTCATACAGGGTTGGCAAGAGCAGAGGATGTGACAACAGGGATCCATGTGCCCAGGCAGCTCTGGCCAAGTGGGAAGCACCAGGCTGCAAGTGGGACTAAGTGGGCAGCACTGGGCACTTCCACAGCAGCGCAAGAAGTGCTGAGCCAGGCAGTTATCAAAGAGCCTCCCAGCAGGAGGAACATGGTTTAATTCTCCATCCAGGAAAAAGCAGTCACTGCCCTGACCACCAAGACCCTTGTGCTCAAACCCAGCTTTTCTTTAGTCCTGAGCCACAGGAATGTTTGACCTCGATGGGCCTCTCCTTCAGCTCCCTCTGCCTGTGTCACGGGGGTAATTAGTTCCATACTGACTCTTGCACAGAAAGAGATTTCATTCACTTGCTTTTAATTCTGAGTCCTTCTGACTGAGCATAATATATTCTATGAACTGCTAAACAGAAGAATCCAATTAAACTTTCTCTGTACCATTAATTATCCTAGACTCCTCTCTCATCCTTCTCTATGTTACCTCTAATTAAGCAGATTCCACACTTATAGCTGCATTTTTTTTTCATATTGTTGTTGTTCTTATTGCACTTTTGTAACCCTCTCTCCTTTTGCCAAAGACTTTTCTAAGACAGAGCAATCAGAACCACAAAGCAACATTCTGATTACGATCAGTCCACCAGTCTGTTCTTTTCAACATTGTTTTCCTTCCTCTTACACTTCTCGATGAAGATGCTGTTTGGGGAATCTATCGGTGTGAGAGGAACTCAAACACTAACATGTAAAAACCTCAGAAAAAACAGGCAGGTGCTTTTGGTTTGCCTTTTTTTTTTTTTTTTTTAATTTCCTTTGTCTGCTGCAGGAGCAGAAGCAGGGATTTGCATTTTCCTGCTTGCAGCAGTAGCTGAGCTTCTCTTCCACATTCCCTCCTAAATGCCAGTTTGTCTAGAAGATGTTAAGGACATCTGATTGCATCACACAGCACATGAGAACCACAACAGTCACCCTTCAATCGCAACCAGCTCATAGGCTTGCCCTGGAGCCACTGCCTTTTTAAAAGTAGAACTAGACTGGTTTCAATATGATTTAAGCTGTTGTAGCTGTGATGAAAATCTGACTTGGTATCCAAGGGAGATCTTTTTAGAGGCACTTGTCTCACTGATACACATTTTTGCTTAAAAAAGCTTCCATTTACATACAGTAAGGGAGAGAAGGCAGAGAGATAACATTGCAGTACAGCATCAAAAAGAGAGACCTTCTGGCCTTTCGGTGCTTAAAGGGGCCTGTCAGAAAGATGGGGACAGACTTTTCAGCAGTGCCTGTTGTGACAGGGCAAGGGGTGATGGTTTCAAACTAGAAGAGGAAGATTCAGACTGGAGAGAAGGAAGAAATGTGTTACACAGAGGGTGGTGAGACCCTGGCCCAGGGTGCCCAGAGAGGTGGTCACTGCCCCATCCCTGGAACCATTCCAGGTGAGGTTGGCAGGGCTGTGAGCAACCTGCTCTAGCTGCAGATGCCCCTGCTCACTGCAGGCGTAGGTCTGGACTTGATGATCTTTAATGGTCCCTTCCAGCCCAAAACATTCTGTGATTCTACGATCCCTGCAGTAGGGCTGAGGTGCATTCCCCAGCCTACACGAATCACAGGCCCTCAGAGGAGACAAGGAAGCCAGTGGATGCCATCAGCAAGCATCCTCACCAGCCCTTCCCACAGCCTGATCCCCTCACGCCTGCACCAGGACTGGATCCCAGCACACGGAATCCCTCCAGCCTCAAGTACTAAGCCAGCAAAGACATTTTCAGAAGAACTTTACCAGCTCCTGAGCCTTCACAACCGTGATCTGTACTGGTGTTGCTGGTGTCGGTTGTGACTCGCTGGTCAGAGCGGCAGGCAAGGCAGAGGATTCCTTTCCAGCAGGGACCTCCATGGCTCTGGGGGGAGAGACACGATGCAGTGAAAACACCCTTGAAAGCAAGGGCACAAAGCTCTCAGGGGGAGCAGAGAGAAAGAGAGGGTAGGAGGGACCTGCGAATTTAACCCAGCTGCAGCCCTCAGTTCCTCCGGGCACCTGGGAAGGGGTCAGTGGGACAGCAGGGCGGGTTCTCGCCCACTCCCCCGAGGCCTCGGGGTCGGCGGAGGCGGGACTCGAACCTTCAACCTTTCACCTTCCCTCAGGGGCGTCCCTGCGTCGCTGTAACCAACGGCGACGCGGTTGCTGCCGGAAGCCTCGCGAGATCTTACGGGGGTTGAGGGCCGTTCCCAGTGAAGCCGCTGCCGCCGCCATGATGGGTGTGGGCAGCCCTTACTTGGCCCTCTTTAGGGATGGGGGTCACCCCAACTCCACCCGTATCGGCTCTGTGTGCGTTTGTGAGGATGCTACAGGGGAACCACGGTGTCTCCTCATGTCCCAGCTGCTGCCCCAGCTTCACTCCTGGCCGCCCAGCTCCTCCTGGCAAAGACTACGATACCCACCCAGCCGCTCACTCACCCCGTTGGGGGACCTGAGGGGCACGGGGGTTCCCCGCAGGCGGGGCTCATGACATGGGGCGGGCAGGTTCCTGGGGACAGAGGGAGAGGTCTCAGGGGCTTGGGCAGCCACCCTGGCTCCCCCTAGGGTGTGCAGTGTGGGGCCGGTCCCAGGGCAGAAGGGTTTTGGGGAACCCCCACCGCCACCATGGGCAGCATTCGGGGCGGGTGCCAGAGCCCCGGAGCGGCTGGCCGGTTCCCTGGGAGGGGATGACCAGAATAGCTCCGCTATCCGATCCCCGCCGCAGGGGCCGCAGTCGCTCTCTCCCCCCAGCCTCGCTATCTTCCCGGGGCTGACATTTGAGCCCAGCCCTCCCTTGTGCGTGCTCCGGGCCACCCGGCATCTCCCGTCTCCTCTGTCCCCCTGGCACAGCCGGGGACAAGCGGCAGGATGGCGGGCGGGAGGCGGCGTGGGGGTGGCGGGCGGCGGGGTGGCCCCCAGCAGCACCCAGGGACCCACGAACCAGCCCCTTCGCCTGCACCCCTCGCTCCTGCAGCCGCTGTGGCCCAGCGAAACCCGGGTGCTGGCCCCAGAACTGGCCGCTCCAAGAAGCCCGCAACGGAGGCAGCGGCGAAGGCACCCGATGTGGACTCATTGGGCTTCCAGGCCATGGACCGCAACGTGCCAGGGCTGTCCCATGTCATCCTCCAGAAGCTCAACATGAAGAGCTATGACGACTACAAGTGAGTGAGCACCCATGGGTGCTTCCATCGGTGCTGCTGTGGGTGCATGTTTTCCCCCCCCTTCCAGAAAGATGCTCCCACAGCTGGAGCATCTCCCCTGGCTCATCCCACCCTCCCATCTCCTCCCACATGCAGGGTGCTCTGACTGGGCGTCCAGGTGCACCCCTCCACCAGCCCAATCCCCGGCTCCCCATCCCCGCCCAGCCCATGTCAGGATGCTCTTGGCTGGAGCGGGGGGACATCAGCCCTGCCCTGACGGCAGATTAGCGTGGGGCGGATCCTGCTCACCCCTCCATGACATCTGCAGGTCTGCCATGGACGGGAGGAAGAGTGGCAGTGATTTTGGCATCCGGACTTACTTTGACATGTTCCAGAAGATGGAGGACACCTTCAAGTTCTGTGCTGAGTGCAAGAAGCTCCCCAGTGCCCTCCCTGACCCCAAAAGCCTCCGGCGATGCAAGAGGTATGGGGAGTGGTGGTGGGGGTGTGATCTGATGGCATGGGGCTGGATCTGTCCCCTTGCTTGCAGCCTGGTGTCTGGGGTAAATCTGGGGGGTGTCTGGCCCCCACACTCACCTCCAGACACAGGACACCTGCAAAACAGTGACACAGCCCTGGGAGGGGGTGACAGCAGGCCTGGCTCAGCAGGCTAGGTCCTTCCCCACCCCCTCCTCCAAGACTGGGCATGCTGCTTCTGTCCCCAGGTGCCAGAACGTATACTACTGTGGCGTTGCATGCCAGCGTGCCAACTGGCCACTGCACAAGAAGTTCTGCAAGAAGCTGAAGCTGGTGGCCCTGGATCGGCTGGTAGAGTGGCTCATCTTCACAGGTGGGTCAAGAGATGCTGCTCCCCTCACTTTGTGTCCCCCCCATCAGGTCCCATGGTGGGATGTGGGTCCCTCTTGCTGGCACCAGCACCAACCCCCCTGGACAGGTCCAGCACCCCTGGACAGGCAGCCTAGGCTGTGGGACCACCACTGTGACTTCCAATGCTTCTCCATACCTTCCCCCCCCCCCCAGGAGACATCCCCTTCCCCACAGAGGCCTGGACAAAACCAGCTCGGGAGGTGGAGGGCTGGGAGGACTGGTTCTCCATGCAGGAGCAGCTGGAGGAGAAGCTAGACACCATCCTGGCTGGGCGGTACATGACCCTCCTCTGGGCCAATGCTGGGAAACCCCGGCCAGAGGATGGGGAGCTGCGCGAATCCATCCGGCGGCTGGTCACCGACTTCCACTCACGGCCACTCACCATCGGCTTGGGACTGCGGCTTTTCGGCATTGACCCCCTTGCCAAGGCCCTCACTGTGCACGTGGTGGGGGCATCTCATGTTGAGACCCTCAACAGCCGGCTGACAGACTATGATGAGCTGACACAGATGTTCCCAGAGCACCAGGGCATGGAGGTGGTGATGGTGGGGGTGGATGTGGTCGATGGACCCATCATGAGGCCACCCCTGGCCACACAGGCACCTCACGGAAAAGTCTATCTCAGTAGCTACAAGGGGCTCTACCACGACTTCTGGGAAAGCCACGTGGAAACCAAGCTGGCCTCCCGCCCCAACCTGGTGGTGGGCTTTCACCCAGGTGAGTGCCCTTGCCCCGGAGGAGTCCAAATCCTTGTCACCCCACTGCCTGGAACAGAATGTCTCCAGCATGGTGCAGGACAGACCCTGAGCACGCTGGCAGTGCCTGGGGCTGAGCGTGATAGAGGCTTGGGACATGTCCAGGGCTTTGCGCCAAGACACAACGGGCAGCTGGAGCAGCCAGGGTGACCCCCTGGGGCCTGACTGCCTTGTCCCCTCCCAGACACTCAGTGTCCTTCCTATGTCACCCACCCCGTCCCCTCCACAGGCACTCAGCATCCTTCCTGCATCACCCACATGGGTTGCTGCCTTCAGGTCTCAGTGTGGTGGCCCAGGCCAGGACCCAGAGCCAGGGGTGCCCCCCGTGCGGGTGGGGAGACACGAGCCACCTTACTAAGGGCTACCAAAACCTATTGCCAACATTGCTGCGCACCCCAGGGCTCTCTGGAGTAGAGTGGGTGCTGTTAGAACCAGCTTTCCCTGGGACTGGGGTGGGACAGGAGGGAACTGGGACCTTCACCACCATGTCCCCACAGGTTTCCACGCTTGCCCGGACCTACTGGCAGGCTGGCTGCCCACCCTGCTGCTGCTGCGGGACTATCGCCTGCCTGTCCTCTTCACAGTCTACAGGTGAGCACAGACCCACTGCCCCCACCGTACCCCCGTGTACTCCTCCCCAGTAACATCCTCCTCTTCTCCTGGCAGTGAGCAGGAGCTGAAGTCCTCCCTGGAGATCCTGGTGGAGCTTGAGATGTGCATCATGGGCTATGCCACCAACCCCTTTGCCTCACTCCGGCCTGAGCAGGTCTATTCCAGCCCCAACAAAGCACCCGTCTACTGCAGCTCCCACTACATCGCCCTGCTGGGTGCCAAAGATCTGGAGGACAGCCATAGCTGTCGGGGAGGGGAGCCCAGTGCTGCTGGTGCTGCTGGGAACACCACCCTGGGGCTGGACTGACCCTGTGCTGCCAGCACTGCCCACCTGACCCCCAGACACTCGCTGCCCCATCTCCCCATCCCAGGATTGGCCATCCCTCACCACACACATCCAGTCCCAGGGGTCCACAGCACCCCGTCACAG
This sequence comes from Todiramphus chloris collaris, assembly GCA_025345505.1. Classification (NCBI taxonomy): domain Eukaryota; kingdom Metazoa; phylum Chordata; class Aves; order Coraciiformes; family Alcedinidae; genus Todiramphus; species Todiramphus chloris. Next base: position 6,759,251 of record JANVCC010000039.1, on the reverse strand, counting down.
GCACAGCACCCCTCCGCAGCACCCAATAAACCACCACCGGCCACCGTGTCTCGAGCTTTATTTCCAAAAAGGCCTTTGTTTTCCCAAAGGAAATGGAGGGATGAGCCAGCCCCAGAACCCCTTGGGCAGCTATGGCCTCTGGAGGGACGGCAAAGGGGACCCCGACTGCAAGACCTGCTGTACCAGGGTCCCCTGGGGCGCCCCATCCCAGCACCCGGCTGTCACTGTCACATGTACTGTGCCCCTGCGCCAGTGCCTACCCTGCAGTGTGGTGCTCCAGCATTGCTTGCTGAGCCTGCCACCAGTGCCCAGCCCAGCCCCAGCACGTGGGCACCGGCAAATCGGCTCCTGCAGCATTGCCCAATGCTGCCGGGGACCTGCACTGGCCTGGTGTCCCATCCCTGCACAGCCAGCAAGTCCAGCATAGCAATGGTGGCAATGTCCCATGTGGGCTCAGGGAGGCCAGGACCCCCCCAGGGCTCCCTGCGCCCCAGTGGTGGGTCCCTCCCTGGGGTCAGTGCCTGTCGGAGGGGCTGTGGCAGGTGGCGGGGCTGGCACGGTCCAGCCGGGGAGGTGGCACGGTGTGGCACTGCCAGTGTCACTCGGTGGTGGCACGTTCCCGCAGCACAGGCAGAGTCAAGGTCTCCGGAGCCGACTTCTTGCGTGGGCGAGTCTTCGGGGGAGCAAGGAACTCGGGGGCCTCGTCACTGAGGGGGGTGGAGGGGGCACTGGCAGGGGCCGAGTGCGTGGCCGTGGGCTGCCCCACCTCGCTGACTGAGATGGTGGGTGCCACCAGGCCAATGAGCTCATTGGTGGCCTCCTGCGTCTCCTGCTCGTAGCGCCGCACCTCCTCCATCGTCATCCCTGCCGAGCACAGCCGGGCTTGGGGCCGCTCGGCATGGCCGTATCCTGCACCCTGGCATCCAGCAGCAGCCTGCACCCCATGCACCAGCTCCCCCCCTCGAGCTGGGAGCTGGGAAGGGGGCAGGGGCTTGGGAGAAGGGGGATGGGCAGGAGGAGGAGGATGCAGGGAATGGACAGACCGGCAGCACAGGCAGGGGACACACAGGGAGGACACTGGGCAGGGGAACCCTCCACTCCCGGGTGCAGGGGAGGCTTGACGTGCATCATGCACAAGCCCCGCTGCCTGCACCCACTTGCAGGCAGTGTGCCAGGGTCCCCATCCCCCGCAGGCAGCATGCCGGGGTCTGGGGTCCCTGTCCCCCACAGGCAGGGCTGCCCGCACAGCAGGGGTTAGGGGGGCTGGCTCCCCAGCTTTTGGTTTGTGGCCACTTGCATCTGAGTCTCGAAGGCCCGAACCTCTTCCAGGGACATGTCTGGAAGGCAGAGAGCCGCTCGCCGGGACGTCCCCGTGCCCACTGCCTGCCCCTGCTGCCAGCCAGTACCAAACCCGGGGCTCCCGCCCCCGTGCCCGCATGCGGCAGCCGCCTGCGGTGTCTTCCCTGCCAGGCGGGGGGTGCAGGCAGCACAGGCAGCGGTGCTGGGGCTCCTCTTCCCTCCCCGTGCTTTGGCCGAGCCGTCCCCAGGCAGGCAGCATGCGGGGTGCGGGCAGGGTGCGCAGAGCGGTGCAGGCAGCGCAGGCAGCAGGTTGCAGGGCAGACGGAGGAAGAGCAGGAGCTCTCCGTAGGGTTAGCTGCACTGGAGGTTACACCTGCAGCCCAGTCTCAACCTTGGGGGTCTGGGGCCACCCCAGGGACCGTGCTCCCGCCCCCCATCACCAGCAGTGCTGTGGGGGCCCCACTGACTCACCGCACCACTCGTCCACCCAGGCAAAAGCCTGACGGTGCCCGATCAGCAGGATGTCCCGGATCACCTGCGGTGTACCGCGGGCATTGGTGGTCAGCGCCCTGTCACTGCCCCCCTCGCCCGCCACTGTCCCCCCCAGCCTGAACGCCCTCTCACCTTGTGCACAAACTGCTCCACTCGTGTCTGCAGCCCCCACACCTCGAACTTGACGCTCACCAGTTTGTAGGAGCACATGATAGGCTTGGTGTGCTGGCGCCAGCCCTCCTGCAGCGGTCCCCGGCCTGTCTTGGCTGAGCTGAAGAAACGGGGGTCCTGGAGGGTGTGGGGGAGAGCAAAGCAGGGCTGTCAGCCCCATTCTGGGACAGAGGACAAAGGGGTGGCCCTGGAAACTCCCCCCAACCCCAGTCATGCTACCTCCAGGCTGCGGTAGTAACGCTCAGGGATCTCGTCAAAAGCGATGTCCAGAAAGGAGACCTCGTGGTCACCCAGGATTTTATCACCATGAAAGATCTGAGGAGGGGAGGGGAGGGGAAGGGAGGGAGGAGAGAGGAGCTGGTTGGTGGGGATATGTCTCCCCTTCCCTCCCCCCCAATGACTTTTCTAAGTGTCAGATGCAGTGCAGACTCACGTTCTCGCTGTCCCCACAATTGTCCTCATACTTGGTCTCGATGTAGATGGAGAACTTGGGCAGGAAGGAGCACTGCAGGGAGTAGCCGTCAGCTGGCCCCCAAGGGACCCTTGTCCTGAGGAACACCTGCCCCCCAAGGATGCCTATCCCAAGGCACACCCAACTACAGGGCTGCCCACTCCCATAGGACACCCAGCCCAAAGGACACTGACCCCAAGGGACACCCACCCCAAGGAAGACCCTGCCCCAAGGGACAACCACCCCACGGACACCCACCCCCAAGAGACACCCACCCCAGTGTCCCCTCCCAAGCCATGCCAGGTCTCCCTGTGCCACCTCCTTACCGTGTACTCTGCAGGGACACCATGGCACATCAGCATTGTGGGGGTGGCATCAGAGGGGAGAGAGGAAGTGGTAAGATTGGGAAGCAGCCACAGCCAGGCTCTCCTGGCAACCCACACACCACAGCCAGCACCGGAGAGGGGCAGGGTGCCCAGTGGTGCCCATTCCAGCACTGTGCCCAGGGCTCACCAGTGATGGTGTAGGGGTAGTAGTTCCAGGCCTTCTCCGTGATGTAGAAGATGCGGGGGGTCACCGCCCGTGCCCAGCTTGGCAGTTTGCTGCAGGGGACCATGGTGGGCGGCAGGGGGGATCCACTGAGGGCAGGATATGGCCAGCGGGCACAGCCCTGCCCAGTGCCACCTGCACCCCATCATACCCCAGAGACCCCTGCCACCTCCCCAGGACCCCCATCTGCACCCTAGCACCCTTCCCAAGGATACCTCCCACCTCCCTGGGACACTACCCTCTACTGCAGTGCACCCATCCTCTTCCCAGGATCCCCACCTCCTCCCCAGGCACCCTGACCCTCTTCTCCAAGGACCACTATCACCTCCCCAGGGACCCCCACCCTTCCCCAGGACCTCCCAACCTCCCCAAGACCAGGACCACATGGTGTCTCCATTGCCCCCAGGCATCCCTGCCCAGCACCCTGTGGCTGCACGTGCTCCCAGGGCAGGATGAAGCCCCTAAGGAAGCCAGGAGGTAGGTTTTGATAAATTTGCAGCATTATAAATACCATCCCCGAGAGGGGAATCGTGAGCATTGCAGCTAAAAATAGCCCAGCTCACGCCAGTGACTCCCCAGCGTGGGAGCAGCCAATGCCCGCGCTGTGGCGTGGCACGGCTGGCAGCGGGGATGTGGGGACAGCAGCACTGGGTGCCAGTGAGTGCCCAACAGGCACACAGAGCTGTGTGTGGGGGACATTCCCAAGGATGGGCTGAGCAGCAATCTGGGCACCCCTGCTGAACCCCACCAGAACCTGGAGATGGATTCCAACTGGGAGAGAAGTGTAGCTTCTGGAAAGGGGTTCACCCCTGCAAGATGGGTGTGTACACTGAAGATGGTTGTGCCCCACGATATAGGTGTGGCCCCCCTGAGAGATGTGCATCTCCCTTAGGGAGATGGGTGTGCCCCAGGAGATGGGTACAGCCCTCAGAGAGAGGTGCACCCCTGGGAAGATGGGTGCACCCTGGGAGATAGCCCCCAAGGTTGGGTGCAGCCCCTGACAAAGGGTGTATCCCAAGTGATGGGTGAGACCTTGAAGATGGATACACATTTAGGAGATGGGTGCATGCCAGATGATGGATGCAGCCCCCAAAGTGCACCCCAGGAGATGGGTACACCCTGAGAGATGAGTGCAGCCCCCAAAGATGGGTACGCTTCAGGACTTGGCTGTAACCCTAGGAGCGAGATGCACCCCTGGGAGATGGAGACATCCCTGGGAAATGAGCGCGGCCACACCGCAAGGTGTCAAGAACCCAGAAAGAATATTCCCCAGGAACTTTGGAGGGCTGCCTGCCCATGCCCTCCCCCACGGTACTGCCCTACAGAGCAGGGGTACTGGGCCCCCTTCCCACCCAGCACCCCCTTGCTGGAGCCACAGCCTCACCTGGAGAGGTGGACACGCTTCTCGGTGAATTGTCCAGGGCCGTGGACAGGGTCCTCATGGGGCTCATTCTTCACCACCTCCACACCCTCACCCTTCTCGCTCTCCTGGTGACTGTGCTTGCTGATAGTGTAGAGCTGCCCCACGCGGTACTGCAATCACAGTACCGGCGCCTCAGCGTTGCCAGCCCCTGCCCCAGCACCCTCCCAGCTGGCATCCTCTTTGCCGACCTAACGGGTTTCCAGCTGCACCACTGAGAGGGGAAACTGAGACACAGAGCAACAGGGTGACAGACCCCAAGCCGTACAGTGGGGAAGGGTCTGCTGGAGCACCCTGTTTCACCACCCCTGCTGCTCCTGGACTGCTCAAGAACTGGATCCTGCACTCCCTGCTCTTCTCCAGTGCCTTGCAGAGTGCCTGGAGGCTTTCTGCTTAGCAAGTAACCCAGAAGCCAGGGAAAACTATATATACAGAGGGAGAGAGGTATATGAAGATAAATATATATATATATATATATCTGTGTGTGTATTTGATGATGTGGCTGGCAAGAACTGTCTTATTGTTCCACCAAAGATCCCATCCATCACCCGAACCACCAGCATGATCTCATCGCCCCTCTCTGCCTAACTGAAAACCTTCCCCAGGTGCAAACGCAAAACCAGTGCCCAGGGAAGGCTGGTGCTGCGCAGTGTGGGCACTGACCAGTGTGGGCATCGCTGCCGTGGCTCCCTGCTCCTCGCAACGGCCCCGTTGGCAAAGCGACCTTTGACCAGGGGTGTCACCGGCTGCCGGCAATCACTGCAGTTTGCAGAGGGGGAATGGGGCTCCCTGATGGGATTGAGCCTGAGCTCCCCATCAGAGCAGCCACCCTGCGTGTTGTGGTGTCATGGGCACACAAACCCTAGATGCCCCTCATTCACCAGCTCATCTTGTGGTCCTGGGACTGGGCTGGGCCCCAGAGCAGCCCCCGGTGCTGCTGTCAGGCTCTGTGCACCAAGGTCACAGTGCTCAGGGATGGGCTGTCACCCCTGCCTGTGCCCTAAAATCCAGCTCAGCGGTCACGTGGAGCATCCCAAGCTCAATTCCTGTAGTCAGTGCACACCTCAGCAGCTTGTCCAAGGCAGAGAGCCACAAGGGAACAGCAAAGGCAGCCACTGTGTCCCCTGGCCCCTCTTCGGGCAGGCACCCACCCCCCTGGCACCCCACTGCTGTGGGTACAGGACCCCACCCACCACCTCCTCCATCAGCAGTCCCTGCAGCCAAGCTGCCCCTCGCACCCATGGCTGGGGGTTTGGGGCTCCCCCCACCTCTGCATTACTCTTCCCAACAAATACATCCCAGCCCTGGGGGCACAGGCAGCGCCAGCCCCCCCAGCGCCCACCACTCACCTCCTCGGTGGTGAGCGGCATGCAGATGCGGTACTCCTTGACGAGCATGGTGGCACGGGCAGGAGGGGCAAGGCAGTCAGGGTGGGGGTCAGGCCGAGGCGTCGGCGCTGGCGGGGGCACAGCTCATTCTGGGGGGGACCCAGGGGGGTGTGGTGAGAGTGGAAGGGGAATGGTGCTTGGCAGCTTCCCACGCTTCCAGCCCATCACCCCACACTCAAGGCAGCCGCCCCGTTCCCGGCACCGGTGACTTCATGAGCTGTTGCTATGGTAGTGGCGTGAGGTCACTGGTGCGAGAAGCAGCTTGGGTGTACCGGACTGGGGACACCACGGCACCCCAAAACCCCAAAAACATGGCTTTAACCCCTTCCCTGCCAGGTAGACACCCACTCCCCCAGGTAGCTCTCTTGGAGCACACATGTGCCCCCCCAAAATACAGTGCCATCACTTTGGAGTGTCACATCTACACCCAACCACAGTGGCCAGTGCAGTGAGAGGGTTGCAGGGACACTGAGATAGGGTCAGACACACTGACCCACCCCTGAGCACCCACAGTCTGGCCTGCCCTGGGGGTCTGTATCCCTTCCCTGGACATAAGATGGAACCCCCACCCCAGGGCTGCCCCCCAGCACCCATCCCGGCCAGCACCCACCCCAGGGCTGCCCCCAACTCACCTCCCTGGCCCTCATTCTAATTGGGGGTGGAGATGTTCAGGGTGAGTAATGGAACAGCTCAGGGGGCTCCTGGCTGTAACCACCAACCCCATGGGGCAGAAAGAGGACATGAGCCCCCCCCAGGCAGTCACTCTGAAGGGGGATCTGACCCTGGAGGGGGCAGATGGGGGCTCACAGGGGGTCCTGTCGCGGGGAAGCTTGTCCAGCGGGGGACACAAGGGCATCCCTGGGGGCACAGAGGCACTAAGAGACATAAGGGTGTCCCTAGGGGCACGGGCAGACACAGAGGCATCACTGAGGGCATAGGGGGAAAGACACGGAGGTATCTCTGGGGACACAGGAGCACCCTACTTCCACGGAGAGGACTGGGTGCTGGCGCCGGGCTTTGGAAAGCCATAACCCCCCCTTCCTCGGGGGTCTCCTCACACAGTCTCGGGCCTCCGAGGCAGCCCCGGCATGCGGCAGGGCACGGTGAGGGAGGGGGCACCCCGGGGACACCCCCGGGAGCACGGGGCACCCCGGGCCGCCCTACGGCCGCCCCGACCCCAGGGGCACCGCGTCCCCTGACACATCTCGGCACATCTCGGAGGAGCTCAGATCGGCCCGGGGGGTGCGGGGCTGGAGCCGGGGGGCGGGCGGAGGCAGGCGCACACGTCCCGTCCGGGGCGGAGGTGGGCTCCGGGGCTGTAGGGGGCTCCGACCGGCCGTGCCGCCGGGACAAGCGGGAGATGCCCGGGCGGCGTCAAGCTCGGGGCGCCTCGGGGCCGGGATCTGGACCGGCAGCACCGGCACCGCTCGCCCCCCGGCCCGGGCTCCGCCGCCCTCTCCCCACCCGCCCGGCCCGGCCCGCTCTGCCGCACCCCTCGCGGAGCCGGGGCCGAGGCTCCCGCAGCCTTCCCCGCCCCGGCCGCACTCACCCGGGCCCGCGGCGGTGCCCGCTCCCCGCCGCCGCCGCCGTGCCCCGGCCGCCCCGGGCCGTGCGCAGGAGCGCACCGCCTCCCGCACCGCCTCCCACGCCGCGGCACACCGACCCCTAGGGGGAGGAATGCACCGGCACCGGGACCCGGTCCCGGCCCCGCACCGGGACCGCAACGGGACCGGCACCCCGCAACGGGACCGGCCCCACAACGGGACAGGGACCCGGCACTTGCACCGCAACGGGACTGGCACTGCAACGTGACCAGCACTGCAGCGGCACCGGGACCGGGAACGCGACCGCCACCGGCACCGGCACCGGCATTGCACCGCACTGTCACCCGGACCGCAGCTGAACCGGGACACCACCGCATCGACATTACACAGCACTGACACCGGCACCACACCGCACCACACCGGGACCGGGACCGGGACCGGGACCGGCATTGCACCGCACCGAACCGGCACCGCAACAGGAGCGGCACTGCACCGCACTAGCACCGGGACCGGAACTGCACCGCTCCAGCACTGCACCGGCACGGCGCCGGTAACGGGACCGGGACTGCCACTGCTTCACACCGCACCAGCACCGCACCAGCACCGCACCTGCACCGCACCGACAGCAGCACCGCACTGCCACTGGCTCTGCACTGGAACCGCACCAGCACTGGCCCCGGTGCATCGCACTGGCCCCAGGTCTCCCCTGCACGGCACTGGGGCTCCCCGGCATGGCACAAACCAGCACCGGGGTCTTCGCTGCACCCTGGGGCCCCTCAGCACTCACCCTGTGCCCCGACTAGGAGATGCCCTGGGGGTGTTCCCCCAGGCGCAGAGCTCCGAGGGTTCCTCCTGGCCCACGGTCTCCCGTTGGGCTGTTCCCCCCAGTCAGGCAGAGGTAGCTGCAGGCCTCCCCAGACCTCCTCCTGCACCCCCGCTCCCCTACTCACTCACCTGCACCCCACTGCCAGCTCTGCATCCCAGCCTCGCCACACCCCTTGTGCCGGCACCGCCCGTGTGCCATCCAGAGCCGAACACGTTACCGGCACCAAGCGCCGTCACCGCGTGTCCCCTGCCCCTTTCCTCCAAGAATTTCAATCAACCCAGGCACTAAAAATAGCCACGCTCAGGCACTGGGCAGGGCTGTGCCCAGCCGCTGCGGTTTTCCTTTTATTTGCTCCAAAAATTCCTCCTCGGAGGCTACGAGCAGCTCCCAGGGCACTGCCGGGAGGGCAAAGGCTGAGCCTTGCCTCTCAGGGTGAGCATGGCACCGCAGCATGCTCTGGCCTTGCCACCCGCGCTGCAGGGGAGCAGCCCATCGGTGCCAGGGTGCTGCGGTCACAGGGCGGTGGCCACTGTGGGGACACAGACCAGACAAAGGGGACATCCACCAGGACACCCAGCAGACCGTGGCATTGCTGTCACCAGCGGTGCTGGGTCTTGCCACCACGGTGGCCCTGGCACAGGGTGCGGAGGACCCATTCACCTGGGCAGCAGGGCACCCACAGGTGCTGTGTAGTGTCCAAGGCTGGCTCTGGACTCTTTTGCCACCTTCTTCCAGTGCAGCCACCATGGCAGTCGGTCTGTACCATCTCATGGTGGTGGAGACCCTGCTCTGTGGCCCCCAGCAGCCCCAAGGCAGCAGGGATGGTCCCAGGCTGTGCCTAAGGCCAGGGCAAGCAGAGGTGGAGAGCAGCATGGGCTGGGGATGATGGCCCCAAAAACTTCTGGGGTGGCCCACAGGGCACCCATCCCACATCGAGGAGCACCATCCCAGAAGCTTTGCCCTCTGGGCACACCTTCCCCTCCCTGCACCATCCTAATTTGCCTGCACCGCTCTGCTGCCTTCTTCCCAGTATACCAACCTGTGGTGCCACTGTTCTCCTGATGACAAATCTCAGCATCTCCAGCTCTGGTGGCACAGGGTGACAGGGCACCCCCACCTCCATGTCCTCCTCAGGCAGGCCTCAAAAGGCAAAGCAGCAGGCGCAGGTCTCCTGCCAGTGGGACCAAACCCAGCAGGACTCCCACTGGGGTGACAGTGATGGTGCTGAGGACCTGGGATGTTGGTGACATGACAGGGATATGGCGGGCTCTCAGCCCCCCCCAGCAGCCACATTCCTCCGGAACCTGTTTGGCAGGTGCCAATACAAAGGCATCCGGGTTGGGCTTTTCCTGGTCATGCCCTGCTTCACTCCATGCCGAGTCAACAAGGTGGAGAAAAGCGGAGTTGCTGAAGCCCAGTGCCCCCCGGTGTCACTGCTGGTGCTCCCCCACCAATTCTGGTGCCCTCTGGGTGCTGCTGGTGCCCCCCAGCTTCCCACCCCCACGCCCGTTATGCTGCTGGACAGGATTCCACAGAAAGTTAGGAAGGGGAAGAAAGAGGAGGCAGAAGCAAATGAAAAATGTCCCAATTTAATCCCAAAGCCCCACCCCCAGCTCCAGAGTTTTGGGAACACCCCCATCCCCACCACCTGGCCCCCCATTCTCCCCAGCCGAGCAGATTGTGGGGCACAACACTGAGCACACTCCCAGGAGCACCCCATGGCTCTCTGCTCTGGCACGGGGAGAAGGAGCTTTCCGAGGCATCCGGCCTCTTCCTTAGCTCCACCGGCAGCTCTGCACTTGCACCCAGCCACGTCCCACCACCCCTTGCCCCATCAGGTCCACCTGGAGCCCTTAGGAAGGTGCCCTGATGAAAACCATCCTGGTGGAGTAGACCAGATCCACCAAGTAGGCGATGAGGTTAAAGATGGTGAGGAAGGTGATCCCCAGGTGCTTGTTCCACGGGCAGTCCCTGCCACAGGGGTCAGGGCGTTTTGTGTCCTTGAAGCTGTAGAGGGGCCAGATGATGGTGGCAGTGATGTACATCACCAGGGCCAGGGCGTTGTAGCCCACCAGCACCTTCTCCAGCGGGCAGGGTATGTAGCTCAGGCATCGGCCAATGGTGAAGATGATGATGAGGAAGGTGATGATGAAGCAGATGGAGTAGACAGCTACACACCACTGCAGGCCAGCTTTTGAACTGTAGTCATCCAGCAAGGAGAAGATGAGACAAGCCACATAGGCTTCAAAGACTTTGAGGAGCCCAGGCACGGTGGAAAGGAAGCTGCTGATGTCCCCTGGTTTGGCGCGAGTGAGCCCCACCTCGAGGGCGTAGGCAAGGAAGCAGAGGCAGGAGACGGTGGTGGCCACAGCCTGCCGGGCACACTTACTGCTGCTGCAGGGGCTGCTGATGAAGGTGGAGGGGAAGATTACCGAGGTGGTGAAGACCATCAGGGCCGCCAGCATGGAGAAAGCTGAGGTGAAGTCATCCCAGGAGAATGGCAGCATGGGGTAGAGCTCCAGCAGCTCCAGCAGCAGCACCAGCAGCGTCACAGTGAAGCAGAAGCACCAGGTGAACATGCACCACGTTCCATAGGGACCCCCAAAGTCCCTGGTGGAGGCCACCAAGCTGAAGGCGACGCAGGACAGCACGATGGCAAAGAGACGGGCGATGCCCACCCAAGAAGTCACGGCGCGGAGGTTCACCGTGGCCATGGTGCCAGCCAGCCTTCCCACCCACACTGCGCGCTGGGAAACGGGTGCTGCCGGCAGCCGCTCTTATCTGGGTGCTGGGGCGGAGGGGTGGGGCACGGGGCAGGGAGCTGCTGGCCCCCTGAGCTGCCCGAGGACCCCCGGCTCTGCCACCGCCACCACCACACTCGGCTCGCCGGGGCAGCTGCTGGGCTTTGGCAGCGGCGCGGGCGGGTGGATCATTAACGTGGGGCCGGGCGAAGGGTGCTGGTGCTGGCAGTGACGTCGAGCTCTGCGGCAGGGCTGGGGTGGGGGGGGACGGCAGGGAGTCTCCTAGCACCATGCCCCGGCCCTGCCTATGGCAGGAGGCACAAAGTGGCCTTTCAGGCACCCCAGAGCACACTGGGGGGGGCCACCCCAATACCCCCATCCCCACTGTGCTGGGGCTGGCAGTCAGCGGGGCAGTACTAATGGGGACTGCACCCAGGGCTGGGTGCCCCTGCCAGGGGATGCCGCAGCAGAAGGCAGCCGGGTGTAGCCCCCCCCCACACCCTTGAGGGTGGCATATCTGGCACCTCCACACCTCACCTGGTACCTCCGCCACTCGATAAGCGGCTCAAAGTCCAGCTGCAGGGTAGGTGGGGTCACCATGGGGAGGGGACCTGCACCCTGCCTGCCCCGGCTACCCATGGCACCACCAGCATCCTGCTGGCAGCACTGCCACTGGCACTGGGCACCCTGCCAGCACTGTGGTGGGGTGTTGCCCCGTGGTGCTAGTGACTGGAGCAGCACAGGAGGGTAGCAGCACATCGGAAGCTGGGAGTCCAGCAGGAGAAGGATGGTGGTGAAGGCTGAAGGCTCCAGGTTTACTCTTCTGTGTAGGGTCCAGGGGGTCTGCCCATGGAGGAACCTGGGGATGAGGAACCAGGGGACCCAACCCAGGGTGGCCTGGCACTCTTGGGGGACTCCTCACCCCAAACCGGTGTGGGCTCCTCACCCCGGGCAGGGTCCAGTCATGGCCACTGGTGGGATGGGGATGGGCACTGCCATGAGGGTCCGGTAGTGGCTCTGGGGGGGACAGGTGGTGGCTCAGAGGTCATTGCCACCCTCGCCCTTGCCAGGAAGCCCGTTGAGGGGGCTTGGCACCGGCCGGTTGCTCTCGTTCAGGCGCCGCACACGGTAACTCTCGTAATGGACGTTGTGGGTGATGTCCTTCAGGTCCTGCAGGTGGGACCTGCCAGGGGCAGAAGGGAGTCAAGTCACTGTCCTCCCCTGTCCCACTGTGCCCCCTGCAGTGTGCCAGCACCCCCTACACCGTCCCCCACTCACCGGATCAGCAGGTCCCGCAGTAGGGGGAACTCGCAGTGCGCTGGGTTCTCTACTGCAAAGTAAGGTCGAGTGGGCAGTGGGGCTGGCACAGTGGGGGCAGAAGGACATGGGGATGCCCGGAGAGCACATCCCAGCGAGCTCCAGGTACCACCAGAGCACCAGCACAGCTCCACGCCACAATCCACACCTTCCAGAACCCACCCAGGCAGGGATGCACCCATGGGTGCTGCTCCCCACACCCCTAGCAGACCACTGGTAGTGGGGAGGGTGAGGGGTTCAAGGGATTCTGCTCACCTTCAATGATGCCCCACTTGGTCCTGCGACCCAGCACCCGCTTGCCGTTCACCTGGTGCTCCTGGTCTGCCCCGACCACGGCAAAGGGGATCTTCTCCTGTGGGTGCAGAAGAGCGTGCTCACCCTGGGGTGCTGCCAGGCCCCTCCCCAGGGGTGCCCTTCCCCCACTGTGGTCCCCCAGGGCTGGCATCCCCAGTCTCAGCATCCTGGCACTCACCCGAATCCTGTCATTCAACACCCTGTCATCTGGGTCCTGGTCAAAGTCCTCCTGTGGGTACACGCTGATGGCGTGGGTTTTCAGGTCCTCCTGGATCTGTGGGATAGGGGGCTTGAGCCAGTGTTATGGAGGACACGAGGCACCTCAGGACTCCTTGGGGACCTGCCCTCACCCGTTGCTTGAACTCTGCCCGTTCCTCCAGGGTGAGCGTGTCGGCTTTGGCGATCACTGGCACCACATTGACGATCTTACTGAGACGCCGCATGAACTCCAAGTCCAGTGGGCGCAGCCTGCCAGGGACCATCATCACCCCAAGGTGACTCCACCACCATGCCAGGGTGACCCACACCACCAGCACCTCCGGGTGACCTGCACCACCATCACCACGGGGTGACCTCACCACCATGCAGGGAGCACCTGTGGGTGCTGTGAGTGGGGGCTCACCAGTGACCCGTTGGCGGGACAAAGTAGACGCATCCATGCACCCGGGTGTCCGGGATCTTCCTCTTGCGAGTGATGAGGATCTCTTCACGTAGGTACCTCTCATACTGCTCATTGATGTATTTGATGATGGGGTCCCAGCTGAGGATGAGGAGTTGGAGGATGGCATCTGAGCTCAAGCCTCACCCCAAACTGCCACCCACCCAGCCTGGATGCTGCAACCTGTTGTGTCCTACCAGTTTTCGTTGTTGATTTGGTCTCCAAAGCCTGGCGTGTCTGTCACTGTCAGCTTCATCTTCACACCCTTCTCCTCGATGACTATGGGGCAGAGATGTGGATCAGTGGGGATCAAGCACTGAGGAGAAGCAAGGGACTTGGGGTGGGGGTGTGGGGTGTGTCAGCCTCAGACCTCCCCTGGTCCCCTGCTTTTCCACAGGCTTGGTGGGACACAACCCCATGGTGATGACCTTACCATGGGTGATGGAATGCAGCTGCACCGTCTTGGGGATACGTTCCTCCTGGCCAGGCTGCGAGGCTTTGCGGCTCACCTTGGACTTGAAGAGGGTGTTCACCATTGTTGACTTCCCCAGCCCGCTTTGCCCTGTGGGCACACCGGCAGCTCCAGTTTGTCCTCCCAAGGGTGATAAAACTTTGGGAGCCATTTGGGAGCATCCCGGAGGCTGGGATAATTCCAGTTTCTCTTCTACAATGAATTTATTTCCCAGGATGGAGCATGCCAGAGGTTGGAATAGCTCCGGTTTAACCCCCCAGTAGAGTTATTCCCCAAGGCAATAACCCCTCGGTACCCATTTAGGAGCATCCCAGTGGTCAGGATGAGCTCACCCGTCAGCATTGCTATGTTATGGCGTACGGGAAGTCACTCAATTTATTCCTGCTTAAAATCCCTTAAAATTCCTTAAAAGCATTATTTCTCCTGGCATGGCTGCACCAGGGCCAGTATTGCCACCCCAGCGAACCCTGGTGCCCAGCACTCACCCACAACCATGATGTTGAACTCGAAGCCTGTCTTCATGGTTTTGATTTTCATTTGGTCAAGTACGGCTTCGATTCCCACATAACCAAAGAGCTGGCAACCTGCTGGGCCAGACGCTGCAGTGAGGGGCATCTCCTCCTCCGGCACGGCCGGCGGCTCCATGCTGTGCTCCTCAGGCTCCAGGCTCCCTGCGCAGGGTGAGCAAAGGTGGGTGAGCCCGGACCTCCCTGGTGCCCACCCCTCTGCCAGCTCCGTTGCCCCAGCAGCAGCCACCCCGGCAGTCACGCAGCCCCAGCACATTCCTGGCAGCTGGTGAGGCTTGGCATGGCAACGGGGCACACCATCCCCACAGCACCCCACTGATGGAGGGGGATGAGGAGGTGCCATGCCACCACACAGCCCTGCCCGTCCCCTGTGATGCCACTGGTTGCTCTGTGAAGTGGTTACACCAGACACTATGGCCACTGCCAGCACCCTTCACCCAAGTGCCACCCACACCAAGGCCACCTGCAGCACCCAGGGGGCTCTGGGCCTGGGGCAGGATGTGCCACCCCACATCATAACGAGGCACTGGCCCCTGCCAGGGTGAGGAGCACCCACCTGCAGCCTGGATGGTGTTGGGGAGGGGCAGCACAGGCACTGGCACAATCCCCATCCCCAGGGATGCGCGAGGTCTGCCTAGGTGACCGCGCCCAGAGTGTGTCCCAGCCTAGGGGCCACCAGAGTCCCGTGCCCACCCCAGCCCTTTGTGCAGCAGCTCAGGGGGCCCCCTAAGCCCTTTCTTCCCCCTCCTCCTCCTGCTGCCCAGCACCGCCATTGTTCAGGTCCTACCTCAGCGCTGCGGTGCACTCGCTCAGCACCCTGCTACGGTCGGGGGGAGGGGTCTCCCAGACCCCATCAACATCCCCATCGCCATCCGCGATGCAGCCTGGCTGCCTTTCCTCCGCCAGCCCCCGGCTGGCACTAAACCCAGCTCCAGTGAGGCTGCCGCTCCCACGCATGACCAGCATGGCAATATCCCTCCCCCCTTGCAGCCCCCTCCCTGCCACAGCCAAGCCCCTGCACTGAGTTTGCTTGTTGCCCAGTGGGATGGGAAAGGTGCCCATCCAGCACACAGCATTGTGCTGCCTCCAGACAGCCTGGCACGGACACTGACCCCAGCACAGGGATGCCCACCCCCCAATGTCAGCAATCACCCCCATGTGTGGCTGCAGTGGCACTGAGGGGAAGCAGGAGTGCTCATCTGTGGACACCATCCCCACCAACACCCACCAGCTCCCTAGCACTGGAGACCACTCAGCCCCATGGGCAGGACCCGTATCCAGCCACAGCACGGGCACGGTGGGGTGAGGCGAGGCGTGGTGGTCCTGCCCCACTGCCGCAGTGCCCCACGGTGCCTGCGTCCCCCCCACGCCACAGCCTCCCCACCTGCCACATACGTGCCAGCCAGTTCTCAGCGCTGGCAAGGCTCGAGTGGCAGCTTGCGGATGGCCAGGGCTGCAGAGCTGCCCTGCTGAGGCCGTGGCCACGTGTCATGCAGCCTGGGGACGAGGGACATGTGGGCAGGGTCTGGTCCAAACCCGAGCCACACAGCCTGGGGTACCAGATGATGAGCTGAACATGCCCATTGCCATGGTAACAGCATCCCAGTGGGGGTGCGAGCACCCAGCTCCCTGTGCCAGCTGGTGGGTACAAACCCACAGCCCTGCTGGGGTGATGGTTGGGAGGGTGGCAGAGTTGGGGACGGCAGCGTTGCATGTCCCTGCTCCTCCTGTGAGTCGGGGTGTTCCAGGGAAGTGGTGAAACAGGTAGGGACTTCCTGGTCACAGCGGTGACACCCAGCTGAGGCAGGGAGGGGGGAGGTCAAGGGTAGGCAGGGTGCCCACTCCTGCGGGAACCATGCACCCACCCAGCACTACCCGCCCCGCTGGGGTGCTCCTCAGGCAGGCAGGGAGGTCAATGTTCACCTGGGCACATCACTGCTCCTGGAGGACACCAACCCCCCTGCACCCCTACCCTGGTCCCTGCCAGTCCCCATCACTTTCTGGAATGGATCCAGAGCCAAGTGAGGCAGCTGCTGCCCAGAGCCACCCAGGGTTGCCAGACACTGCAGGCAGGGTGTGGTGCTTGCACCCCTTCCACTCCCCCCAGCTCCTCAGGGTGCTCCCTGGGGCACAGTAGCTGCACAGGGGCTCTGTCACCCATCGCCTCGTGCCGTGCCAGCGGCAACATCAAGCAGACACAAACAGCCAGAGGGGTGGCGGGTGGAGCCATGGGGTGCATGCGAGCACTGGGTGCTGCACCCACAGCCACAGGGCCAGAGTCCCCCTGCCACATCCCTGCCCTTGCTGCTGAAAAGACCCGTTGGCGATGGCCAGTGGCTGGGCGGCCACGTGGAAGCTCTTTGGCATCATCAGGTACCTCCCGGGCTAATGGCTCCTGCAGCCAGACCTGTTCCAGGACTCATTAAGGATGCTCTTATTTTCCAGGCTGGGACGAGTAATCCTGGGTCCAGAGTCTCCTCCATGGATTTAATTACTGGTGCAGGACTAATTGGCCAGTTCCCTGGGGAAGCCTGTAATAAGGCTCCATGAGTGGAGGGTGCTGGGAGAGGATGAGCTGGGAAAGGAGCAACCAGTCCCGGGCACTTGCTGCTGTGTTGAACTGGGCATCAGATGCGGAAAGCATGGCTCTGGATCGGGTGGGCATGAGGGAGCTGGGCCCTCTGGCAGAAGGATGGAGGATTTGGGGGATAAAGAGGGAGAAGCACACATGGCGTCAGCAAGGAGCTCACCACAGTTCTACCTGCCTGTCTGAGCCTGACCCAGAAATGCCCGCACCTCTCCCGGTGTCAAACGTGACCCAAGGGGACAGCGGTGACAATCCCCATCCGTGGCCAGACACTGAGCCACCCTGCCTGGCTGGCCATGGCGTGGGAAGGAGCCATGGCACGGAGCTGGGTGCCACTGGGTGCCTGTGCCGAGCAGAAGCAGAAGTGAGCCGGCGGCCGAAAGCCTGGGCCTGCCCGCAAAAGGGGACTGAGGGGACCGAGGAGCTCACCCTGTCCCAGGTCAGCACCCTCCCTCCCATCATGCCACCCTGCCCGCTGCCGCCCCAGCCATCCCTACCTGGGTGAGCCGGCCTGAGCTGGGGCTGCTGCTGCTGAGAGCTGGTCACCGGGGCCAAATGGCTCCTGGGGTGCTAGGGCGGGGAGGATAGCTGCAGCCCACGGCTCCTCCTCCGCTCCTCCTCCTCCTCCTCCTTGCCCGGGGCCCTGTGTGGGCGACCCAGGCATGGAAGTGAAACGCAGCGTGGAAGCGAAACGCAGCGACCACCAGCTTGCTTGGCGCTTCCTCCCACAGGGCATGGGGCCAAGTGTGCCACTGCATCCCACGGCCACCCACGGGTGCCAGTGCCTGGGGGCCGTGGTGGCCTCCCAGGAGAGGAAACAGCATGTCCCCACCTCTTCCTGGCAGAGAAACCACTGTGCCCGAGCAGTGTCTGCCAGTCCCGTGCCATCTGCAGAGCAGCCGGTGTCCACACACTCATGCATTGCTCTGCAGCCCGGGCACGCCACATTTGGCCACCCCACTGTCAAGTCAGCTCAGTCCTGTGCGTTGTCCCACCATGCCCCCAACACCCTGGCTCTGCCTTCAGCGCCGTGTCTGTGTCCCCATTATCCTGGATCAGCCCCAAGCACTGTCCCCATGTCCAAATCATCCCAGTTCAGCTCCAAGCACTGTCCTCCCTGTGTCCCCACCATCCCCGTTCAGTCCCAAGCACTATCCTCATGTCCCAGTCACCCCAGATCATCCTCAAGCACCATCCCCCAGTGTCCTCATCACCCCAGTTCATCCCTTCCACCCCGGCCAGGTGCCGTGGGGTCAGTGGGGTAGCCAGGCTGGCTGGGCAGCGCGACCACGGGCATTGCTGGGGGATGATTCACCCCAGATGTATGGATGCCTTTGCTGGCGTCAGTACTTAGAGCCCGGCGACGGCGGCTCTCATGACACCGCAGCGAGACGGGCAATGAGCCCCAAGCACCAAAACAGGGAGCACTGGCGGCGGCGGCTGTCTCCTGGCCACTCTGGTGCCCTCCAGCCTTTGTGGCAGCAGCCACAGGGACTGGGGACACTGGGGTTCCTTCAACCCTGTGCTTGGTGACAGGCATGGGCTCGGCGGTGCCCACACCGGCAGGCTGTACCAGGGAGCCCTGTGTCATTCCCTGGGCGCGAGGCGCGCACCGAGCACACCCGAGCACGCTTTGGCCCCCTGCCACCTCCTCCACCCCTGTGTGAAGGGAAGAACAGGATCCATCCCCGTGCCAAGGCAAGGAGGGGTGAGAGGGGAAGCAAGCGCTGGACGTGGGACAAGATTGCGGTGATAGCCGGCACGCGCGGGGCCCCGGCGCTTGGCGCTGCCGCCAGTGGGGCACATGTGTCCCGACCTGTCTTCCCGCGCTGGGGAAAACGATTAGTGCCGGGGCGGTGCGGGAAGCTCGCCAGGCACCCCGGGAAGCTCGCCAAGCACCCCGGGGCTGGGTAGGCCGGGAGTGTTGCCAGCACTGCACTCAGCTCCGTGCTCTACAGCCCCCCCAGACACGTGCCACGCACCGCACCGTGCCGGGCAGCATCCAACGTGCCCCACGGACCCTCAACCCCAGCAGGGAGCTGTGAGTTGGCGGGTGTCAGTCTCTCCCCAGTATCACCACCGCCGTCAGTCAGCAGCAGTGGGGGGGCTGGAGGCAGTGGGGTCACTAGAGGGGTTTGGCAATGCCACACCCAGCAAAGGGGTCCCAGTGGGGAGAGGGAACAGAAGCGAGTCCTACCGTGCTCCGGTGTCACCACAGCCCGGCCGCCGTCCACAGCCTCGCCAGGAGCCGTTGCCACCGCGTAGCGTCCCTGTGGCACCAGCAGCCCCAGGGGGTTCACCCCGGCTCCACTGGGCACTGACGGCATCCCCGGGGCTGGCACCAGCACCAGGCCCCCGAGGAAGGCAGGCTGGGAGCTCACTTGCACCGTCTGCGGCTGGGACACCAGCTTGAAGGGGGCAGCTTGGGGGGCTGGCAGCGGCAGCAGCCCCTCAGCCCTCCCTGGGCAGGGGGTGGTGGGGGCTGGGGTTGCCTCCCCCTGGCCCTGAGTCAGCAGCGGGGGCCGGTGAGCTGGGCTGGGGATGGCACCAAGGCTGACCCTCAGCTGTGGTCGGGGCAGTGCTTGTGGGGCCACGTCCCAACCTACCGGCCCCTCTGGGAGCATGGGCAGCCCCAGTGCTGCCTCAGTGCCATCGTATGGTGAGGAGGAGGAGGAAGGCTGGTGGGTGTGAGGATGGGTGCCCCACAGCGGGGGGTCTGGCAGGGGTGTCCCCATCCCTGTCTCCTCAGCAATGTGCAGGTCCAGCGTGGGCAGTGAGCTGTGGCTAGTGGTGGCCCCACAGAGGGGATGATGCTCCAGCTCTGCTGGGAAGACGCTGCTGTGGGATGGGACTTTCTTCAGGCCAGGGCTGGCAGCTGGGGGGGTGCCAAGAGGTTGGGGTGGCCCAGTGGGGGCAGGGCTCTCTAGGCTGGAGGACGAGCTGCGGAGGCTCTCACCATCACTACCCAGCCCCGCAGCAAAGCCCTGGCGGGACTGGAAGGAGGCTACATGGGTAATGCCGGTGCCAGCGGTGCTGTTGGCTTGGCCAGTGGAGAGGCTGGTGCTGAGCCGGCTGTGCAGCACAGGGCTGGGAGCTGGGCTGGGGCCAGTGGTGATGCCCGAGCAGGGTGGGTGGCCAGGCTGCAGTGGCCGGTGGCTCTCATCTGTGCCTGAGGGAAGTGGGGACACCGGTGGGGAGCCGGGCATCTCGCCCCCATCCTCCGCCTCAAACGACTTCTTGAGCGCTGGGGACAGAGAGAGACATGGTGGCATGAGAGTGGTACCCGATGGCACCGTGGCCAGGCACTCACTGGGCTCTACCCGTCCCCAGCCATGCTCTGCCGTGCCACCGCCCGCAGGTGTCCCCGTGCTGCTGGGTGCCAAAGGGCTGTTTGTGAGCCCATCCCGCATGGGAAACCAGCCTGGCGCCGGCCCCTGCCACATTGTTCCCCATGGTTTTTATCATCATCCCCCGCAGTTTATCTGCACCCGGGCAGCCGGTGCCACGGCTCCCTGCACAGCACACTGCCCGCTTTATTCCCCCTGTAAGGGAACCGGCCCCGAGTAACCAGATCCCCCACCCGACCCTCTCCCGCTGCATCCATCCACGCTGGAAGGATTACTGCCCCCTTACAGGGCATTAACCCTGAAGCCGACTGATGGCAAGGCAGGCAGGAGCTATCACTACCCACAGCAGTAACGTCACAGTCCACGCAGGATGCTGTAGTCATGAGCCCACACAGCTTCACACCAGTGATGGCAATCACAAGCCCACGCTGTGGTCCCAGACCTGCTGGTGGTGTGAATGTGCCCCACCCCCCAGACTGGACCCCCGCACTGCCCTGTGGGCATCACCGTGCCTGGCTCTGCTGAAAGCCTCTTGCTGTGCAGCTGCCCCCTCCCTCCTGCCACCGTGCAAGGTCCTCCCAGGAGCCATGCTCCTGCCAGCTCTCCCACAGCGGCACTGTTTGGTGCCAGCAGATGGTTCCCCAGCCCCTGGGAGAGCGCAGGTGGCGCAGGCCCCCACTGGGCAGCCTTCCTCACCTCCACTGCCAAGCAGCGGGTGGCAGAGGGTGGCCCATGCTACACCCCTTCCTCCCCACCACACCGGAACGTGCACCAGCCTGCCCCTGCCTGGCACCCAGGGTCACAAAGCTGCCCTTGCCCTCCTCTTGCTCAGCCCCAAGGCAGCTGTCCCGGCTTAGATGTGGTGCCGTCGGCGCTGGGGGCAGCAGGGCAGTGGGTGTCCTGTACCTGTCCCCTCCCCAGTTCACCTCTGCGCCTGGGGCTGGGCAGGGGTCAGGGGTCAGGGCATGGGTGCTGCTAATAACAGCTCTCCCCCGGGCAGGTATTTCTCCAGCTGGTCCTCCCCTGCTCCACCACTCAGGCTGCCAGGGGCCACGGGAATGGGGTCCCCCTCCCCACATCCATCTCACTGCTTCAGCACTGCTGGGGACATGCCAAAATGCCTCTTTTCACCCCAAACCTGCCCCTGGCCCCTGACCCTTCCTCACCCAGACCTCGTCCAGAATGATGGGCGGAGGGGGGGGAAGCAGAGAGAGCACTGCAGGGCAAGAGGAGAGGGGGGTAAGGTGTTTAGGGGGGGTGACAGGGGGTGGGGTGGTGGCAGGGGTTTTAGAGGTGATGGCAAGGGGGCAGCAGGGTCTTTAGGGGCGTGGCGGGGGTGCGGCAGGGGATGAGGGGGTTAGCAGGAGGTGTTGGGGGGTGGTAGGCGGTTTCGGGGGCATGTCGGGGGAGAGGGGGGCTAGCAGGGGTGAGGGTGTTGTAGGGGTGGGGGCGGGCCGGCAGCGGCGGGGTTAAGGTGCCCGGGGTAGGTGCACACATTCCTCCCCAGCGAGGGCGGCAGCAGCAGCCCCGGGGTCGGGTTTCGCCGGCCGCCCCCCACTCCTCGCCCCCCGGCCCCAGCCCGGCCCCTGCCCATCCCGCCGCAGCCTCCGGGACGCGGCCGGGGCAAATCGCGGGCGGGAGAAACGCAAACCCCGTCCCCGCTGCCTCTGGCGGCCGGGCAGCCCTGGGAGGAAGGCGGCGGGACGCGACTCCCGGACTCCCCCCGTCCCGGCCCCGCAGCCGCCTGCCCGCCCTGGGGGGAGCGCACCCGCGGGGCGAAGCGCGCACACGGGCACGAGGCGGGGGCTGCACACACGAGCCCGCCACCCTCCCTGCAGCTCTGCGCGGCCGCCCGCCACCCAGCCCGCCCGGTGCTCGCATCCCCCCCGAGAGCACCCGCGCCCCTCCCCCGGGCGCAGCCCGTCGGGCACGACACACGGGCAGCCCCCGGGGTGTGCTGGGGCGGGCAGCCCCTCGCCGTGCGCAGCCCCCGGGAGAGGAGCGCTCCTCCCCCTCCCCGGTAGCCAGCCTCGGGCCGGGGGAAAGTGCAGCCCCCCCACGATGCCCAGCCCTGGGGGGAGCATCCCGTCTCTCTCCGATGCGCAGCCCCCCACGATGCTCAGCCCCCGGGGGCACCCCACCCCTTCCAAGACGAGCAACCTCAGCAGTGCCCCTCTCCCCAGCCGATATCCAGCCCCGAGTGTGGGTCGCATCCCCGGGGGGGGTGTGTGTGTGTGTGTGTGTGTGTGAGACCCGCGTGGGGTGCTTCTCGCAGCCCCGGCCGCACCTTCGAAGTCGGAGAGGATCCCGTCCAGGTGCTCCTTGACGGAGAGCCGGGCCATGCCTGGGCGGAGGGGGTCGGCAGCTGCCGCCCACCCGGGGACCCCGCATCGGGGGAAGGCGGCGGAGAGCGGAGTGGAGCCGCGGCTCAGCCCGCCGAGCCCCGGGACGGGACGGGACGGCGCCGGCTGCCCTGGGCGGGGAGGGGAAGGAGGAGGGGACCGGCGCGGGGGGAGGGGTGGGGGAGGGGAGGAAGGAGGGGAGTGGGAGGTGCTGCCTGCGCCCCCGCCCCGGCCGGACCCCCGCTCCTGCTCCTCGGGCCCTGCCCCCGAGAGCTCCTCTAGCCACGGGTCTCGCTGCTCCGCGTCCCCTGACCCCATCGCACCAGGGCGGGCCCCCACCGGCCCCAAGGCACTGGGGTGCTGCAGCCCGGCCGGGGACCCTCTCTGGGCACTGAGGGAGGATGGACCCCCCTTGCAGAGGCCGGCGGCCATGGCCGGAGCTGGGGACCCACTGCCTCTGCGCAGGGCAAGCGGGGGGCTCGGCTGCCTGCTCCCCCGCGGGGCTCCCCCTCCCCCGGCAGTCGCCTTGGTCCTGCTCGCTCGGGGTCTTGCCTGTGGCTTGGGGCCCCAGGCAGGCAGGCTGGGGGGTCCTGGACAGCCTGTGAGTCCCGGTCAGATCGGCGGGTCCCAGGAAGGTTCTGCACCGCATGCCCTGCTCCCCCTGGGATTTCCAGCTTGGAGCAAAATAAAAACTAGTGTGCAGGCAGAACCGCCTGTTGTTGCCTCCTGGCTGGATGTGTGCTGTGTTTGAGGTGTTGTGTCCCTTGATGTGTCTGTCACTTGTCAGGACCATGCCTGAGCTCCCAGATCACCCCTGGGGACTGCGCTCCCCATGAGCATGTCGGGTGGGCCTGCCCACGGTAAGTCCCATGGGGCGATGCTGGCAGCACCCCAGGGTGAGGGGCTGCACCAGGGCTGACCCCCCTAAACCCTACAGCATGTTCAGGGTGAGGTGCATTACCCATCCCCTCTCCCACCACCACTGTCAAGGGTTAACCCCATCCCAGCTTCATGCTGGCAGCAGATGTGGAAGGGGAAGGAGCTGGAAACCCCTTCTCCAAAGAGGGGTCTCCAGTGCCAGCTCTGCTCTTCGCCACCCTCCAGCTGCCTGGCGTCGAGTAAACACCCACCGGCTGGAGAACATTCCTGTGCTGGGCCAGGGCCGGGGTGCAGCCGGGGCCCAGCCCTGTGGGGTCCTGTTGGATACAGCCCCGCTGTGGCTTCCTAGAACATGGCTATGGTGGCCTGGGTTGTGGCCAGGTTTTGGGGGCATTCGGACGTGCCTGCTGGCTCCCTGGGGAAGGGCTGGATGGGGTCTCACCTGCCACCCTGCAGCTTTTTGGGTGCAGGAGAGCGCTGCTGCCCTCAGGGTCAGGACAGATGAGGGCTGGATCCAGGGTGAGCAACAAGCCCACTGAGGAGGGTGGCAGGGGCCGGAGGGTGGCAGGGAGCCATGCTGTGTTCTTGCCCCCAGCACCCCGCCTGCCCCGGCAGGGCACCCCATGCCCACCCTGGGGCTGCAAGGACCAATCACTATGGTACTGCTGCAAGGCCAAGAGCAGTGGGTGGGCACTGGGCCCCTACATGGTGTGACTGGAACCCCTGGCACCACACCCGGGGGCCAAGCCTTGCTCAGTGCCTGCTGGTTTCCCCCATCCCAGAGCATCCCACTGTAACAAAGAGAGAAGGTGGAGCTCTTCAGTGTTGTTCTGAGCAGTGGTTCAGAAGCAGCTCGGCTTCTCCCAGGAGTTTTGGAGCTATTAAAGCACCACAAATCTCTAACCCTATTGCAAATGTATTTATTTAAAGGCATTTAATTTTTTCTTAATAACTCGCTAGCTTGCTGGCACCGTGCCAAGGCAACATAGCACTGGGGAAGAGCAGTTCAGAGCAGCTCCAGGAGAGCTTAGGTGGTTCACACCAATTTTGGAGCCCTTCTGAAGGATCTTCAGAGTTTCAGTGCTTTTCTGGAGCAGCTTCGAAGAGGTTGGAGAGGTTTCAAGACATTTAGAGACCTTTTTAGGGGATGTGCAGAAGAGCTTGAGTGCTTCTGAGCAGCTGCAGACTTTTGGATTAGCTTTCGAGCAGCTTTGGAGCAGTTGGGAGTTTCAGGGTCGCTTACACCTCTTTGGTATCATTCAGAGGGGGGCTCAGGTGGTTTCAAACTGTTTGGAGACATTTAGAGACGTTACTGAAAAGTTTTAACACCGTTGAGAGGTCTATTAGGAAGGTCCAGGGGAGTCTCAGGGGCCTTTCTGAGGGTGTTGGAGCACTTCAGGCATTTCACAGCCACGCAAAGGACGCTTAGAGTGCTTCAGAGCTGCTATGACATCTTTTCTTACTATCCATTTTGAGCTATTTCAAGGAGTTTCAGAAATGTTTAGAGGACTTCAAGAGCTCTTTCGAACTGCTCCAAGCAGTTATAGCATCAAGGTGCCTTTCAGGGGGCTGGTTTGAGGAGCCCAAGAGCTATTTGAGCAATTCAAGTGCTTCAGCATTGCCCACAGGTCTGTCCTTCCAAAGCCCCGGGCTGTTCAGAGGTGGATTACAGCTCCTTGAAGCAACCATGCACCACACCAGCACCCCCAGAACCATTTAATTACCTGATTTCTAGGGCAGCTTCAAGCTGTTGGAGGTTGAATGTTTCAGAGGAATTTTTAAAAGGATTTTTTAGAGGTGTTTAGAGAAATCTTGGTGCATAGTACAGCTGCTTAGTGGGGTGCAGAGCAGTTTAGAACACTACAGAGGTGCTTTAGAGATGCTCAGAGATGTTTTAAAGCCAGCTCAGGGATGTTTCAGAGCAGCTCAGAGATGGTTTAGAGAAGCTTAGTGCTGCTCAGAGCAGTTCAGAGGAGCGTGGAGCATTTTGCAGTAATTTGGGGTGGTTTAGAAATCTCAGAGCAAGTTAGAGGCATTTCCTGGCACACAGAGGTGCTCAGAGCTCCTCGCAGCAGCTCCAGGTGCTCCAAGGTGGCTCAGAGGGGTGTAGAGCAACAGTCGAAGTCATCCAGAGGCACTCCAGGAGCTGAGAGGGTTATTCTGCACGTTTGAGCCCTTTGGGGCAGCTTACAGGGGCTGGGAGAAGGTGGAGGGAAGCTTAGAGGGGTGTGGAGCAGCTTAGCAGGGTGGTTTAGAGCATTTAAGGGATTTTTAGAGTGGTTTGGAGCAGTCGAGTGCTCTGAGGGGTTTAGCACAGTGTGGCAAAGACAAGGGGAAGCCTCTGTGTCCTCCCCTGGAGCAGCCCCAAGCAAGTCTCCACCCCTACCAAGCCACAGCCTGTCCCCACCTCAGCCTCCCCGAAACCTCTGGAGCAGCAGGATGCTCTGGGCAGGCCACGGATACAGGGTAGCTCTGAAGGTCCTTCACCCCACTTGAACCTCAATCCCTGCCCCAGTTCCCACCTACGGGCAGGTTTTGGCTCCCTTTGACCTTGGCCCCTCCAGAGCCAGCTGGGTCCAGCCTCCCCCAACCTCATCCCCCCCCAGATCAGGGCACGCCTTGGGGTGGGGGCCTTTCCACTCCCACCCAGCCCCACTGGAGAGATGGTGCTTGGATGCTCAGGATGCTCCAACACTTGGAGCCGCCCCCGTGGAAAAAAGGTCTCTGAGCAGGAATAGTAACAGCTTTTAATCTGACAAGAATTGATACATCATTTAAGACAATACTGTTGTCGTCTCTTTTTTGGGGACTTCCTTCACATACTGGTGGGAAAAGAGAGATATTTTTAGGAATTACAGGATTTTTTTGTGTTTTGTGGGTTTTTTGTTTTGTTTTTTTGTTGGGTTTTTTTTCATAGGGACTTTAAAGCATGGTGAATGTGCAAGTCAGTGCTTTGTTTGCTTAAAACTTTTTCCCCGGTGCTTATTTACAGTTACAGTACCTCTTTGTGAGCGACAGGAAAAAAGACGATTGTTTGAGAACTGGGGATCCATGATCCCGAGTCGAGAAAGGCAGATCTCCGATATTTATATATTTATACATATATATATATGCTTTTGTGTATACACAGATACATTTCTCTCTTCTTTAAAGTATTAAAAAAATGATCAACCTTCAGTCTATAAAAATACCTACTCTACAAGATAGAAAAATTTTCCCTCTCCAAGTATACACTGATTTACACCCAAAGCTTCTCTGTAAATGTACATTACGTGGCTTCTTCCCGCGGACTCGGGGCAGGGAGGGGATGCCGGGGAGGGCTGGGTGTAAGGGAGGGGGTGTGGGAGAGCACCGGGTGCCCCCCTCGCCCCCCAAGAGTTTTTGGGACTCACCTCCCACTCCGCTGCGCCTCGCACAAGGCCGTGGGAGGCTGAGCACCCAGAGGCGATGTGGAAGAGGGAGGTCGATGGTGTCAGCAGCTGGGCTGGCTCCAGGGCTTGAATCCAGGGGGATTCCACCACCGGGGATCCCCCCCCCCCAGCAGGGTGTAAGGCTGTGGCAGCTGCCACCCCTCCGGGCCACCCCCCAGGGACAAAGGGCGAGCTGGAGGCTCTGCCACTGCACCAACGTGGGGAGAGAGATGTGCCGCTGGCGTGGAAGTGTTTTGGGGAGGAGCAGGCACCCCTCTCCCGGCCAGCAGCCCAGGGATTGTTGCGGCTTCTGCTTTCAGGCTGCCCTGGCATTTCTAGAACCTGACGAGCAGGAAAAAGAGCTGCTTTTTGGGGCCCAACAGATTAAATGAAGCCGGATCCTTGGGAGTCAGCTGGCTGGCTCCTCCTGGGAGCCAGAGAGGAGCAGGTCCGTTAAAGCGGCTGCTCCCCAGGGTCACGCTGTGCCACGGCCGCTTGCGCCAGCGAGTCAAAAGCTGTCTGGTATAAACATGGCTTTTGTTTCCCAGGGAGCTGCTGTTGTATTCTCTGGTCTCTTCTCCCCCATGGCATAGAGACTTCAGCCCAAGGGCTGAGAAATGAGAGTGGCTGCTCCATCCCCTGCTGCAGCCCAGGGAGAGAGCTGGGAAAGGCAGCCAGAGTGGGCTCTCCCTCCAGGACTGCAGCTATCACCACCAGAGCCCTGCTCCAGGCAGAGATGGCACAGGCCACTGTCCCCAGGCCAGGGACCTGGGGAGAAAAGGTGGAGAGCTCAGCCCTCTTCCTGACTGCTTCATGTCCCTGCACTAGGCCAGAGATAGTGAAGAGGCAGCCAGGCCCAGCCTCCAAGTGCAATTGGAAGAGTCGCAGCCTTTCCCCTTGTCCCTGCAGGCTGGACAGACAGACAGCACCCGTGTGTCTGCAGCTGGGGCTAAGGTGTCCTCTCCTTTCAGAGCCAACCCAGCAGAAGAGCTGGGAGCAGGGAGGAGGGCAGCAGAGCTGTGAACACCAAGGCATGCTGACGGTAGTGAGCCACGGACAGCAACAAAATAAATAAGGATGCAGGTGATGAAGTGCGCTTACGCCCCATCCCGGAACTGTCCCCTCCCCTGCCCCTCTCTGCCTCCGGCGAGCGAGTGAGGAGCTGGTGAGTTCTGCACCAAGCCCTACCTGAGCAGGAGCGGCAGGGTGAGGGTTGGCTGTGCCAGCGGAATGAGCACATTCGCATTAAGTTAATTAAAAAAAATAACAACAAAACCTAAACAAACAAAAACAAACAAAACCAAACAAAAACCTCTACATGTCCTGGACATGTTTCCCTCTTCCCCAGATCTGCCCCAGTGAGTGAGTGTGTCAGGGACACTTTGGCAAAGCAGATACTTGGGCCGGACAGGGCAGCAAGGGAAGACATCGGCACCGCTGCTTCCTTCTCCATCCCGTTATCCCACAGTTCAGAGACACCCTCTCCTCACAGTCCTCGTGCTGGCACCCCACAGGCCAGAGGGGCTGAGGCTGCTGTCGGGACAGTTCCCAGCTTCACAGGTAGCTCCCTCCAGCTGTCCGTTGCCTGTGTTTCTTCTCCAGGTTCCCTTTGACCCCTCTAAACCAGAAGGGTTTCAAAAATACGGAGTCAGACAACAAAGCCTCGTTGCTGGTTTCCTTTTTTCCCTCGTCCGCTGGCTAATTCACCCACCGACTGACGTGGCGCTTCCTTGTGCCTTCATCAAGAGCAAAGACGTTTTGAGTCCCTCTTTATCCTCTCAGAGCACCAAATCCACACCCGTTGACGAGCACACAGCCAGCGGCTCTTGGCCGCCCTTACTTAACTTCCAGGATGGAGGGGTTGGTCTCCATGATGGCCACGATGATCCTGTCGATGTAATCCTGCAGGCGGAAGTTGATCTCCTCTTGCTTCTGAATCGCTTCCATGAGCTGCAATGGAGGGAGAGAGGGAGTGAGGGCTCACTGCCTGCCACTGCCCAGGGCCAGAAGCGGGGCTTCTCCCAGCTCAGGTACTTCTCCCACCCACACAGGTTTCCACCCTTCTTCACTCTGGCCTGGGACGTTCCCAGCCATGGGAACATGTCCTCAGCTGCTGGCTCTGCTCACTCCCATCCCTCCTCAAGCTCTCAGCCTGACTGGACTCTGGAGAAAGCACTGAGCGTCGCATCTTCCTTTGGCCCCTAAAACATAGAGGTGTGTTTCCCCACTTTTTGGGGTCCGAAAGATTTAATTCTGGTGCTTACATGGCTGTATCTCCCTGCTCTGTGACTGCACCCCAGATACTTCACACAAAACTGCAACAACCAGAGTAGCTGGGAACAACAATGGGTGATGGGAAAACATAGAGAAGTGGCATCACTGAGGAGCAAGGGAAAAATGTTTGTTATTATATTTGTTCATAGATGTTCCATACAGTTGTAATACACATAAAAGAGTAAATGGTTTTATCCTCTACTTTTTGCTTCCCACCATTCAATTACACTGGGAATTTTGCAGCCTCTCTTTTGATCCTGTTCACAGGTTTTGTATTTCATAAGAAGAGACGACAGACAACAAAACAATTATTCTTGTCTAGCACCAGTAATACGAATACCAGTACCTGAGGTGCAGCCCCAGAGCAGGGAGAACACGTGCCAGAGAAGCCAGTATCTCCAGAGTAGATGCTCCAGCTCCCTGGGGTTTTAAGACTGCCACAGACAGACAGACCCAGCCTGCACTGGCTGGTGTGCCACAGGAAGAGGCAGCTGCCATGGGGTGGGCAAAGCAGAGCTGCCAGGATCAGCACAGTGGAGGGACCAGCTTTCTCATGTCCCAGGACTCAGGGCTGACAGGCAGGGTAAGCTCTGCAAGCTCTTCACACAGTTGTGTGGGTATTATTTTGCTCACACCAGCTTTCAAGGGAATTTTGGGAGGGAGCTGTACCACAGACAGGGCCACGTCAGCTCCTCCCAGGCCCTTTGTGGGCTGAGGGGAGAGAAGATGCCCCAGCCACCCCGGGAAGATGTGCTGTGAGGTGAGCAGTACGCCGCGGCACGTACCTCGTCTCTGGAGACCGAGCTGATCTCCGCAGCCAGGGATTCAGAGAAGGAGGCTGAGAAGAGGTTCTTGGCTCCCTGGATGCTCAAGTTAATGATCTGTCCATTCAGTTCATCGTTCTGCTCCTTCAGGTTCCTGTTATCCTGTTCACAACAGACAAAGCAGATGCTGTTGAAGCATGTGGTACCTTCAAAGCAGATCCAGACAGGGAACACAGAGGCTTCTGTCCTAACCAGTAGCTCACACGGCACTGGGAACCACACACAGTCTCCCGACTTGGTCTCGGCAGAGCTGGGAGAACTTCTGGAAACACGTGCTGGGGAGATCCAGGGGGAACAGCAGAGAGGGGAGCTCTTGAGCATACATACTCATGTCCTTCAGAAGGAGGAGTCAACCTCTCCTGTCCCAGGACAGGACAGCAAGAAAGCTTTGGGCTGTGGGATCCATAGTCAGCTCCTTGAGAGACAGTGCCCCAGGGTTCCTGCTGACTGCTCCTCGGTGGCAGGGAATCAGGAGACTGAGCAGTCAGGATGCTTCCCTCCCTCCCTAGCCCTGTGTACCTGCTTGAGCTGCTTGATCTCTTGCTCCAGCTCTGTCTCCCGTGTCCTGCTGTTGTACTCCTGGAGCCCCATGCTGCTGCTCCTGCCTCTTCGCTGCTCAGCTTCCAGTTTGAAGAGTTGCAAGTGCTCAAGCTGCTTCCTGAGGTCCTCGATGAGCTGCAGCACACAGGAAGAGGACAAGCAAGTGCTGCATCATCTGCAAGTCCAGCAGCTTGCACTGGTCGTGGCTGGTGTGACAGATGGGGGAGCAACCCCATCGACTGCTGTGGCAGGATTAACAGACCCTTTCTGGGGGTTGCACATGCCTTCCCCTTTCTTCCCCACACATCTAGCAAACAGGAGAGGGGGAGATATTTAAATACACAAGAGCAGCCCTGGAAGGACTTTGTTGAAGCACCAAAGATGTTGGTTCTGTGTCTGCAGAAGCTTCAGACCACCCCCAGTATTGCGGGCACCTGCTTGGGCAGCTCCCCCTTGCCACAGCGCTGGGAATCCCCGTCTCACCCGAGTGCTCTTAGCATCCCTACAACGATAATAATTTCCACTTTAAGGCCCAAAGCTCCTTTCCTACCACAACAGCAAGCCCTGCTTTAGCATCCATCTGGAATTTTCAACTACAGACGCCTGGAAGGGGACAGTTGGGGGGGCGGGAGGGAGGGGAAGAGGGGGCTGTGTTTCTACCCCCAGGCACACAGGAGCTGGCAACTCTCAGCCAAGCAGCTCTGCACCCCTCTCCTAAAGCCTGCTGCCTCCATGTGCCATCGTCACCAGGCTTCTGCCACTGCTCCTTTGACACTGAATAGAAACAGGCCCTGCAGGAACGGGCTGGGGGGGCACATCCCAACTGGGTTTGCAGATGCAGACACGACTCAGATGAATTTTAACGCAGGCAGAAGTGACAGATGTTCTATACTTAAGCTTCTGTCTTACCTTTTTCTGACCAGGCAGCACCAAATGCTCCAGCTACACCTAGTTTTGGAGAGCCTGACAAGACCAGCTTCCCCACACAGCCCTAATCTGGGGGACCAGCATAACAGAACAGGGCAGAGGCAGGCAGACTTGACTCTACTTACCTCCTGCGTCGACTCCTTCTCCTTCTGAAACTGGTGTCTCTCCTGACTCAGCTTGTCCCCCATCTTCCTCTTTTTCTCCTGCTCCTCCGTGAGCTGCACAGTGAGGTCTTCAATCTCATCCAGCAGCTTCTGCTTCTCCTGTAATGACACAAAAGGCAATAGTCACAGGGCCTGTCTTCCCTCAGCACTGCCAGGGCTCTTCCCGCTCGCTCAAGGACGCGGTGCATGCTGAGCACCGCGGGAAAGGCTCTTCTTGCTGACGCACTTGGATGCTCTGCCTGCTGGGATTTCATTTGCTGTCTGCGGGCTTTAGAGCCTGAGTGCTTTTGGCAGCAGCAAGAAAAGCCACACACACCAAAAAAGCACTGCTAAGAGAGAGGTAGTAAGAGAAGACTCAAGGATAAATGTGCACAGGCAAACAGCAGCACTTGTGTGGCTTTCTGGGCAGCGTAGCGCTGGCATGGGACGCGGCTCGGGGGGGACCAGGGCCACCGTAGAGGCTACAGGCCAAGAAGAGACATTAAAACATAAAGCTCCTTGGGTCTGAATTTCAGAAATGCCAGGAACCTGAGACTTTAAGCCACTCGAGGGATGCTGCTCATTCTCAGTTTCAGATATGAAAGAATTTAACTGAGGGCTGACCCAGGAAGGAGTATGACCAGTTCAAGCCAGGATGTAAACCATACAGCCCAGCTCTCCCATTCTCTCCACTTCTAATACTCAAAGCCTTGGCTGAATGTTTGAGAGAGCATGTAAAGCTTGTCACTGGATGGTGACAATGGCCCTGAGCAGGCCACTTCCCTGTATGGCAGCACCCTGCTACCTAGGACCAGCTTGCAGCTCACAGCTTCCAGCCTGGTTCTCCCCAACAGGAAGGTTTTTGCTTTCAGGAAGCCAAGAATGCCAAAAGACCCCAGGCAAAGCTGGGGCTGGATGGCCCATGCTGTGAAGAGGTGAGGAGCAGCTCTGAGCTGTGAGGTCCAGGGTGTTCTGCTCCATGGAGCAGAGCACTGAAAGAAACACACCAGCAGGAAACATGATGCTGATAACAAAATCTTGATTTCAGACAACGGATGAGAGAGAGGCTCAGGCTCATCAGCGATGCTTCTCTCATCGGCAGGGAGTGGCAGCGATTGCACCTCTTGCTCCTCGTTAATCCCATGAACTGCAGAGAAAAGCAGCACTGCTCTGCAAAGAAATTAAGGATCAAAACCAACTTTGTGTGGCTGAACAGACCAAGGCAGGAAATTTATCCTACCCCTACCTCTATGCACTGTGTTTACAAGGCCTCAGCAGATGACAACCACTTCATTGTGGCTATGTCAGGTAGAGATGGAGCTGCAGGCTCAAAGAGTGTGAGAGGATGAAGTGCTCAAGGGCCTTCAGCTGGGCAGAGAGGTTTCATTTCACTGACATTTTAATCTGACATCTTCCACAAGGCTTCAACAGAAACAAAAGGCAGCCTTTCTATCACGTTACATCTGTCACTCACATTCTCTCCAAAAATGAGGATATTGTCCACCCCATGAAGACTGTGGTGACTCATCAAACCTCCCACCCTGGTCTTGAGGGCGGGAGGGGAGAGGACCTGGGAGATAACACAGTGATTTGAAGACTCAGCTTGGAAATCCCGGCGAGGGTTTATCTGCACAGGCAGGATGTGGAGATGAAGCATGTCTGCTCCTCTTCCTCCACTGCAGCGCACTGTCCCTGCAGGGATGAGGACAAGCTTCCACAAGAGGGCACGAGTCCCCTCCAGAGCAGCCAGGACAGGGATGCCACTGTTGCACACTGTGGGTTCCTGCAACCTCTGCTGTCACCCGGAGATATCTATGGGGCTTGTTAGAATCACAGAATAGAATCATAGAATCATGGGCTGGTTTGGATAAAGGGACCTTTAAAGGTCATCTAGTCCAGCCTCCCTGCACTGACCAGGGACATCTGCAACTAGAGCAGGTTGCTCAGAGCCCCAGCCAACCTCACCTGGAATGGTTCCAGGGATGGGGCATCAACCACCTCCCTGGGTAACTTGGACCAGAGTCTCACCACCCTCAGCGTAAAACATTTCTTCCTTCTCTCCAGTCTGAATCTCCCCTCCTTGAGTTCAAAACCATCACCCTTGCCCTGTCACAACAGGACCTGATCAAAACTGTGTCCCCATCTTTCTGACAAGCCCCTTGAAGTCCTGAAAGGTGACAAGAAGGTCTCACAGGAGCCTTCTCTTCACCAGGCTGACAACAACTCTCTCACCCTGGCATCACAGCATAGGATCACGTTTGTGGCCTCCTCAGGACCTGAATAAATTAATCCCGGCTTCCAAGTCAAACTCTGGGAACCTGCACAGACACCAGTACAGGACAGCTCTGGTCTGCAGTGAGGTCTGCAGGGACTGGAAGGCAGAATTTCTCATTACATTAAACCGATCTCACATAAGCCCTTCATGTAAATGAGAATTTCAGCTCCAGCCCTCTACAAACCCAGCTCCAGCTTGGGCACCTTAAGCACACACAGTCCTCACCTCCTCAAGTCTTTCAATGTTGGCTTTTAAACAAGGAACGCAGGACCTCAACTCGCTGTTCTCATCATCCAATTGCTGCAGCCTGCAACAGTAAAGAGATGTGTAAGAAACTCAGGCATCCCAAGTGTAGGAGACCTGGTGGAAACAGCACTAGAAATATTAAAGCAGGGTCTGCTGAAGGCAAGCCAGCAGGGATTTAGCTTTCAAAGCAAAGAGATTTATCTTTTCAAACCCTGAGACTTCCATTATTTCAACTCTCAGGGGAAAAAGTGGGGTATCCACATGACTTCTGGCAAGTCCATTGCTGGTGCCATAACCTTCTCAATCAGGTCCGGTGCTATTTTTTAGGCCAAGGGCTTCGCCAGTCCATGGGCAAGTCTCATCACCAAAAAGCAGACACACAGGCTGGGCAGAAGCAGGGCAGGGGTTCAGAGAGGGCTTCAGCTTTGTGTTCTCCAGGTAGAGTGACATTCAACTGCCATAGTAATTATCCTGCAATCAGTCTGGTACAAAATCCCACTGCCTGAATCTTTCATTTACTGCAAGGGTTGAACAATAGCAAAACACAGGCTGGTAAAGTAGCCCAAAAAAAAAAAAAAAATCCGCCAAATAAATGAAACCTCTCCCACACCACCTCTTCCTTTGGAATCCAACCGGCAGCATGAAGCACCCTACCCAGGACACTGCCTCCTGGACAACCCTTTTTTCCAGGGTATTTGCCTGTATCCATGAAGCAGGAAAACATCTGAGTATCCCGGGTACCTCCCTGGGTCATTCATGGGAACAAGCACTAACAAACCAGCTCTTTCTTCAGTGACAGACAGAGGGGCAGGTGCATGGACACGCGATGGGAGCTGAATTTCAACTGCAGCAGGGAAATTCAAATACAAAGTCTGAGACTAGCTTCATGGAGGGGCTTGATTTTGGAATGAAGGTATGGGAAGTAGCCAAAACTTGGGGTTTACAATGACTTTAATTACTCCTTTAACTAAGTCAAACTCACTGTCTACTACACTTTGTCACCCCAAAGGGTGCAGTTGCCAAGCAGCAGCTTGCACACATATGCCAGCGTGTACATGTGGCTCCGGGAGACCTGCCATCACTGAGCCCTGCCCCAGCCCCACCTGGCCTGCAGGTTCTCAATCTCAATGCTCTTCTCCCTCTCCATTTTGCTCAGCAGCTCCCTCTGCTTCTTGATCTCTTCCAGGAGTGTCTGGTCAGCTCTCAGCTCCTGTTCCTTCAGCTGTTCCTCGAGAGCATTTGCTCTGCAGGGAGGAAAGAGAGAGGATTAACCATTACTGGTGGCCCACCCACGACACACTGCCCTCCCGAGGGAAGGTCACTCTCTTCCCAGCCTTTCTCCCACCACACCACAGAGCTGGGAGAAGCAGACTGTAAAACAGAGAGAGCTTTCAGGGAAAGGACACCTACTGCCACCTCAAGCAGCAGGTGTAGGAAAGCATCACTTCATCCCAGTGGGAAAAAAATACAGTCCTCAGGAAAGCCCCCAGGACGCTACTGCTGACCAAGGTGACAGTCAAATAAAATAAGACAAGTGGTACAAGCTGGAATTGTCTCTGTTTATTTTTTCAAGCCTCCAGGCTTCATCAAACACCTTTTTAAGGGGAAAGCCAACAAGGGAGTGAGATGAGGATGAAAGCACAGGAATCATTTTATAACCCACAGCCTGGGGGGTCACAATCACAGAATCCCAGCATGGTGGGGGTTAGAAGAGACCTCTGGAGATCATCTCATCCAACCCCCCTGTTCCAGCAGGGAGGAAGCCCAGGATCACATTGTCCAGGCGGGTTTGGAATCTCTTCAGAGAAGGAGACTCCACAACCTCTCTGGGCAGCCTGGGCCAGGCTCCAACACCCTCATAGGAAAGAATTTTCTCCTCCTGTTCGGACAGAACCTCCTGGGTTCCAGTTTGTGCCTGCTGCCCCTTGTCCTGTCACTGGGCATCACTGGTAAGAATCTGGCCCCATCCTCTTGCCTCCTGGAGGCCCTTTAGCTATTGATCAGCATTGATCAGATCCCCTCTCAGTCTGCTCTTCTCCAGCTAAACAGCCCCAGGGCTCTCAGCCTTTCCTCAGCACAGAGATGCTCCAGTCCCCTCAGCATCTTCGTAGCCTCCACGGGACTCCCTGCAATGGTTCCTTGTCTCTCTTGAACTGGGGAGCCCAGAATTGGACACAATACTTCAGATGTCACAGCATCACCCAGAACAAGCTACTTAATCAGAATCTCATAGAATTGTAGAATCATTTAGGTTGGAAAAGACCTTCAAGATCATTGAATCCAAGCATAACCCAGGGTTGTGGTTTCACCTGTAATGGCCATGGCAGAGAAATCCTCCTTCAGCCATTGCTAGCATTTTGGGCTCCTTTATTCTGCCCTGAAGTAGTTTCATTGCCCAGCAAAAAGAAGACAATACCCCCAATCCTTCTCCTTTTCCCCCCCCAAAATTATGGGATCTGCAGATCAACCTTCTCTGTTTTCTTTGTACGGGGAGGTGGGGAAGGCTTTTGTCAGATGAACCTATTCTTTAACCAGCATGGAGTACACTTGAGGCTTTACCTGATTAGAAGCTGACTGACGCTTCTGGGACAAGCTGCTAAAGTGAAAACATTTCCCTTGCTGCAAAGTTTATCAGGGCTTAGAGAAACCTTTGTTTGAATTGCTCCGTTCCCTGACACGGGTTACTTAACAGTCTTACAGCTCTATAGATAAACTCCTGCCGGGTTTATCTGCCGAGGGTAAATAGGCTGCTGGAGGAGCGAAGCCTGCCAGATTAGTCCAGACCGTGATTACATCAAACAGGATCCAAAGGGCTACACCCCAGGCAGGATCTGAAAGCAGCAGGATCAAGGCTGGCTGTGGGGATGGCAGGGATGGGTAGTAGTGACCCTGCTGGGTCTTCCACCCAGACCTAATGGGTGAAATAAGGGCTAGAAAGAGTCTGTACAGAGTGAGTATGAAGTGTATGCCCTCCTTGAACTGGAAAGCTTTTCAAGAAGCATGACCCTGCTGTGGTCATCTGAGCCACGCTCTGGAGCTCCAGAGCTCCACAGAGACTAGACAAGATGGACAGACAGGGCAGGGAAGCCCGTAAAAAAATGATGCGAAGAGATCTCCAAAGCACTGTTCTAGTTACACGTGTGCGAGCAGCTCTGGGGATCCTGCCCGAGAGGCAGCAAAGTGCAGGACACTGCAACCCCCGCGCAGAGCAGGCAGCCTGAGCCCCAGCTGGACGGAACCCCGGCCGCCCTCTGCCAGCACGGGATCCGAGTGTCACTGGCAGAACTGGGAGGCTTTCCTGCTATTTTCTGTCCACCTCCCTCCTCCCCTGCTGCCTCCTTTCCCCAGGCACTCTGGCAGCCGGCCCCTGGGGTGCTGTGGTAGATGCAGGGGGAAGAGAAAAGGCACTGCAGGCAACTCTAAGCTGCATCTTGGCCCCGGCACAAGCCGGTCTCCCTTACCTGTGGACGAGCTGCAGGTTTTCCTGCTTGAGGCGGCTGTGCTGCTCGCCGTTCGCAGCCGTGTCCTTCTCCAGCTCTGTCACCCGCTTCTCCAGAAAGACCACCTGTGTGATGGGAGAGGGAAGGGTCAGCCGCCCGAGCTTAAACCCGCTGGCAAAGTGGCACCAAGTGCCAGATTAACTCTCACCACTTCCAGATGCTTCCCACTCATTTTGGGGCTGCCTCAGTTTGTTGCACTGATTCAGAGCTGGTCCCGTGTCCCACTTTTCACCACACAAGGCAGCCTGAGCTGCAGGAGCCATCGCTGGGGCTTGGTCCTGGGTGAGCTACTTAAAAATGGATGGTTGCCACCAGAATCAGATAGCCATACTTTGATTTAAAGCACCCTTTTAAAACATCTGTTCACTCACACTGACTTTTCAGCTTTTGATATCTCCCAAGTATCAGGATGAGGCCAAATGCTTCACTCCTTCCTTTCTTCATATTCTTCACAATGATACCATAGAACAGAATCATAGACTGGTTTGGGCTGGAAGGGACCTTTAATGATCATCTAGTCCAACCCCCCTGCACTGACCAGGGACATCTGCAGCTAGAGCAGGTTGCTCAGAGCCCCAGCCAACCTCACCTGGGACGGTTCCAGGGATGGGGCATTGACTACATCCCTGGGCAACCTGGGACAGGGTCTCACCACCCTCAGTGTAACACATTTCTTCCTTCTCTCCAGTCTAAACCTCCCTCTTTTAGTTTAAAACCATCACCCCTTGTCCTGTCACAACAGGCCCTGATCAAAATTCTGTCCCCATCTTTCTGACAGACCCCCTGAAGTCCTGAAAGGCCACAAGAAGGTCTCCCTGGAGCCTTCTCCCCTCCAGGCTGAACAACCCCAACTCTCCCAGCCTGGCCTCCCAGCAGAGGGTTCCACCCTCGGATCATTGCTGTGGCCTCCTCAGGACCTGCTCCAATAGATCCATGTCCTACCTGGAGGTCTAGAGGGAAAGACCTGGATCACCAGAGTTCTGCTGCATCTGAGTGCAGCCCAGAGCCTGGGGGTGACCACCTGGAGCAGGGCAGAAGGACCCTGGGTCCACAGTGATACGGAAAGAATGTCATGTAGGAGGAAACAACACTTGCTGGTGAGGAGGGCTCAGAGATGAGTATTTTCAATCTGTACCTACAAGGGTCTTATGTCAGCTGTATTTCCATTTTTATTCACTTTATTTAAATAGTGCACGACTTTGAAGAGCAAAGGGGGCCAGGAGTGCCCCTCTGCTTCCCACCCCAGGGGGAGTGTGAGTGGGTGGGGAACCACAGAAGGAGAGTCCATGGTCCCCAAAATCCTGTTGATACTTATACAAGAACAATCATGAAAAAGAGGCAATGAGGAGCATGGCTGCAAAACCCTGACCATCGCTCTGGGGAGAAGGGCAAGAGACAGACAGGTGTTTTAAAGAAAGAAATGTGCAGGGACACAAGGCTTTTGCCAGAAGCACAGATGTGGCTTCTCAAACCAGATGCCTTAGGAAACATGAGTGTTTTGTTCAACTTTTAGGGGTGCTCAAACAAAAGCTTTCTTGCACTCCTGCCCAGCTCCCATCTTGTCCTAGAATCCTTCTGTTGTAACATCCTAGTAAAACTCAACAGGACCAGCATAAAATCAGCTTTATACCCTGAGGGCATGAGCAGCAGTGGCAAAGCATGCCAAAGGAAGGAAGCCCTTGTTTCACATCAGGTGACTTTGCTCATCTCAGAAAAGCAGAAATTGAGAACAGCTTATTACGTGCAGCAGAAGTGAAAACAGAGCCTGCGAACAGGCGAGCTGGAGGGAAGCTACTGCCCCTGCAAGCAGGGCAGCCCTCTCCACCCCCAGGGGAAGGCACCAGTGCCACCTCCTGACTCAACACCACACCAAACCTCTGCCATTCAACCCATTCTCTATCCCCTTGATGCAGAGTGCTTTGTACATCCCACCTGCACTGGTCTGCCCAGCGCCAGCTGCGCAGCAAGAGCAGCTTCAGCCTAACACGTGCTGGGGGATCTCAAGAGCACCACAAGCCACTACGTGCTCCAGGTTAGCATAGATAGCACCAGTCTTACCTTGTCCGTGATGTCCTCTTCTGTACACTCCAGTGATTCCCGGTAAGACTCCTCCATCGTCCCCACGGACAGTGTGCTTGTCTGATGCAACTGTCTGTAACGGAGACAAACCAACCCAACCCAGAGCAACACCAACATTAGAGTGAACGTGGCAGGACATGGTGATCGCAGGTAACAGCCGCTCTCGTAGGATACCATCCCCTCTCTCCCCTCCTCAGCTGCCGTCTCCTTTTCCAAGGGGATTTAACAGCACTGCTCCTTCTTGGGCTGCAGGATTGGCAGCAGAGTAAGGCATGGGCCAGGTCCTTCTTACCACCACAAGCTCCAAGGGGCAATGACGCTCATTGTCCCAGTGTGCCCAGCTAGCGGGGCTGAGAGCACAGCAGCTCACCAGCCGAACGAACGCGCCCCGCAAGGGAAGTGCAGACGTGGACACATGGTGCTGGGACTTCATCCCATGATCATTTAGTTCTTGCTCTTTGGAATGAGAAGAGATAAGAGCTCACTCTTCTCACTTTCTTTCTTTGCAACTGTCCAAGGCCGTGTATTATCCAGCAAAGGACAGAGTACTCCACGCCAGCCACTGATAAGGCTCATAAGAAGTAGGGGGGCAGCGGGTGTAAGGGGAACCCAGCCCACCTCCCTGCACCCGCCTCAACAGCCGAGAGCAAGCTAATCATTAGCAAGGCCTTGCAACATCGGTGTCCCCAGTTTTGTGGTGATCTAAAGGACGTGTGGAGGGGCTGAACTGTGCCTAATCCTGGTGGGATTGCTGCAGATCAGCTCCATCGTCCCATGGCACACAAAACTGATACTGCCACGGTGAGGGGTTGTTGTATTCCAGCTCTGTGAACACCAGGCAGGTGCTGCCTGGAGAAAACCACTC
Source organism: Todiramphus chloris collaris (assembly GCA_025345505.1). NCBI lineage: Eukaryota > Metazoa > Chordata > Aves > Coraciiformes > Alcedinidae > Todiramphus > Todiramphus chloris. The sequence continues at coordinate 6,718,864 of JANVCC010000039.1, read as the reverse complement.
TGCTTTCCCACCACAACTCAAACGATGAGCAGCCTGATCTCCTTCGAAGCCAGCACTGCTTGGAGCAGGAGGTGAACAAGAAAAAAAGCACAGAGATGTCTTTGAACCTCAGCTTTTCCTAGGAATTTGTAATGTGGGCTCTCAAATCCACCCTGCTACACAATATGCTCATGCAAGTATTCATGAAGCATAACTGGCATTTACCAAAGAGACCACAGCCGAGCACCAGCCTTATTTTACATCCTCACCCTGAGTATATATTTAGATTCTAAAATCTCGGGCACATTTGTCATTTAAATCATGCCAAGGACAACAGGGCCTAAGCAGCTGAAATTTCTTGGCACAGGCAGAACCCAGAAAACAAAAATCAGGAAAGAGCCCTTACCCAAATGAAATCTATTTCCAAACAGCAAATGTTTTGGTATTATTTAGTAATTACAGTATCTGCAACCAAGGGCTTTCCATGGGCTGACTTTAAGGAGCTGGCTTTGCTCTGCAGCAGAGCCCTGTTATCTCTCTGCTTATCACAAACTAAACTCGACCGCTCTTGAGTCAACCAATATTTACCTAAGCCCACAAGACCCAGTCTCAGAAAAGCATCCTGCAAATGCAAAGGGCCAGGAAGGCTCAATCCCCATAAGACAGGACATCTCCATTCCTGGAAGTTTAACCCAAATCCTCCCTAAACTGGCTCTGCCAGACACGTGACAAGAACCAGCCTTAAAACAGGAAACCTGGGGACAGGCTGCTCCCTTCAACCTTCTTTCCTGCCCGTGTTTTTAACAAAGAACTAGAAAGTAAGATGATCAGAACTAGGAAATGTAGTATCAAGGACTTGCTTCCTTGCCAGGAGGGGAAATCACGCTGGAGAGACTTGCTGACCGCAGGAAAAACAGAGAAGGGAAAGAAGTGAGAGCAGAGATGGGAGGGAGAGTGGAACAGAAGCTGCTGGGGCCAGCACAGGGAGCAGACTGAGTGCCAGGGCAGGGTGGGTATAAGCATCACTCAAACTGAGCTGCTGATTCCTTTGCAGCATCCCTGTCATGCTCAGGAACAAGCACTGGGACAACTGAGGATCACAGAGGACAACCTCCCTCCTGAGCAGGTGGAGGTGGGCAGGGCAGCTAAGGCAACTGACAGTATGGAATCATGGAATTGTTCTGGTTGGAAGAGACCTTTAAGATCATCAAGTCCAACCATTAACCCAGCACTGCCAGGTCACCACTAAACCATGTCCCTCAGCACCACATCTCCATGGCTTTGAAACCCCTCCAGGGATCATGGGGACTCCACCACCACCCTGGGCAGCCTGGGCCAGGCCCTGACAGCCCTTAAGGGGAAGAAATTGTTCCTCATATCCAATCTAAACATCCCCTCGTGCAACTGGAGGACATTTCCTCTTGTTGTGTTGCTTGTTCCTTGGGAGAAGAGACCAACCCCACCTGTCCCCCACCTCCTCTCAGAGAGTCATCAAGAGTGACAAGGTCTCCCCTGCGCCTCCTTTTCTCCAGGCTGGACAACTCCAGGTCCCTCAAGCTGCTCCTCACCAGACTTGTGCTCCAGACCCTTCCCCAGCTTTGTTGCCCTTCTCTGGACACGCTGCAGCCCTTCAATGTCCTTTGTGGACTGAGGGGCCTGAAACTGAACCCAGGATTTGAGGTGTGGCCTCTCCAGTGCCCAGTCCAGGGGATGATCCCTGCCCTAGTGCTGCTGGCCACACTAGTGTTGAACCAAGCCAGGATGCTGGTGGCCTTCTTGGCTACCTGGGTGCACACACTGTCTCAAGTCTTAAAAACACAATGAGATGGGGACAGGAGGGATGGTGGAGCTTAGAAAGGAAAGGTGAGCACCAGGTGTCAATGAGAGTGGACAGACCCTCTGCCCCAGTGATTCAGGAGAAACTCTGCAGCATTTCCTATGCAGTCTGGGATTAAAAACACCCATGAGGAAAGGACGACTGGCATCACCTGAGATGGTCCTGCCAGACAGAAGCAGCACAGAATTAAACCCCAGGGTGGGGTTACCTGCAGCCACCCCTCAGGAACTACCCAAAGCCCCTGACCCAGCAGGGAGGGTTGCTCCTCACAAGCCAAGCGCTGAGGATTACACTGAACGAGGTAAAATAGAACCAAGAGAGCTGTCTAAGATGTCTGGCTTTTTTGGGGCGCTGAAGAAACTCCTCTGAGATAGGTACAGACTGCTCCAGTCTTCTAGAGCCCCCCCATGGTGACAGCAGGGAGGATACAGCCCAGCCAACCAGTCCAGAGGGACATTCCCTTCTAGAGACTCCTTCCCCACTCCATGTGCCCCCTGTCGGGCCACTGGCAGGTTGGAAGGGCGACATACCCTGACTTTTGTCTTTTTTAGAAGAAATAAGGTTGACATAACCCCCCAGCTACGTGTGCAAGTGAGAAACCCCCAGTTCAGCTACTGCAGACTATGTCAGAATTAAACCCGCTTTTCCCCAGCGCTACGCAACGCGTCCAGGAGCACGATGCTGCAGACTTATCCTGACTCACAACCTGCCTTTCGTGGGCCCAGCAGTGGTACGGGCACCCCTCTCACCAAGCAGAAATAGAGTGTGAGCTTACCTTGCCACCTTCTTGCTCGAGAGTCTCTTATTTGGACTGCAAAACGAAGAAAAAAAAACAGGAAAGAGTTAGGAAAGCTGACAGTGGAGAGCAAGGGAAACAGGAAACTGTGAGCAGCCCAGGACAGGTCCTTTGCTATGGCAGGGGAGCGCCCACTCGGCATGCACAGCCCGGCCACCCCTGGGAGAAGGGGAAAAGGCAGGCGAGGAACCTGCTCCTGTAATTAACAACCCGGCGATAATGAACTCAGTGGAAGAACGCCACAGAAAACTTCACCGCCTCCAGCAACGGTATCCTCTCACTGGCTGATCCCTGTCCTGAAAGCTGATCCCCAAGGAAAGTGCTAATAATAGTCTGGTGGGCTTCAGCCTGGCGCCAACAGCAGCCCGAGCACCCCGCAGCACCCAGCCCACCCTCCTTCCCCTGCCACCCCACTCAGAGCTCCCTGCTGCCTGGCCGCTGAGGCACAGGGATCTCCTCCTGCCTGCCAGGGCCCTTCCAGCCTTCTGCATGCAGCTTTGCCCTCCTCAAAGATTATGCTCACTATTCGGCTCTGGATCACCAGAGAATTGCTGCCAACTTGTAGCTCAGAGATTTTAGGAGCTGTTGATTGTGTCCCTTTGTGGATTTTAAGTGCAGGCACTGTTCTACTTGCTGAGGGGGTGGGTATGAGCTACGAGCTCTCATTTGCACAGATAACTCCCGGAGCTCAAAGGCCCCATCTCTGTATGTGCCTGAGCCAGCTGCCACCATACCACAGCGGTCAGGGCTTAGCTAATGCTCAGAGTGACCCACGGTACCAACAGCCAAGCTCTGCCCCTCGGGACAGGGCTGTGGGCTCTCCCCACTGAGGAAACAACAACAACAAAAATAAGCCTTTTTCAGAAAGGGCTACTTGCTAAGGTGCTCCTGCCAGTGCTTTGGTCGTGACTGCTGCAGCTGCACGCCAGTGAAGCGAGCAGGGCTTGGATCTCCTTCCTCATCTTCTGCCCAAACACAAGCTGTCATCAAACAGGTGCCACCAGGACACATCGCCGACACCAAACTGTCAGGATGACGGCAGTGAGCCCAGCTCTAGCCCGAGTGGAGCAGCAGGAATTGCTTTCCCTGGGGCTTAGCTCAGTTTAGAGAAAAAATAATAAATAAAATAATCTGGGAGTCCATTCCTGCCTAGAGCTGCAATAATTATATTAAGTTCTTAGAAGGAAAAATTAAAAATAGCTGAGGACAATTTCCTTTGTAAAAAACCAAGGACTGACCCAGGAGGGGGCTGTTGTCAGGGTTACCAGCCCTTGTGTCTAAAGGGCATCATCCAAGCCCAGATTTCCAAGGAGTGCAAGAGCTGCTGCTGGCCGGGCTTCAAGGATGCTCGGCACCCGCCTGAGAGGAGGAGGTCAGGCACTCGGGGTTGCCAGTAATTGTAACAAGTCACGTATGTCCTCAGCACGGGAGGGAGAAAAAATATTGTTCTCTGCAAAGGGCTTGTTGGAAAGCAGTGCTTGGTACCTGCGGGGCTCCGGAGGGGACAAGCCCCACCACTGCTGCTTCAAGGGCACTAAAACAAAATGTACCGTCACAAAAGCGGCTCATCCCGAGCTGCTTGTAGGATTTCTCCCCTGCCTTCCTGTGCAGCAGCAATGCTGAGACCAGGCTCCCCACTTTCTTCCAGTATAAAATACTGTATGTACGCCCACAGCCCTTAAGGGGGAGGCTGTTACTTGGTGGCTTAGGCTTCACTCCAGCTGCCACCATCCTCTGAAGCAAGTGTCTTCAGGCTTTGCCTCCCAGGCTGCTTGGCCCAGATTTTGGTCCAGTTTCTGCTGCTTTCTTTGCCTTCAGTCTAGGACTTGTCCCCTGTGCTGAGGGCTTCACGTTGCTGGTGATGCTGGGAGCAAACACCAGGTCCTACCATGGCCCGCATGCTGTACAGGGACACCTCATGTCCTCACCGCAGAAAGGGTGGGCGATGCTCCTTCCATTGCACAGGGGCACTTGGACCAAATTTCCAGCAAATTTGTGCATGGGAAGCCCTGAACACAGACGGAGGAATCGGACCTACTCGGCCTGAGCCCAAAGGACACATGTTAAATCAAAACCTGTGGAATTCCCACCACTACACCATGGGATGGGGAAACCTCCTCTGGAAACCACATCTATCACAGGAGGCTCTAAGGGGTTAGTTCAGCTTTGCAGGTAGATTTGGTGGAGAAGGCCTGAAATAAAGTGGGGCTACTGGTACATTCAGGTAAGTCCAGTGTTCTCCTTACTAACTGCATAACCTGAGACCAGTCACTGAACCTCAAGGCCTCCAACAGCAAAGGCAATGATTTACCCAAGAAAGCAAAAGGGAGAGAATTACTTTTTCCATTAAAAATAAAATAAAATGAAATAAAATCAAGGTCAAGCTCCCATTTGTTTTCCAGTTCTCTTCCCCTAGCTATATAGCCCAGGAGAGTTCCCACGACACACTGTCCCTGTAGAGGATGGGTACAGACCAAGAGCATGACCACAACCTGGGCGTAGAAAAGCACACCAGATGCCAGAAGAATCATTATCATTAATGCCACCATCCTCCTAGCCAGTGGACTGCAAACAGGTCTGAAAAACCAAACCAACAGACAGCAATCACTCCCCACTTGCCAAATCCACAAGTCCATCTGCTGGCTGGCTGACCTCAAACACTACATTCAACAGCTCGTGATGTTCCTACGTGAAGGCCCCGGCGTTTATCACGTCTGCTTGGCTAATGGTGGCACATCGGTGGGCAAGCAGCTGGTGAAGCTGGGTGAAATGAGATTCTTACTGCTGCAAAGCGGAAGCATCTACAGGAGAGGTCCCAAGCCCCAGAGAGCAAGCTGCTGTTTCCAGGTTATGGCTGCAGCGGGAGGACAGGCTGTACCTGCCCTTCCAGTTTAAACCAGCAACTCGGGCATTGCCTCCAGGCTGTGGCACAGCCGGCCACAAGACCTGGCAGTCTTTTCCTCGGTGACAGAAATACTGTACACAGTCAGCTTATGGCTTCAAGTCCAGATGCAAGGGCTGTGTTACTCGAAGTGTGGAGAAGCACCCATCACTCAGCAGGACATGCAAAGAGGCTGCCCGGAGCAGAAAGGAAGACTCTCATTGACTGCCAGCCTCCATGGCTCAGGTTAAAGGGAACTTCTGCTCACCCTCTGTAACCTTATCACAGCCTTTACTACCTGGAGAGGCTCACCTCATTTGGTGAAATCTGAAATTCATCCCCTTTCACAACCAGAAATCAAGGAAGGCCCCAGCAAAAGAAAAGCTGTGCTGGACAAGGAGAGTCTTCCCTTCCAGAATATCATTCCCAACACTGAAACGGCCACACACAAGCCCAGTTACCTATTCCTTTCAAGATCATTCAGGCGAGCGGAAAGGTCCTCGAGGCGGTTGATTTGTTTGTGGCACTGGCTACAGTAAAACTCAAATGCTTCATCTGCGATAATGCTGTGCAGTTTCGCAGCGAGCGGATTGGTGCTAGAGAAATCACAAGGGTCATTTTAACAGGACAGAACAGACGGGGCTGATTTTCGGCCGTGGCTTCCACAAGCTGAGCATACCTTGGGGCACGGTGAGCTACATGACTATCAAAAAAAAATTGCAGGGCAGATTGGGTCACCTCCCACCTTGATTTTAGAAGCCAAATTGCAGTCAATGTGAAGTTACTATAAATTAGCAGGACTTTGATCCCCCTTCTCCCAGAGACTCACAGAAGCTGAGCTTGGCCCACATTTCCAAGCCCCCGGGCCAGCTGGTTCTTGTGGAGGACCCTCAAGAGCCCAGGCCAGGCAAGGTGCCTGCTTTCCAGAAATCTACGTGACTACAAAGTATATTTTCCAACATGATTTTCCAAGCAACCTGTCTAGAAAGGCTCTAGCAATGGTTCTGGTTTGCCCCAGTAAATGAAGAGGGATCTTGCACACCACTGGACTGGGCACTGTGAGCAAGAGCCAGATCCTTGGGTGGGTCTGGCTGTTTCTAAAACAGCAGCTGTGCTGCTGTGGACCCACTGTTAGTAAGGCACAGGGGCAGATTTTCAATGCAAAGAGCTTTGGAGCAAAGCTAAAAAAGGCGGTTGCAGTTCAACCACTCTCTTCTACAAACGGGAGCACAGAGAAGCTGAAGCAGCAGCTTTGCCTCATTGTAGGGAACGTTGTTTGGCCAGGGCACAGGGGGGTCTCTAGGACTCTGGGGAGATAATGGGTCTGATCAGCAGTTCATTTTCAGCTGCCAGCGTGGAAAACAAGGTGCCGAGGCATAACCCCACACTTGGCAAAGCAGGGAGACTTTTCCCCCACCTGACAT
>JANVCC010000039.1:6652108-6711937 GCA_025345505.1 Todiramphus chloris collaris | reverse complement strand
CAAGCAGGCTTCAAACCAAAAGGCATCCGAAAGGGGCAGTTAACCCCGTGATAGACACACACTGGTGAGTCCTGGCCCGGGAGATGCTGGGTGCATGGGACTCTGCGGGAGGGGTCCCCTGGCTCAGCACCTTTGTGTAACCCCTTGCTGATGCTTTTGGTGGTGGTGGGGTGTCAGCAGCCCAGCCACCCCCAGGGTCAGGCCTCTGAGTTTGTGCTGTCTGTACAGTATTTCCAAGCCCCCTTAGAACAGGCAACTGGATAACAGTAAATTGCTCATCTCTTCCCATTCCTGGAAAAAAAAGTAAATTGAAACACATTTTCCCCTACCCTGTGGGACAGGTCTGGACCCAGGATAATCATTATCCACCAGCAGTGAGCTCAGCTGCTCAGGCTTTGCGCAGGGTAAGAGGTGACAGAAGCTTTGTGGCACCTGGAAGAAGTGATGTGCCCTTTTCTGGGCTCTGCCCCCTGTTTGGCTGCACAAAAGCCCCATTCAGCAAGTTCTCCTTGCCCGTGCCAGGAGGCAGAACCAGCTCACCTGGCTGGGTGTAACCCTGGGCAAGATGCGAACCTGAAAATCTAATCAAAATAGGAAAAGCAGTGTAGAGGAGAAGCCAGAGGCCAGCCTGGCAACTCTTGGGGTGCGTGCAGATACACATGGCCGCTGGCTGCGTTGGTCGCTTGCCCGTTGAGTGGGCGAGAGCTCAACTGTGCTGCACCCTGGGGTGTCCCCACCTACTCCCTGTGGCAAGCTGCCACCCTCTGCGCCACGGGCACCCTTCCTGCTTCCTCCCTCAGCCCAGGGAGCAACGCTTCTCCTCCACAGGCCATCAGTGCTTCTGTCTGAGTTTGAGATAGAGCAGAACCAATTCTCTGTTCAGCCATTTTACTTTTCAGCTCAGTCTCTTCTAAGTCTCTACGCTGTCTGAATTTCACAGCAGATTTTTGCAGACAGTGCCGGCTTCTGGCAGTGATAATGCTCCATGTTTAGAGTTACTACCAAGGGTTGGGGTGTGCAGAAAGGCTCTTGCTTATTCTTGCTCCTACGGAGACCAAGGTCACTGCTCAATCGTGTGCACTACACCAGGGTGCAGTAAGTAAGAGGTTGCACCTGTGTGGCCAGGACAGGGGATCCTAAACTGAGGGATTCCATCTCATGTATGGCATGTTCAGTTCAACCCTCTTCTTCAGTGACCAGCATCTGAGGAGGACTCAGTGCCTTCAATCATGATCCATGTGTTCCTGAATCCAGCTCCCGCCTGTTACTAAGTCCAGTCTGGACTCTGTGGGAGTTCAATACAGGTTTTAGATATATTTGTCTATATTTCATTGTTTTCTTATTATCTTTTATTTTTATTATTCCTATTTCATTAAAGCTGTTTTAGTTTCCTTTTTGAATCCATAAGCCTCTCGCCTCTGTTCCCTTTCTCTTCCCCTTCTGGGAAGGTAAAGGGCTTAATAGAGAGCATCTGTCACTCATCTAGTGGCTTGCCCAGCCTCAATCCATGACAACTTACTGACACAGCACATCAGCAGCCCAAACAGGTGCACACGAGGAGCTTTTCCTTTCAGTTGCCATTCGTTTCTCACCAAGCATTGCAGAGACTTCTCCCACCAGATGGACGTACCCTGGAAGAGGTGGCAATCCACAAGGAGGGATTGCAACCGCACACATGCAAGGACTAAGCAGGAAAATGCAACACCCCATAGTATGTCCTGAAAGCTCTTGGTTCTTTCATTAATCCTCTGGTGGAGATCTGGAGGTGTGGCACAATTGATCGAGGTTATTCCCACTTGAATACACGTATTCGAAAGGTGTGTGGAGAAGTGACTGCTTACAAGTGACACTGTTCCTTGTATTCAAACCATGGCCAAAATAAAAAAGGTTCAGCCTGAAACAAAGACATCCTGTGGTTCTTTCAGGTTTCCTCCAAGTTTAAACACACTGGGGAGGCATGGCTGTGTTCAGAACAACAGCACGATTGCAGCACGCGAGCAGCTAAGGCCCCTCACACACACCCCGATAACCCAAGGTATGGGCTAGACCTGAAAGGCATGAGGAAATCCTTCATTTCAAACAGAGCTGCATTCTTTACTCGGGAGGTTTCGCAGGGTTTGTCTGCAGCCTGCCTCCCCAGCAAGCCCCAGCAGCGAGTCTCCAGCATAAACCACCATGAGCTGCGTGGCCATGTGCCGAGCGAGCCCCTCCCGGCAGAGGAAAGGTGCTGCAGAGCATGATCTTGTGGATAAGATTCAAAGAGACAGAGTAGCAGAGGGGAGATGGTGCCCTGACAGAGCAAGATTTGAACACTGGGAGCGTAGGCAACCCGGGAGCTCCAACTGATATTAAAGAAAGAGTTTAACTGATTGCAAAGCTCCTTTAGATTAATATTTTCTTGCCAGGAGCCTTCTGAACCAGGTTGGAGGCCCACCCTTGGAGAGAAACTCCAACACCAAGGGTGGTTTCTCTCTGAGTGTGCTTCCCACGCTGCAGCACCAGTACAGACTGCTGTACTTGGTGTTTCTGTACAGCACAAGCAAAGGACGAGTGCGGAGGAGTGACGCGTCCTTTCCACTGCAAGGTGTCCCATCACAGCAAGCACTGGAGCACTGCTTTCCTGAAGTAATGGCTTAGGGATGATTTATACCAACACTCTCCTACAGCAGGTTTGCTTAACATCTTCAAAACTGCTGCTGCACCAGTGAAAAAGTCAGCCTTGATGTGCAGCAAAGCACACATTGTGGAGATTTGACAGCAGCTCTTCCCTGTCTGCCCGTTGCAACTGGAATTGCCCAAACTCTACAAAGGGCTTTGGGAAGCTGCAAGAAAACAGGCAGACAGCAAAAAACCAAAAAGCTATGACAAGTCTATATTGCTGCAGAAAGTCACAGACATGTTTCATTCCGTGGAAAAGAAGTTCTGGTATTGAAAACAAGCATGTGGCTGGCAGGGACACTCCTGCCTCACACAGAGATGCACTGTCTGATGAAGAACCGTGTTCCTGGCATTATGTCTTATCACTGAGACTTTGTGGGCTGCAGCCACAGATGATCATTCCAGCTTTTACTTTTTTTCTTTAGAGACTGATGGGTTTTGTTCTGTCATTTGGTCCACTCTGCCCAGGCTGGAACACCAACATTTTCCTGGTTTCAGATTCTAATGCAAGGAGAGCAGGAAATTGCCACCACCTGCTCCTTGCTCCACGTATTCCTTAGGCTGCCTAGAGAGGGAAGGCTGCTGCAGCTTGTGTGAGTCCACCTGAGCATCACGTCAAAGCCAAAAACACAAGTACAAGAGAGAAAGAAAAAAACAAACATCATCCAATGGGACCATGGGCAAAGCTGCATGGTGGTTTTCTCTGCTAGAAAGTTATGTGAGGAGCCACATCCTGAACCGGGGACAGGGGACACAAGTGAAATGCAGGCTGCTCTTCTACCTGCTGCCGGGCATTAGTGCCTCTGGATGGGAGGGTGGGCAATAGTCTGGGAAAGACTGAGGGAGGCAGTTCCTCTTCCACTTCCGAGCAGTTTATCCTGTTGTGTCGAAAGGAACTCCCTCTCGCATGCTGACAAGTGTGCAAACCCAAAGGAAACAACTCTCACACACAAAGCACAGGCGAAGACGCTTAAGTAACGGAAACCGGTTAAACCATTGCCAGCGCTGTGCTGAGCATTACCTGGGAGAAAGGAACGAGGAGCTATTAAAGCTGCTTTCCCCATTACACAAGCTGTCCGAGAACAAATCTGCTTCATTTCCTTCTCCGTAATCCTCAAAATGCTCCTCTCCGCTAATGACCGTAACGATGGAGTGGCCGAGGTCCGAGCCCAGGGGCAGGTCATGCGGGTGGGACCTGTGGGAGCAGAGGGGAAGGTGTTAGAGGGTGGCCACTGCAGCAGCCTTTCTAACACCATCCAATACATCTACTTGCCGGGAGATCTCCCATTTCAGCAGACCAGGATTGCTGCTCTTTAGAGAGCAATTCACCCTGTGACTTGAACTCTGAAGGGACATCCCAGGCACCTCTAGGAAGCTTGCAGCGATTTGTTTTCACAATAAACCAGTGGTTTTTCATGCAAGCTCCTCTGGCAGCAGCAACATGGGATTTGGGGCAGGCAAAGTTACAAGACAGCACCCAGGATTGGTGGCAGGCCCTTGCTCAACATGGGCACAACTGAAAACCAGGGCAGAGAAAAAGCTCAGCATGTACCAAACACATCCTAAAAATGTTTTGAGTTAACAACCTCAGCCTATGTGCCGGGCTCTGCTCGCTTATTGCTGTATAATCCTATCAAGAGCCCAGCACCAAGGTTTAACACTGTAACTGCCCCCTCCCATGACACAAATCCCAGCAATTCACAGGCAGCTGCCCAAACCTGGCAGCAGCAGAGCTCCTGGCAAGACAAAGGAGCCCTTTCCCTGCCTCTGCTGGGAAGATGCTGTACACCCTTGGTGCAGAGGATGCCCTTCCATGTGCCTTTAACACTGGAAGCCTCTGCCCAACCCCTGAGCACACCTCACACAGGTCCTGGGATGTCCCTTGCTCCGGAAAGACACAGCTCACCACAGAAGTTATCGCTTCTGTTGGTGTCTTTTCCCATATGCAGGGTTGTATATACTCATAGCACCACATGCCCCCTCTCAGAAGATCTTCCTGCCCTGGAGTGCAGAGGTTTTAAAAGTTAAACTGGGGGCAAAAAGACAGGGGGGATGCGTAAGAACCAGGCTGTGGAAGCAGCCCACATGTCTGTGAGCCAGAGGTATGTGTTCTGGGGGGACTAACACTTCTCTCAAAAACCCAATGATAAAAAAAAAAAAAAAAAAGATGGCAATATTGTAAAACCTACTCTATCAGGCTATGCTCCCCTCCTCATCCATGTGCTGAGAGGGGAAAAATGGGAGATGACTAGATTACTGTACTCAATCAGAAAGAAAAAAGATTACAGATAAGCCATTTATGACAAAAACCTGCACCATCTGAAGGATTTGCCCTCATCCTGCTAATAAAAACATGTCAACCCTCCAGCTAAACCAGCAGCAGATCTCTATTTAACCGCAGACGAGTCCAGTCCAGCTCATGGGCAACTGAACATCCTCCTTGTGCACTTGTGAAGCTCCGTTATTCCTGCAGCAGCTCCATCACGATCCCATCCTCCCATCAGTGAGTCAGACCATCACCGAAAGCATCGGAAATCTCTCCAGGAATAGAAGGCAGGGGGTGGAATTTTGAACTTGCAAACAAAACCCAACCACCGTTCTCTAAATTTGGAGCTGCGGTTTGACAAGCGCTGTCCAGAAGCAGATCTGATCAGGCACCTGGAAACCCTCACTCAGCCGGGGATGCTCTGGGCAATAAATACTATGAGTATTTTATATGCATCTCCTGGGACTCTAGCAGTTCCAAGATCTAGAGTCCAACTAATCTTGCTACACACTTATGCTCCACATACCTAAGGTATGTTGAGCTTTAGCAGCTCCTGAAAAGCAGGGTTCAAGCTGTGCTGGTTGGATTGTACCTACTGACTGTTCCCTGCAGCAACTCCGGGCACTGGAAGTATTAAACTGTTGTGCTGCCTGGTGTTTGATGGCACCAAACCCAGCCATCAACAACTTGGGAATAAAATTCCAGAACTTTCCCTCTCAAGCCTTCCAAATCTTTAAGCCAAACGAACTTTTTCCTTGGGTTTTTTTTTTTTTTGGCTACTTGAGATTTGCAGACATTTCATAGACCAGGGCACTGCTGTGCTTGGACAGAGCACCCAAAGGACACTCGACCTCCCCAAACCCACACTGTCAGAACCCCAGAAGCCTCAAGAAAAACCTAATCCTAAGAGAATTCCCCAAGCAAAACATTTTGTACCTACAGGCAGGTGAATCTGAGGCACGTCATTTTGCCCAGAGGCCGAGAGTGCACACAGGCCGCCATGGCCCCTCCGGAGACCCTCCGCTCGGTGTTCAGGGAGTTCAGCCACCGCTTATATCCCGATTTAACTGTCGCTGAGCTGAAGGCACCCGGATGAGGAGAGCCTAGCCAGCTAATCTCATTTCTTCCCTAATCCAAAGCACCCTTTCAGCCCCGGCACTGAATGTCCAGCAGTGCTGATCGCTCGCTGCATCTCTGACAGACCCAGATGTGTTTTTGGGGTGGGAGGGAAGCCCAGTGCTTTCTAAAAGCAACTGGAACTGTAAGTAATCGCCAGAGCACCAGGCCTGGGTGCTGTGTTTTTGGCCAAAATAATTCCGTGCATTAGCAGAGGTTAAGCAATGACACGTCCAGAGGTTTCAGCGCAGAGTGGTGCTCTTGGGTTATTATTAAAGGAGTTATTCCCTCCCCGCCTGCCTTCACAGCATCTCAGCTTCACCCAAAACAACCAACCTTTCCTGCAAAATCTAGGAAACGAGGTGGGCTGAGGAGCAGTTCCACCAGCAGCAGCTCAGACACGGGGACATAGATCTTGGCTCACGCTTCTGTGCTTCGGGCACAAGTTTGAAACTAGTTATTACAGGAGATGGTTGCACATCAAAGGGCACACACGTGTTTAGGAAAAACAAGAATACGCTGAGTTCCCCTCCTGACTTGAAAATTATACGTTGAGTTTCTGGCTTAAGTGATAGATTAAAAACTGCAAGTATTTCAGGTGTTTGGATCATCCGAGAACTTATTTTAGAGGTTAAAGATGCTAATGAGGGTACAGAAGTTCTCCCAAGGCAAGTAACGATTAACTCAAAAGACACTGCCAGGCCCAGCTCCAAAACAGCCTACGCATGGTGCGGCCTAATTATTATCATTATTCTTAAAGAAGAGCTATTTTGGTCTTGTATGAAGTTACAAATACAAAGAACAAACTAACCAGTTTCAGCAAGACAGGCTTGGCCTTCTTCGTTTTCAGCCCTCAGGCTGCGTCTCCCTCGGTCCTTGTTTGCTCACGGTTTGCATAGTTCCCTGCCCCGCAGGGTGTTTTGCTCCTGACCCTGCCCACTCACCCGTTCTCCGGCTCCTCGATGGGATCCGTGTACTCAGAGTGCACGGTGGAGTCGATGGCACTGTCTGTTTCTACTTCATCGTGCATCTCGTGATGTACTAGTGTGCTGGTGTCCTCATCGGTGAAGGTTTCGCACTCGCTGTACGTGCTCTCTGAGCCCATGTAAGCGCTGTCGGTCACCTCATTTGCCTGGTAAAAAACACAAGAGGAAAAAAAAATAAGAGTAGACCTACACGGTTTCACCACAGAGCATGACAAAACAGACATGGGGCAGCTCATTTCTGCTGCATTGCATTTCCAAGCACAGAGATCCAACCTCTGAAACCAGTGAGCCATAACCTGCGCCCAGGTCCTGCTCTGTCTCCAGGGCCAAGGGCCATGCATGGCCCCAGGGTGCACCACAGCCTTTGGGCTGGGCAGGCTTCACACCAGCAGTTTGGAAAGCAGAGTATGGAAATATATGCTAAATAAGAGTTGGAGGGAGGTTTTGGTGGGAGTGAGTATGGATTTGTTGAGTCCAGGAGGGATTACCTGCTGCTTACTCAGCTGTTCTGATCACCGCTGCTTTCACCCGCTCCATTTTAAGAGGGCTCATTATTAAGCTGATTTCTTGGAAAAAAGCACCACTCAAAACTACCAGTTAGCCTTTAAAGCACTTTCCCCTCCTGTCTAGCAATCTGAGGGCACCTTCCACCCCTCAGGAGAAAATAAGCTGGTTTGTAAATCTTCATTACAGCGCCTGGTTTGCAGGGATTGCATCAGCAGGAGACTCCAATCTCCAGAATTCAGCTGGAACAGCATCTCAAATATGTCGCACTGCTTCCCCACAACGGTTGCCTGCAGCAGGCTCTAGGAGAGCAGCCCGAGGTGGTTTTTGTGAGCATGGATACTGGGTTTTCCTCCAGTTCTGCCCCTCAGGCAGGTGTTCATCATTAACACTGCCCGATTGCTCCTACACATGGGCAGGGATGGTCTTCCCAGGACACACACGGTGCTGAGCCTGGAGCCATCCCCACGTTCAGAGGAGAGATGTGGAAGCACCAGAAGAAACAGCCGCCTAAAGCAGAAGCTCGTCACCCAACAAAATGCCAGCTTGTTTCCCAGCATTTATGGGATTTCCCCAGCACACCTCAGAACACATCAAATCACTTTTGGCTCTGGGACCTCAGCTGCGGTGGGATCTGTCAGTGCTGGCGCAGAGCTCCAGCTAATCCCTGTCAGCAGAGGTAATGGGAGCCCTCCTGCCTGCCTCCAGAGAAAAAGATGCTCGTGAAAAGCCACCCTCTTAGGGTGCCCAAGCCCTGGCCCAGGCTGCCCGGAGAGGTCATGGAGTCTCCTTCTCTGGAGAAATTCCAAACCCACCTGGACAATGCGATCCTGGGCCCCCTGCGCTGGGTGACCCTGCTGGAGCAGGGGGGTTGGATGAGATGATCTCCAGAGGTCCCTGCCAGCCCCCACTATGCTGGGATTCTGATGTTTTATCTGAAGTTTTTATCTGATGTTTTATATGTTTTATCCCAATGGAATCAGACTTGCTCAGCTGCTGGTACACCTCTCCAGCATGGCAGCAGGAAAAGCCACAGCATTTTGACCGCAGGCACCAGCACTGAAGCAACCCTCTCTTCCTCTGCCAGAGAGCACCTTTCAGTGCTTTTTCCAAGGATTTTTGAGAAAACAAGATCTCTCAAAGCACTGTATTAGAGCAGCTGGAAACAAAATACACAGTCATGCTGTCTTGTGACAGCAGAATGAAAAATTAGGTTTGAGCTGTTCATTCAAAGAAGGGTATGTGTAGGACAGGGTGGCATAGTCCTGCTTGTTGCTGCAGACATTGCCCTGTGGTAGAAGGGCAGCTTTTAGGTCTGCAGAAGAGCACCAGACCAAGAAAGACAAATGTCCTGCTGCCGTCGTGTCACCTACACCTGGCAAAAGCTGCTCTCACCAGCCTGATTCTCCTCTTTCTGGTAAATATTCCAAAGAACAACTACAGAACTTCAAGACACAACCAATGCCTCACTTTGTTTCACATGCAAATTCCCATGCTGCCTGTCAAGGTGGACAACATCCCCTGCCCTCCCCTCATCTACCCAGCCAGTCACACCACCCTAGAAGTCTATCAGAGCCAAAGTTTAAAGTCAGCAAAGATGGGGACGTTCGAGAGAACTCAATGTAAACTGAGGAGAGGCTGTGGTGGCAAACACCATCCCTAGGAGAGGAGGAAGGTGGCTTTCATTAGCCTTCAAGACAAAACCAAAAGCCTCCTAAAACCCCCATCCACTTTAAAAAGCATATATCCAGCAAGACTACTTATGTACCTAAAGCTGGGGACTCACTTAAGTGCTTTACTGGATTTGTGCTGCTCTTCCTAGAAACACTGCTCATGCTCTTAATGCTCGAGCAGAAGCAGGACAAAGGAGATTGGGTAGCAGAAGCTTGGGCTGCCTGCCTTGCTCTGAGGAAGGTGTGCTCCAGAAATTCCAGTGCTTTTCCAAACTATCTGCAGCATACACCAAGTTTAGGAGAGACCAGCCCCTGCCAGGACGGAACTCCTGGGGACCCAATGTAATAGAGAGGACCCAAGAGGTGACAGCAAAGAGGACCCAAGAGGTGACAGCAGTCACCCCCATCTGTGGATTTCCCTGCGTGCTTCGCAGCAATACTTTTTGCCTGTTTGCAAAAGGTTTGATGCCAAACTGGAACTAACTTTGCTTGTGGACTCCAAAGTAAATGCTGCTGGTTTATTTTTTTAAATACAAAAAAATCTCCTTCCCACTGGAAAAGCTTAAATTTAAGTATACATTGAATTATACTTCTACATATGAAAGTCAAGAGGAAATGGCCTAAAGTTGCACCGGGGGAGGTTTAGGTTGGACATGAGGAACGAATTCGTCCCTCAAGGGTTGTCAAGGCCCGGCCCAGGCTGCCCAGGGCAGTGGTGGAGTCCCCATGATCCCTGGAGGGGTTTCAGAGCTGTGGAGATGTGGTGCTGAGGTGACCTGTCAGTGCTGGGCTAATGGTTGGACTCAATGATCTTAAAGGTTTCTTCCAACCTACACAATTCTGGGATTATAATAAGCACAAAGTAAAGACACGTACTGCAAAGATGCCAAAAAAAAAACCCCAACCCAAACCACTCCAACCCACAAGTAATTTAATCAAAACTCACCCTGTTGTGGTCACCACTGCTGAGCCTCTCAACACGGAGCATAACACGAAGTTGAACAGCTCAGGGTACTGGTGACGTTACTTAGGTGATTTACTTATCAAATTCACACAAAACATCTGATTGACAGGAAATACTGGTACAGAGTCAGGGAGCAACCCTTCAGAGCTAGAAGTAGCCACCAGAACAGCACATTAATCATCCTCCTTCAGCCACACTAAGGATGTGCAGTGATTGATTTATTCTTTTTTTAAAAAAAAAAGAAATCTCTAACTCAACTTGCAAACTTACTTTGTTTTTAGCAAAGGAGAATTTTTTTTTCTCTTGCAATAGCAGCTTAGATGAGATTTGAAACACCAAGAGCCCTATTAAAATTCAACTTACATGGTCAATGAGTTAAGAAGCAGCTGAAACTGTAAACAAAGTCCTTCTGAGCATAAGCGTGGAGAACTTTGTTTTACTTTTCATCACAGATTAAATAACTAAACCTCACGCAAAGATGCAAGGAGAAGATAGGCAAACCAAGGGGACTTGGGTATTACCAAATACCTGGGAAAGCAAAGAAAAGCCACAGCCCTGTGACCTGGGCAAAGGTGCAGCTGCAGGGCCCAGAAAAAGCTCTTTTCTGCAGCCTTGTGAGCAGCTGGTTTGTGTGCTGACCCTATAAACAACAACCACCTCCCGCTCCCTGGCTGGGCCAAGCTTGCCATTCTGTGAGCAGGAAGAAAGTAAACCACTTTTTCCAGATTAAAACCCCCCACAACACTCTTTAAAGATGCTCGTGGGCTTTGAACAGCCAGGCTAGGCTACAAGTGGCTGAGGGACTTGCCTGAAATGTCTCCACAACCTTCAGAATGGGGTTGGTGTCACCAGTATTGGTGTATTTTAGGTTTTTATCAAATAAAACACACCATTAGATGCTCGCTTCAGGTAAAGCTCAGACCTTAAAACTGGGACACATACACACAGAACCCCTGAACTGAAATAGGACCATGGCTCGACTGAAGCTCCCATCCCCAGCTTCATGCCCTCCACGAGGCATCTCCCCTGGGGCCAGACCTGTTTGCCCTGGCTGAGCATGACATCGGCCGTCTGGGCACATCTCGATCTCTTCAAAGGTGTCCGGCAAAACACCAGGGATTTGGAAGCCTGGCAGTGAGCTCTCCTGCTTCTAAAAGGAAACTGAAATCAACATCGAGGTGACGTAACGTGCCCTGATAAAATGAGTGAGACGACAAAGCACCTATAGGAAAGTTCTCCAGCAGCAGTTCATCTGTTGCAGGCATTTGATTGCACATCAGAGTAAAGACCACTTGATTAAATGTGCCAAAGTGCTATAAACCCCACACTGATTAAAAATACCCTGTTTGAGTATGAGGAGAGAAAACATGACTATTGGGAATCACCTTCAAGGCCCAGGCAGGGAGCAGTTAAGCTTTGATCAGTGACAGATAGACGCTTTAGCCCAAGCATCGGTAAGGTGTTGTCTTGGAAAAGAGGGCAAAGTCTGGCTCCCAGGGAAGTTCCTCCCAAGCTGGTCCTGAGCTCGTGACCAGAGCTGTCTAGTGGAGTCCCTCAGGGGTGGGTACTGGGGCCAGTATGGTTCAATATATTCACCAATGACCTGCATGAGGAAAAAGAGTGCACTGTCAGCAAGTCTCCTGACAATACAAAACTGGGAGGAGTGGCTGACACACCAGCAGGCTGTGCTGCCATCCAGCGTGACATGGGCAGGCTGGAGAACTGGGCAGGGAGAAATCAAATGAAATACAAGGGCAAGTGTAGAGTCTTGCAGCTGGGAAAGAACAACCCCATGTACCCGTATAGGTTGGGAATTGCCTTGTTAGAGAGTAGCATGGGGGAAAAGGACCTGGGGGTCCTGGTGGACAGCAGGATGACCATGAGCCAGCAATGTGCCCTCATGGCCAAGAAGGCCAATGGCATGCTGAGGTGTATTAGAAGGAGTGTGGTTTGTAGGTCGAGAGAGGTTCTTCTCTCCCTCTACTCTACCCTGGTGAAGCTGCATCTGGAATATTGTGTCCAGCTATGGGCCCCTCAGTTCAAGAAGGACAGGAAACTGCTTGAAAGAGTCCAGAGCAGCGCCAGAAAGATGATTAAGGGAGTGGAACATCTCCCTTATGAGGAAAGGAGGTGGGTCTCTTT
This sequence comes from Todiramphus chloris collaris, assembly GCA_025345505.1. Taxonomy (NCBI): domain Eukaryota; kingdom Metazoa; phylum Chordata; class Aves; order Coraciiformes; family Alcedinidae; genus Todiramphus; species Todiramphus chloris. Next base: position 6,699,628 of record JANVCC010000039.1, on the reverse strand, counting down.
AGCTTGGAGAAGGGGAGACTGAGGTGGGGGTGACCTTATTGTTTATGAATACATAAAGGGCAAGTGTCAGGAGGATGGAGCCAGGCTCTTCTCTGTTATGTCCAATGATAGGACAAGGGGCAATGGGTGTAAGCTGGAGTATAAGAGGTTCCACAGAAACATAAGGAGAAACTTTTTCACTGAGAGGGTCACAGAGCTCTGGAACAGGCTGCCCAGAGGGGTTGTGAAGTCTCCTTCTCTGTAGACATTTAAAACCCACCTGGATGCATTCCTAGGTGACCTGCTCTAGGTGGTCGTGCTCTGGCAGGGGGGTTGGACCAGATGAGCTTTTGAGGTCCCTTCCAACTCTTAACATTCTGTGATCCCAAAGCTCTGGTGTCCTTGGCCATCAACAACTCAGGTGCTCAGGAAGGGAAGCGGGGGAGAGGAAAAGGAAAAACAACTTAATTTTCCCAGCAAGCATGAGCCTCCTTATGAGAAAGGCCAGCTCTGACTGCACACGGGACAGATGGGGGAGGTGGACTGGCTACGAAAACCACTCTCCAAGGACACCTTCGCCTGCTGACTGCAGCCAGGGTCCCAGTGCCAGCACCATGCTGGGAATACCTTCTAACGCTGAACCAACACTGTCCTTGCTAATGCCCAGAGCCCACCAACCACAGCAGGATGAAAAGTATCCCTCCTGCTCAAAGCAGCATCCCATAGAGGTAGCCTGGATGGCGATGCTGAGCCCAGCACAGCTATTGGCACATGTGTCTGCCCAGTCTCTGTGCTTAAATTGGCTTTAAATCTATTTAAAGACAGGTAGAAAAGAGGTAAGTTGTGTTTATAGAACCACCTGAGCATGTATAACTACCCTCTAAGCCCTGCAGCATCACAGAGAAGCTCTGCCTCTGAGTGCCAGCAGACATGACACCACCGAGCAATCCCACACCAGCAGCCAGCAGCAGCAAGGGGCAAGGCTGCCGAGACTTCTCAGACACAGCATTTGCCTCTTCCCATGTACTTGGGCAACATTCACTTGTCAGAGAAGCCAGGGAGCTTGTGCTTGGCCTGGGGGGAAGGCAACTTTCACAACATGGCTCCTGAAGTTGGGTTTAGAGGCTGTTATGCTCAATAAAACCCTTCAAGGCTGTGTGACAGAGCTGCTGGGGCAAACTGAAAATGCTCACCCTAAAAAAAAAAAACCACATCAAACCCAAAAAATCAGCTCACAAGACACCAGATCGTACAGACTGCCCTCAGGACCCCAAAAGCCTACAGCCACTGGCCCTCCCAGTCCAGCTCCCCCGGGAAGATCCAGACAGAGAGGACTATGAAGATACCATCATGTGCACACACCCCGTAGACTAGAGGGAGTAAAGACTTTCCTAACACACTGCACACACCAACACACTTGGTAAGAAAACAGCAAGTGGCCGAGTTGTGGGAATGCCCAACCTGCTTCCTCCCAGCACCTCCAGGGCCAAGAGCAGTCCTGGGGGCCACGGACCTGCCTCCCTCCAGAAACCAAATCCTTCCTTGTTCTGCGTTAGCTCTCAAAACTCACCTGTGGACACATCGCCTCCTCGCCCGAGTCAAATCCGGCTCCAGGAGCTGCCGGCAGCTTCTGCGAGGCAGGAGGGAAGCAAAGTCCAGGCGTTGTTTTGCGGGCTTTGCCCGACGCCGGGCATGAGGTTTACCGACTGGGTGCCGTGCTGAACAGACTGCCTTTTGTTCCCGCCTGGGTGATAAGGAGCAGCGAGCTAAGGAGCACTTCCCCGTGTGACCGCAGCCCTCCCGCTTAGTCCAGTACCAAAATAAAAGCACGACTTTGAAGCCCCAAAGCCCCATGCAAGGGCCAGCCCCCGCTCCAGGTGCACACACATTCTTTTCCCATCACCAGCGAGAAAGGTTGACCTTGCAGAGGACCTATAGAGGCTCCCAGGGCTTATCTCACCCTTCCTGATATTTCTGGTGAATATTTAAGCACTAAATGAGTAATTCCTTCCTTATAGACTAATAGAAAAATGAATAAAGCTTGCCTTGCTCATTGAGGATCATGACCAGGAGCACTTTGGTCCCAATAAGCAATCGCAGTTGACATCTGGATGACTCAGACAGCAGTCAATGATATAGAATGACAGTATCGATCACTTCAAAGAGCCGGTGCTTCAGGCACGGGTGCTGACTGAGTTTACAAACACACCAGCCCTGTCCCAGCCCGAGCTCTGCATCACCCTCACGCAAGCAGCTGCTTTCAGCAAACAGACCAGCCCTGTCAGCCAGTGGCACAGGGGGACCCGACCCGCACGATTCTCCCTTCCCCACAGTAGCTGCTGGTGTGTGGAGACAAAGTCCTCACAGTGTCTCAAAACTCCAAAGGTTTGAGGGTTTTGCCTGCTTTTCTGTTTCCTCTCGATAGAAACCTCACATACTTAAAACCTCAGGCTCCCTCAGTCGCCCCTGTCTAACATAAACAAACATATTTCCTTCCATTACCTTCACACATCACATGTTCTCATTTTCTCCGGGTTATCCTTGCTCTCCTCTGGGCCATATCCTTCCTGAAGGACAGTGCCCCAGGCAGGACCTACTACTCAGCAACACTGACGGGAAGCATCTTCCACCTTGATAACCAGTTGACCTTTTGTACCGAGTCCAAAACCAGCCAGAACTACACTAGCAAGCAGGGGGGTTATGCTTTAACCTGAGCTCTCCTCCTGGCTTTGTCTGGGTCTGCTACTCAGCCAAGCAGGTCACAGCCCTTTGGCTCTCCCAGCTTGTCCGTGTCCTGCAAGACCTCAGGGCAGGTCCAGCAGCACTGCAAGGAGCCCAAAGGCAGATCCCCCTATAGCAAAATTAAGCAGGAACCCCCGACTGCCAGTCTGACTTCTCTACCTCCTCCTGAGACATCACCTTTGGTCCCAGCGCTGCTCAGCCACTTGCAGCCTCCCGCTGCTGCTGTCTCTCCGCAGCCAGCCTGCCCCGCAGCCCGGGGTCCCACGCGCTGCACTAGAGGCTCAAGATAAGGCTTCAAGGTCTGTTTTCCAAACTACTTCTAACTTGTATTGTGCAAGGCAAACACTCCAACCAGGATCTTTTCTGACCAGTAAAGGAATTTCTCACCGTAAGCCTGAGCTAGATTCCTGCCTTGAGGGACATGTGTGCCACAATTTACTCTCCCACCCTTCCCTCTAAGCGGTACTGAGTCTGTACAATATCTGAATTTCCTTGGTATTTTCAGGCTTTTTGTTACCAAGTTATCACCACGGACAGATCTGGGAGTTCAGTCCAGCAGTTTCAGTAATGATGTCTCTATTTTCTTGTGCCTAATCAACACAGAGGTAACACGGCCTGTTCACATTTGCCGCAGAAAACCATGCTCCACATGTGTGAATGGGATGGGCAGTTCTCTCTGCCTGTCCATGCAGGGGAGCAGAAAAGCTTTGGGGGCAGTGGGGACATTGCTCAGGGCTCCACATACTTCCCCAAGGGACAGACAAACAGATGTTAAACTGCATTCATGGACCTGTTGGAGCGGGGCCAGAGGAGGCCACAGCAATGATCCGAGGGTGGAACCCTCTGCTGGGAGGCCAGGCTGGGAGAGTTGGGGTTGCTCAGCCTGGAGAGGAGAAGGCTCCAGGGAGACCTTCTTGTGGTCTTCCAGTATCTGAAGGGGGCATACAAGAAACCTGGAGAGAGACTTTTTACAGGGGCTTGCAGTGACAGGATGAGGGGTGATGGCTTCAAACTGGAAGAGGGGATAGTTACGTTAGAATTTAGAAGAAGTTCTTCACTGTGAGGGTGGTGAGACACTGGCACAGGTTGCCCAGGGAAGCTGTGGAAGCTCCATCCCTGGATGTGTTCAAGGCCAGGTTGGATGAGGCCTTTGAGCAGCCTGGTCTAGCGGGAGGTGTCCCTGACATGGCAGTGGGGTTGGAACTATATGATCTTTAAGGGCCTTTTCAACCCAAACCATTCTATGATCATGTTTCACAGCCCTGCAGTTCTGGCCAACTACAAGATTTCAAGTCCAGCAAACCCAATTCCAGCAGACAACTTGGAGTGGGATTTGTGATTTTCTGTCATCCAGACATGACAATATTTTTGGGTCATGCCTGTGACCAGATGCCCATTGAGGCCAGTCCGTCCAGGCAGGGGAAGGGCACTGGTAAAGAAAGCTGAAGCCAAGGGGTGGAGAGCTGCTTCCTTCATGTGCTGCTATCTCATCTCCATCCCCCTGTCTTCACACCATGGCTGTGGTGTAGTGGCATGGTGCTGGTATTGCAGGAAACCGCTGACCTTCATACCTGTGTTAGGGTAGCCAGGGAACAGCCCAGAGTCCCCAGCAGAGCTGGTAAGCTGGACGCTAGGTCTGCCCTGGCTCTGTGAGCCCTGAGCTCGGAGGCAGGTTGCTGCTGAAGGCTGCAAAGCTTAACCCTGTCTTTTCAGAACAGTTGGTCTCTACCAGACAAATATCATCTGGTAACAGAGGCCTCTGGAGAGGCAGAGGAGAAAAAATCTCATGTAAACTGCTGAGGATAGCAAAACAAGTCCACTGACAAGGCAAAAAACACAAACAGCAAATACTCTGCTCACCAGGCACAGCTCTGTGCCTTAGGGGAAGGCAAATACCTTCCCAGGGAGTCTGCAGTAAGAAAGGAGGGCTCAGAAAGTCCACTGGGCTACCAGGAGAGACAGTGAGTCTACAACAGACTTGTACAACCACCCCATGCGCGCTCGATGTATAGCACAATCCATGGGGAATGATCGCTGGTGCCCCCAGGGAATGGTTCCTGCACACACAAGTTGTGGTAGACCACAACTCCCAGCAGCAGCTTCAGTGTTACCAGCACACAGCTGGAATCCTGTAACTCTCTGGTCCTCTTTGCAGAAACTCTGATCAGCTGGAGAAATCCAAAGTGGATTTAAATTGCTTCATTCTGATTTTTGCCCGTTGAGAAGCATTAAATTCAATTACTCCACATGAAACAAAATTCCAGCATTAACAGAGGCAACTGTTCTTTCAGCGGCTGCCAGCTGCGCCCGCGGACAGCGGGCTGGAGACAGCCCGGAGCATCCCCTCCTCCCAGAACGCACAATACTAGAGGTGGGACCTCACCAACCACCATTTTACTCCTTGGATCCACTCCTGCTGTGCTCTACCGCTTGCTACTGAACATTTAGCCAGAGGGGACATGCCTGAGGGGGTGGCAGGGAGCCCAGGTGCCTGGCTGGCTATTGCTGCCGCAGGGCTGGTTGGCCTTCTCTTCTGAGAGCGGGAAATTCCCCTCTCCTGGCCGAGCAGGGCTCAGCAGGATGCATTTCCTTGGCTGCTACGAGAGGAACCACAGAGGCCGCCCAGCAGATGGCAACAGCCCTGCACAAGGCGCACAGTCCCGCACAGCAGCACACACCCGTGCAGCCCTGCCCGCCCCAGTGCCCTCATGTTAGCCCGCTGAAGAGCTGGAGTGAAGGCACAAAAGCTAGAGTCCCACAGCAACGATCCAAGGGCTGGAACCGTGAGGCCAGGCTGGGAGAGTTGGGGTTGTTCAGCCTGGAGAAGAGAAGGCTCCATGGAGACCTTGTGGCCTTGCAGGACTTCAAGGGGCCTGTCAGAAAGATGGGGACAGACTTTTGAGCAGGGCCTGTTGTGACAGGACAAGGGGGGATGGTTTTAAACTCAAGGAGGGAGATGTAAACTAGAGAGAAGAAAGAAATGTTTTACACCGAGGGTGTTGAGACCCTGGCCCAGGGTGCCCAGAGAGGTGGTCGATGCCCCATCCCTGGCACCATTCCAGGTGAGGTTGGCTGGGGCTCTGAGCAACCTGCTCTAGTTGCAGATGCCCCTGCTCACTGCAGGGGCATTGGGCTATATGACCTTTAAAGATCCCTTCCAGCTCCAAACCAGTCTATATCTCTATGAATATATACTGGAAAAGGCCATTTATTCTGTTTTCTGTCTGACAATTCCCAGATCAGCTTCCTGGTACACCTAACGAAGAAGGACCTTCCAGAGTCCCCCCAGTAGCCGTCTCTGCCAAGCAGGGCAGCACAGTGCTCTGGTGGAAAACACTCATTTGCCTGCTCCCAGCAGGTTGCTTTGTATGACGGCTTCTCTCATCCCCCCCTCCCTGAAGCAGCTCAAGCTTTCCAAGGTGCAGCACTACAGGACGTGGGATAAAACGCACGTTGGGAGCTCACTGCTCAGCCGAACAAGAACAAAAAAACACGTGCCCCAAGACACTGATTTATTTTTACACTCGCAGTGTCGAGTGGTATTTCTCAACCACGATCTCATTTGCTAAACCTCTATGAAATCCTTGCAGGCTAGAAATTATTTCAAATCATGTATCCAAGACAACAAAGGTAATTCTTCCCCAGCATATTAAATGTAGACACTGTCAGAGCTCTGGTCTTTAGAAATCACCCTGAATTCAGTATAAGAATTCATTTGCATCTTTCTGAAAAGGAGATTTTGGAACTCATCACCTTTTCCCTTTAGGTCACCTTGTCGTTTCAAGGAAAACGATGGCCCAGCAGCAGAAGTATTTCAACCCAGCAGGACACACACCCGGCTTGTTGGTATTCCTGCCTAGAACAGCTTGCAGTACTGACAGAGTTCATCTGTGTTAAATTAGCCCTTAGAAAACATCCCTGCTCTGAATCTCAGAGAGGACTGTGCCTTGACACAGGTCTGAGGAGCAAAAAGCCAAAGCCCTTGCCTGCAAGAGCACTGCTATGCACAGTCACAGCCTCTACACCACTTCATCCAGTGGTTAAAAACCACACTGGTGACCTTGGACCAGATAAAGAATATGAAAGACCACATCCCTTCCTCCCCCACCCTACCCAGCTATCGCTGGCTATTCTAACTATCTTTCAGAAAGGAAAAATAATCTAATATTCCACACAACCTTGAAAGGTTTCTGGGGGAGGAATGCAGCTAGGGGAATAAGGGACTTGGTCAGGGTGACACACTGCAAGTCCATTGACTGGATCAAGAATGGAAGCCAACAGACTAGCCCAAGAAAAAAAACATGCCTGGCTGTGAAATAGGATGATAACCTAGTTGACTGTCAAGCATAAGTTGTCCAAGTGAAAGCTTCAAGCCATCTTAAGTGATGAACCTGTGCTTCTCACTAACATGGGGAAGACCAGTAGACCAACACCCAGTTTATCATTAGGAAACTCAACAGAAGAGCTTGAGCCTTTTATCAAGAAGTCACAAGGCCCAAATAACATGTTACAGACTATACAAAGCAAATGTAAAGGAGACTGGGAGACCCTGTGCAAGTATCTATTTGTGTGATAAAAACATCCAGGCTACCAAGACACAAGAGTCAAAAACCCAAGGAGGGAAATTTGGAAAAGGAAAGGTAGAAGGAAGCTATTTGGTCCTCACATGGAACTGGAGAGACAGACAGCCCTTTGCTCTTCCAGGCTGGAAGGCATGAAGCAGCAACAGAGGAAGCCCACGAAGCACAGTCCCAAAGCACACCGACATGGCCAAGAGGCCTCTGTAGCCTCCACAGCCTCCTTTCTAGCTGGGGAGAGAAGATACAGGACACCACTGTAATATGCTCCTGTGCTTAGGAACACAGAAGGGAACTTCCTCAACAGAAGGAAAAAAACCATGTCAGATAAGCATCCTTGATTATGCCCAAGAACAGAGACCAAAAAATGAAAAAAAAACAACCTATGTTTTTTTCTTCTGCTCTGCCTTTTACTGGCCAAAGAGCACCAAATGCCAACGTCTGACAGGTCTGCTATGCTTCTCAGGTAGGATCCCAGATAGTACTTCTCAAAAGCAGTAATACTCCAGCGATAAGACAAACACAGCAGCAGCAGGCGCCCTTCCTGCACTGCCAGTGTTTCACCCCACAAAGGGTCTCCCCTCTTTCACCCAGGGCACCGTGCTCTGGCAATTCACAAGCTAAGGCAGCAATAGCTTTGAGTTTTTGCTTGAACACCAATTTTAACTTACACGGCAACAAACACTTTGTGCAAATTCTCTGAGCAAGTCACCTATGAGTTACAGGATTCATCTTTACTGGACGTTAGCACCCCTGAGCCCTGCCACGGAAAACGCTCCTCTCCCCCAGACAAACCCTCCATACCCGTTTCACGCGGCACACAGCTGACATCTGCAGGAGTCAACAGTGCCCATACTTGCCTCAAATGTAACGAAGTCATCAAACTCATCAGGACAGGATGGGGCTTCCTCCTCAGGGGTATATCCCATATCATACAACTGGCTGTCGGGATCTGCAAAGGAAAAGAAAAACAAAGATAATCACCAAAAGAAAATGCGCGCCCTCAAACAAAGAACAGCTCTGGGGGATGTGACAGCGGAAGGACAAGAACCTCCCATACCAGTGCCTTCAGCTGTCAGAAAGGACCTCTGCTCCCAGGCATCCCACCACCACCTCAGGTGGAAGGCAGCTGGCACGGCTGCTCCCTGGCAGAGGTCCTACAAGGCCCTTTGCTGCTCCAATGGGGCTGGCACCTGGATTCACCCCTACCCTGACATGGTCTCCATTCCTTTTCCTGGTTTCTTCCCTATCTCTGTTTCCTGCATCTTCTGATTCTTCTCCCAGAAGGCTTTAATCCTGCTGTGGGCAGGGAATACATTAGATCTATGTGTGACAGCCAAGTACCATGGGAACCGCAGGGAAAGAGGGCTGCACTGAGGCTTTTATCATCCTCTGCTCCTCCCGTGGCCAGCCACATCAGGAGCCATCCTCACAGGGGGACAGGAAAATAGGAGCTTTTCAAGGAGATTTCTGTAAAAAAAAATTAAAATTACTCCCCCCATCCCCAAACATCTATCTGCAGCAGAGCAGAGCTGCATTTCTCCAAGCCCTCCAACCGAGGAAGGCAGCGTGAATTCCCTGCGCTCCCTCAAGCAACAGCTAATGCCCGATCCAGCACACGACCTAGATCACAGGCTGGAAACACCAAATCAAGATCAGATGCTGCAGTCCCAAAATAAACAGCAGGCTCAAACCCACATGCCTTGGAGCTGCAAATGTTGCAGGGCTGGGTTTGTATGACACTGATAAATCTTGGCTGAGCGGAGGGAGTCATTATGTCGGTGCTCAGCGATCGCTGGGATTTGGGGAGGGCCAGGCTTCCCTTTTAAGGCCACTCAAGGCAGATGATGAGAGCAGAACTACAAAGCAGTGTCTGCTTTCTGCGTCCTTCAGGCTGGTGGCTTTCTGGCAGCACAGTCAAGTCAAACAGCTCCCACAGGCTCAAGGCCAAGCCGAAGGGGTTTGTGATGTTTTGCTGCAGCCAAGGGGCACAGCCACCCAGATGGGATAGTATATGGCCTCCCCGTAAAGGTACAGTCCCTATATAGCTTTCAGATACATCTCCAGCTATTAAGAAAGGCTATTTTTCATCAAGGGAGCTGTATATCTAGTAGGAAGCCAAGGGATGAGGGCACAGGACAGAGTAAGGCTTGCAGAAACACCCCTCCCACCCAAACACCCTCCCGAATGTTTTTTTCAGCTGACTATTAAATGCAAACACAGTCAGGGCCCCGGGAGATAATGGAGCCACTAACCCAATGGGTACCAGCAGCCTGGTGGGGGTGGGAGAAGCTGAGCATGTGGGACCAAGAAACGACCCCTCCCCTAACCTGTGGCGGGGGCTCTCAGGAGTTAGACTGTGATTAAAGCCAGGAAGAAGCCAAATTGCTTTTCCAGACACCAGCATGCGATGCCATGCTCCACAGTGAGCACACCGCAGGGTCATGGCTTCTTCAGATGAAAGGTGCTCTTCTTCATGATTTATCACTTCACCATTGTCACGCGCAGCACTGGTGCTGCTCCGAGCTGTGCCTCCAGCTGCCGGGGCTCCTGCACGTAACCCGGAGCAAGGCAGCGAGTTGCATGTGGAAACGCTGCTGCCTGAGCACGTTGCTCAAGGCAGGGCAGCCTCAGGCCACCTCCAACTCTAATGAAGGGGTTTAGCACTGAAGTGTCTTAGGACAGTGTTCTCCCTCTCCTCAAATGTTACCTTATCCCCACCTGCACAGCTCTGCACCTGGGTCTCAGCCTACAGTTGGGAGCTTTCCCATGAGTGCAGTAGCTGTTCTGGGATTTGAGAACCTCCGTGCTGACTGGGATCAAGGCACCCTCAGCACATCTGCAGATGACACCAAGCTGAGCGGTGTGGTTGACACACTTGAGGGACAGGATCCATCCAGAGGGACATGGTCATTCCCAGTGAGGTTGGCCAGGACTCTGAGCAACCTGTTCTTGTTCCAGAAGTCCCTGCTCCCTGCAGAGGGGTTGGACTCAATAACCTTAAAAAGTCCTTTCCAACCCAAACCAGTTCACGATTCTATGACAGCAGGGAGGACTGAGGGGATGGGGACAGTTACCTACTTGCTGCAAAGCCATGGCAGCACCTGAAAGTGGGTCTCACCAAGAACAGCCTCTGCCCGCTTCTGGGAAAACCCCACAGTGCTCCTGAAAGGCAACCCCGATCACATCACCAGAGCGGCCAGCCAGCCACGTCTACTGCTGACTACAGACTGTGGCATGCAGGCAACAGCCACCTCCTGAGCGGTGGCTGTGATGTGCCTGCGAGCATCCCAAGAGCCGGATCAGCTCACCGGCATACAGGCTGCGGGCACTGTGCCCTGATCCTGTGCCCAGCCAGGACTCTGCCCTGCAGCACGTCGCACCCAGCGTGAGCCCCGGTGACAGCTCTGCTCTCTGCAGCCTCTGGGCATGCCCCAGCACAGCACAAACGCTTCATCTGCAGCACATCTGAGTCCCCAAGCCGACAAGTGGCAAGACTCCAGCCAAACAGCTGGGTCCTGGGCTCCTGCCAGTGCTTCCACAGCTGCCTGATCTCAGACTTCTGCCGTGTATGGCTGGGCAACCCAGCCAGCGCTGCTGGTGGCACCCCATGGCATCACAGGGAACTGCAGAGCGCCCCAAAGGCAGCAAAGCCAGGGACAGACTGCTCCCTTCCGCTTATTCTTCTGTCATTTCTCTTCCTCCCCCTCCAAGAAGACACACAGAAGCTTCCCGCCTTCCTACAGATCCACAGAAAGATATTTATTCCCCTCATTCCTTCCAAAGGGACTTAAAAAGGGAGGATTTACAGTCAAGTGACAGCTTCCAGTTCCCTTTGGAAGCAGGAGTATAAAGCGTGGGCAGACAACGCACAAGTAGCTCCCCAACATCAGCTGCCTCCTGGACAGCTCTTGCCCAAACCAAAGGCTCCTCGAGCCTCCCCAACACTTTGGGTGTTTCTCAGTGCAGGGGCGAACATGAGCCTGGTTGCTCCATCTGTCTGCAGACTGGTTCTCTGTGCAGGCAGGTTTATTTTTGCAGCAAACTCCACTTTCCACAAGGAAAGACTACTCAAGAGGTCACCCACATCCATGCCAGTGGCACGGCCAGCAGAAGCCATGCCCAGGAGACAGTACTCCATGTTTCCACCTTCCCAGGCTCCACATCAGAGAGCAAACACAAACACCACCACAAACAAAGGTTGACTTTTCTGCTCGATTTGTTCCCTCCCCCTCCCAAAAAGCCATATGGTGCTTTGTGTATAGGGAGAGTTGCCATGGAGAGCTTGCCTGCAAGTCTTCCAGCACAATAGGCTGCATTAAGCTTTCAAATTCCTGTCCAAAAGAGCCAAAAAAACCTCCAAGAGACCTTTGCAGTTCAGCTGGTGCTCCCCATGTAAGAAGCACCACACTCCAGGTGCAGGGGTGGGAGTCAGAAGGTTCTGCTAGTTGCTCTCCCCACCACCCATGAGCAGCACAGTGGGATGGCCATGGGCCACCAGTGCTGCATGACCCTGTTCCAGAGGCACAAATGTTCAAATTCCCTCTGCTCTCCCACCTTGGACCTCAAAGCCAAACCAAAGCTGACACCCTACTCTCCTTCACATCCCCTTCTCCATGCTCCTCATACCACAAGTCATTTCATCTCTTCCACTCAACCTCTCTCCTACCTCCTCTTGAGAGTCAATGTGGTCAGCACCCTTGGAGTCACCTCCAGAATCACAACTTTTGCCCAGAGTTGCAGATGTCCTCAGGGAGTTTCTTTCGACCTCACACCCAAGTGTCCGTGACCATCTTCTCCTGTGGCTCCAGCTCTACTTGTCACTCCCACTGCTAATCATGTTATATCTGCGCACGGCTAAAAATGACAAGGCTAAAAATCAGACCCTCTGGGGACCTTCCAGCCCAACAAACTCACAGCAAAGAGACTATGGGCTATATGCTAGGGCTTTTTCCCAAATTAACTGCACTAATTTATTTGATTGGAATATGTGGGCAGGGTACCAGGCATCTGGATAAAACTTTGTTTTACCAGGGTGACGCAGCTAACGTAGAATTTACAGAAGTGACTGTAACCAGTAAGACCAGGCACATCATAATATTACATCATTCAGTAAAGCTGGGCTGCATTTGGAAAAAAAATTAAAAGAGATGCAAAAAGCAGATTAACTCTACTATGAGGCACCTGCAGCATCCTTGTGACATCTCCTGTCCCTGCCTTGAAGCTGCCTGTTGCCCAGCATGTGCTCATATTCCAGCCCCACTGAGATCACCCACCATCGCATCAACCACACCACTCCCCTGGGAGATGGAGATTTTGCTGTCACACAAGTTTTGCTGTGAGTCCAGCTCAGAGGAGTCAGCCGCAGCACTTTCTTTTCTCCCACATGTTTGACTTTCCGTGCTCCCCAGTGCTGCTGTGTTTCTTGCTGGCTTATGGCTCTGCTCTAAAGCCCACATCTGCCTCTGTTCTTAAGATGTCCTCATTCCTCACAGAATTACAAAAAAATCATTGTTCAGGTACTGCTACATAAAGGTTCTGATGAGGATCATCTCTGGCTGAACACATCTCTGTGCTCTCCCACTGCTGGAAGTATTATAGAATATTATTATAGAACAGTAATAATAATATAGAATAGTATTATAGAATCCCAGCATGCTGGGGGTTGGAAGGGACCTCTGGAGAACATCTTGTCCAACCCCCCTGCTCCAGCAGGGTCACCCAGAGCTGGAGGCCCAGGATTGCATTGTCCAGGCAGGTTTGGAATCTCTGCAGAGAAGGAGACTCCACAACCTCTCTGGGCAGCCTGGGCCAGGCTCCAACACATCCACGGCAAAGCAGTTTCTCCTCCTGTTTGGATGGAGCCTTCTGGGTTCCACTTTGTGCCTGCTGCCCCTTGTCATGTCACTGGGCACCACTGAAAAGAGTCTGGCCCCATCCTCTTGCTCCCTGGGGGCCCTTGAGCTCTTGATCAGCATTGATCAGATCCCCCCTCAGGCTGCTCTTCTCCAGCTAAACAGCCCCAGGGCTCTCAGCCTTTCCTCAGCACAGAGATGCTCCAGTCCCCTCAGCAACTCAGCCTCTGCAGGACTCTCTCCGTCAGTTCTTTGTCTCCATTGAACTGGGTAGCCCAGAACTGGACCCAGTACTGCAGATGTGGCCTCAGTAATGCAAAGCAGAGGAGGAGGAGAACCTCCCTACCTGTTGGCCACACTCTTCCGAATGCACCCCAGGAGCCCGTTAGCCTTGTTGGCCACAAGGGTACATTGCTGGCTCATGGACTACTCTCATCTTTTACTCCAACTGCAAGCCAAGGGCAACCTCTTCAGTATTCACTGTTCCTCCTGGACATACAACGTGCATGCAGCTAAAGGACAAGAAGGATGGGTCCTGGGCTCTTCATGGGGGTGAACACGCGCTGAGCTCCTGCCATGGCTGCAGATGCACCTTGGCCATCTCATGATGCTGACAGAAGAATCCCTCTGCTTCCAAAAGGCTCCGACATGCCATAGTAACCTGGAGTTTTCAAGAAATGCAGCAGAGCGCAGAGTTACAGGAACAGAAGTCCTGCGGTACAGAAGGCTCCTGAAATAGATTCTAAAAACTGCCTTCAGAAGACAGGATAGCAGTGACAAAGGCACCTTGAGTGAAGAGCTGTGGGTACAGGAGTAACACAGGTCAGAAACAGACAGTTATATCAGCTTCATATAGGAATGACCTAGAAAAAACAGAGCCTTTCAGAAGTATTGAAGTCATCTGCCAACACACACCGTACATACCACTGCAAGCCACAAAATCTGAGGGATTCCAGCAGTATGGATGATGTGCAGCTATAACAGACAGGAATTATCCAGCCCAGGAATAAGGCTGGGAACCTGAATGAACAGCACAAACCAAAACAGACCCAAAAAAGAAGGCAAGATGAGGTTACGGTTGGCTTAGGAGAGGACAATTGATAGAACCTGAACTCCCTTACTGGGCATGCTGCTCAAAAATAAAGTGGCAAAAGAGACATGCAGTCAAGTAATAAAAAGTTACAGGCATTTAGGAGGATCTTGCACCCAGAACAGAGGCAGAGGGGAAGCTGCTGTCCAATATCTCCAGAGGCAGCTCAGGGTCTTATGCTTTCAGTGAAGCTCAAGCACCCATGTGGTGTCAGTCCCTGCAGGATAAAGCACCGGTCCAACCATCCAGCCTTTTGCTTTTCGTAAGGGATCCAGGAGTACTTATCATCTGAAGCTCACACACAAAGTGGTAACTCTGATCAGAGCTGGAGAGAGCAGTTTTCTGCTCTCCGCGCAGCCCGACCTGCTGACTCCTCCAGAGATGAGGCAACAGGCCAGAAGCACTTACTGAAGGCTGTCATTTTACAACCCAAAAATCACACATTGGAGTGAGTGAGTGGCAAGCACAGGCTCCTGAGAAGGCAGTGGCAGAATTAAGGTTGCTTATGCAACCCTTGTGCGAGCTCCTCCCGGCTACTCCGCTTTAGAGGTCCTTCATTTCCCAAGTATCTCTGCTTGTGGACTGGGACAATATTCCTTTTGATCCTCCTCACACAGTGCAGGCCCCTGAGCTTTGTTTAGACCTACCACCTACAGATATAATGGAAAGAACTAACTTTGTGCTATCCAAGCACTTGAGAAGCATAAATCTAGCTGCAGTCACTTCATCTGAGACCTGGTGAGAATCAGATGGACTGCAGAGAGGAAGCCATCATGAACACACACAGGGTTTGGTATTGAGTTTAACATATGGGCCCTCAGTTTTCCCTCTCAGCAATCTGAGCTGCCTTTTCAGTGTGTGGTAGTCAACCAGACCAGCTCAAATTCCTCCAGACTTGTGTCAGCCTGGAACAAAAGCTCACTGCTTGAGGTGTGGGAAATGAGGAGCGGGCTTGTGGCCACCAGCAAGTGGTTCAGAGCCACTTAGTAACATACAATCAGGAAAGACTGAGAGACTGGGTCTCCAAAACAGCAGAAGCTGCTCTGGTCAGGAGACCTCCTGATGTCTTCCATCTCTGTCACTCCAGATTCTACTTTCAGCAACTCTGTATTTCGGAAAACAAAGCTGGATTTTGCAGACAACACCTTTATTCCCTGTTCTGTGAAGAAACTGAGCCAGGACCTCTTTAAAGGGTATATGCAAACAACAGAACATCCTAACTTAGCTTCCCAGAGCACACTCATTGTAGCCATAACCTTTGGGACACCCAGCAGCCAGTCTCCTCTCAAGCATTGGAGTACACTGAAGTAGAAAATCTTCCAGATGCTCCACATCCAGCCTGATTCAGGCAGGAGCACACAAAAGACCAGTGGGACCTCCTAGATAAGTAAAATAAAATGGCAGAGAACCCTGGTTCAGGAGCTTCTGAGCTTTTGACATACCAGATGACAGAGGCAGACAGAAAGCAGTTTCTCAGCCCACTCAGAGGCCACTCACAGCAGCCTGGGCACTGGCTGGATGGCACTGGCCCACCACAAAGAATTTCAGCCTTCCACAGAGGCTCCAGCTCACAGCTCCCACATGGAGAAACCTGTTGTGCACACGTTGAGTTCCAGCAGGTGACAGAAGTTCTTCACCACAGTCCCGTGAATCCCTGATCAGTGAGTTCAGCACTGGTCACCTTGTTCACAGGAGTCTGTCCTATCGTCAGGAGGAATAAGCTGCCAAGGGGCTAGAGAGATTTACAGGAGCAGTCAGACTGTACACATTTGGGAAAGATGATCTTCAAGGAGAAAGACACCTGAGGGACCATGCACAGACCCAGGAGGAGACACGGCTTGATACAAGCAGAACAGAGTGAGACAAAGAACCAAGCTGTGGTTAGACAGGGAAAGGTTTCTCCTGGTGCAAGAGATGCCCAGCAGAGCCAGCCAACCTGCTGCTCATCCAGCACAGCCCAACGCAACCACTCTGCAACTAAGACCAATTTCCCAGCAAAGCTACATCACACACAGCTTCTCCTGCCTAAGAGTGAGATCATGAAACGCTCAGAGGAAAGAAGCTTTCGCTGTATCAGTCTGTCAAGGCATCACAAGGGTAGACTCACCATGCAGTCACAAGCCTCTGGGCCGTGACAGAGCCAAGCAGGACTCTTGGAGGAGTGAAAGTTGTAGATGAGAAAATAACCCTTCATTAATAACACCAAATTGTCTGGATTCCTAAGGAGAAACGGTTTGACAGCTGTGGCTTGCGCAGAGAAGGATGTGCTACTTACTTGCCTTTACATAAGCTCAGGAAGCCAGCCCTACCTGATCTCTGGCCAGACATTTCTGGTGAGGATGAAGGAGACATTCCCCAGCTCCCTGGGCTGAGCTGAGCATTAATGATCCCTCACTCCAGAGCTAACATCCAAATCTGAGAAACCAAAACGAGGCAGGACCGAAACCATGGCCACCACCCATCTGGAGCCACCAGCCCAGCCCAGTCTCCTCCCACGCACTCCCCAAACCACAGGCTAGCCCGGGCTCCCTAAAGTATTAGCAGCAACAGATGTGGAACAAAACAGCACACTCTTGACACAGAAAATGAAACATATGATGTAGAAATACCGAGACAGCAGATGGATGACAAGAAATGTCTATTTTCTAACAGAAGCTGCCTTTGTATTCTTTTTAGTCATCATCTCTGTAGAAGAGAGTGTCCTAAGGACCGCTCCAAGGCTCTAATAAAACACTGCTCTCTATTTTTATAACGACAACCTTCCCAAGAAAACAAGTAGTCCTTGTAGTGGTTTTTATTGTCCTTTGCCAGAGAAATTAGTTTTCTTTTAGCTGTCAAATTCAGGCTCTTCATTTGCAACTTAAACTTCCCACCCTTGTCTTTATCAGACCTGGGTTACGGTCTGAGCAGCCCCCCTAAGTTTCCTTTCCTTCACCAGGACACGTGGACGTCCCTCCGCTCTGTAATCTGCTGTGATTTGCAAGAGTTCTGTCTACACAGCAATGCTTCCCCCTCGCACAAATGGTGATGCTTTAGGCGTTTAACCACAGGCCAGCTCCTCGCCGTGGTGAGGGGCAGCTCTGCCGCGCCGGGACCCAGACGTCCCTCGGACTGGATGTGTATTTTGGACCCGCAGCCTGTTATGCTCCACAACAGTGACCGGATGCAGACAGATTTCTCTGACGTGTGGCTTCAAAACATTCACAACAAAATAATTCTCACAACGGCACGAGCAGCTCTCTCCATCTCCTGCCCCGCGGGCCCCCGGGGTGGCTGAGCTGCAGCAGCAGTCTCACAGCAGCACGCCGGAGCAACTCGCCACAGTCCCACCGCTGAGCTGCAGGGAGGCCTCCGGACACAGTTTCTCCACCACTTCTGCTCTTCTTCTCCCCGAAAGTAGGTCAATGCAGCATGTCATCTGCCAGGCTGGTTTTGGGAAGCCACGCTCCCTGCTCGAGCATGGCAGGCAGTGAGCGGGCCAAACCTCCTCCCTGACGGAACCTTCCACCCAGATGCTGAGTTACAAAAACGAATAAAACCAATTGTTTGTGCCCATTAAAAGAGAAACGTAAACCAAAAAAAGCTGTGGTGAGCCACAATTTGAGGGGGGGGGGGGGGGGGGGGGGGGTGTCATCCCATCAGCAGACGAGTCCTTTCCCTAGCATATTATAGCAGAAATAAATAGAGACTTAAGAGCCCAAGGGTGATGTGGCTGCATGGTTCTGCTCACCAGAGCTCACAGCAGGACAGGCTTCCCAGCCGAGGGGCATCTCCTCGCTCCCCACCGCTCCTGCATAGAAGGGGAAGAAGCAGCTACCCCCGCTCACCCAAATCTCCCGTTTGTACTCAGAGTTAACCTTGCTGAATCCTGGCAGCTGCATGGCTCCAGATAAATAGTTCTGCAGGCAGCGTATTTATTCCTGTTTTTGCTTTTGGGAAGTAAATACACTTCCTCCAAGCACAGCCACTTTGGAGTTATCCCTTCCAGTGTGACTGTATTCCAAAGCAGGGGACAAGTGTGGGACACTGACTTCCCATCCCTTCACAGCTCTCAGAGGCAGCAGAGCTGCTCCCTGCCCCACACCGGCTTGGCTGAGGGATAGCCAAGGAGCAATCTCACCCTCCAGCCTGACAGCCTGTAGTTTGCTCAGCGATGGCATCGCAGGAGCCATGGTGAGGGTACCAGTGGCTACTAAAAACAAGCATGGAAAGCAAAATGATCTTTCCAAAGGTGGGTGTCCAAGTGCTACAGCTGTCCCCTTGCTTCACGAGGTGTGAGAACAAGAGGGTTTGGCAATGGGCATCTGAGAAGACAGTGTCTGTGCAGCATTTTGGGGCTCCTGGAAGCAGAAGATAAACTTTCCTTCTCCAAAGACACGGTGTGATGTGGGCTGCAGGAAGAGAGCAAACACCCCACTGCCACCTGCCCTTAGGTTTTCTCCTGTGTTCTCCCCTCCCTGAGGGACAGAAGCTGGGCTGGACTCACAGCAGCACAGGTCTTCATCAGTTTGTGCCTGTCCCACCCTTATTCCCCTTGTGCCCTGACTACCGGCCTTTCATGGGAGTCTGTGTGCCCCAGATACACCCGACCCTTTCCTGTTGGCAATGCCCCTGCATTGAGAGGGCTGGAGAGAGACCTGAGGCCACTGTGGCCACAGGTTCCACCAAAGGAGCTCACCTCCACCACAGACCAGCACGTACCCTCCTCGTTCCCCATCCCCTGTGAGCAGGGAGAGAGTTACACAGACCCCACAGACAACCTTCATGAGCAAGCCCAGTAGTTTCAGTACCACTGTTTCCAGAGAAAAACCAAGTTCTGTACTTCCAAGAAAGGTTTGGCTGCTTCTGTCCCAAGCAGAAGGGGTCACAGATGACAAGCATGTGGACTCAGAACTTAACAAGTACCATGATGATGCTATGAGCACTGCTCTGCACTAAAGGGATGAGGAGAGCTCTGATCTACAAAGAACACTACTACAAAGAACAGCGGGGGAATTTTGGTTTTTTTTTCTTCCCAAGTGTACATGTAGATTTTAAAGCAACATTTCAGGGGCAGAATTAACACTCAGCTGCATAAACCCCTTATCCCAACGAGCAGTACATATAGTACATACATAGACATATGCCAGAGACAAGCAAGATGCAATGCCACAAAATGCAGCAGACATAATCAGAACAATTTTGATTTTATTCTTGCTCATGAATCAATCTTGATTTCCCATTCACGGCAGCGCCCGCTCCCCAAACGCCAGCTGTACACACAGAGACATCTGTCCTACCTTCAGCCATCAAACGAGCTGGCTCCCTAAGTGGTGATGGTTTAGCCAGGGTTAGGAACAGCCAAGATCAGAGGGAAAGTCTTCACTGCAGCAATGCTGCATGAAGAAAGAGATCAGCAGATCTGATGAGAACGTAGGAAGTGCTCCTATCAGTGCCAGATACTCCCCAAGTTTAGTCAAATGTGCACAACACAAGCTCTCCTTCCATCTGCTAAGCTTCAGAGAAGATTTTCCTTTTAAAAAGCAAATGCCTTGAATATTAAATTGAGCCTGGGTACCCCCACCGAGAACGCGTGCTTAGATGTCAGCAGTAGCCTGTTGCAAATACTACCATATTTCCAGCATCAGTAGGGAGAGAGACCACTGGAGATGCACAGAAATGCAGCCTCCAAAATAATTACTGGATTGGGAGCATATAAGGGAACATAAGCTTTGGCTTCTGGAATTATCCCTGTGCAAGGAAAGCTTTCATTTTGGCGTAGCAAAAGCCATCTGCAATGCAGATCCTACAGAGAGGGGGGAAAAAAAAAAAGCAAACCCCAAATGAAAAAGCTACATACAAACCAAACCAAACCAAACCATGGTTTAAGTCCCCAGATGGAGCCCAGGATCGAGCACCCTGCAGAGCCAGAGCGGGTCTGTGTCACCGGGGCAGCAGCCGGGACCTGGCTCTGCAGAAATTCATCTGGATCCACCACGTGCTATTTAGAGGATTCAAACGAGCACTAAGTGGTTCACGGGCACCAAGAGCTGTGATCTCAGAGATGCTGTCTGAGCACTACCAGATCCAGAGGCGTCTCCGAGACGCTGGAGCAGCGCAACCGCGGGAGCCGGGAATGTCGCGGCTCCCCCGGCAGCAAGGCTGCGGAGCACGGTTGGCACGTGGTGGGGGGAGCAACCCCCGAATTAATCACTCGGATCTGGATCTGGCTTTGAGAACTGACGTGCAGCTCCCTCCCTTGGCTGTAAGCTTGCAGAATGTAGCGCTCCCAGCTTCATCCAGCAGGAGAGCTGGATATGCGCTTTTCTTTCAGGAAATTCCCCAAAATTCCCAAATTGGCATCCAGCTACCAGGAGCACATCAACCTTTCCAGGACGTGAAAATCCAGTTGCAGAAACTGCAGCCTCTGCTCCACAGATACAACCACTGAAATCCTCTTGGGAACCCCACAAAGACTCCCCCCGGCTCGAGCCCACACCGCTGCCAGTCCCAATTAGCAACGGCCCGTCACTTCTGCAGAGGCCTTTGCAGCAGCCTCCCGAAGCCAGCCCAGCCCAAGCCCCGAGTGCCAGCCAGCTCTTCGTTTGCTGTTCATCCCCCTGCACCCACACCAGCCCTGCCTCGCGACCCAGCTCCACACTTTTCCCTTTTTCCTGTTGTTTGAAACTTCTCAAAATGCAGCTGCCCCCCCCAGAGCTGGCACTGCCAAGGGCTCTCCCCATCTCGTCCCTGCTCACCCCTGCCAGCTGCTCACAGTCCCTGCAAACAGGAACTGGGTTACAGCTTCCAGGTTTGGGTGTTGGCTCTGGAGCTGGATTTTCCATCTTCCCAAAACCAAAGAGCTTTTAGTTGAAGCATTTGAAAAAAGATTTGACTGTTTCCACCCTTGGGCCATCCTCGGAACTCAAGAGCACATCTATTTCTCAGTGGATGCACTGTCTGCTCTCGGTGCACAGGGCCCCCTTTGTTCAGGGATCAGAAGCCTTGGCCAAAGGGCTGGACGAGGCCACGGGCTCCAGGAATGCACCTTCCCCTGCCTGACAGCCATTACTGACCAACAGCAATCCCCTCACATGCAGGGGGGTACCTGCACAGAGCCCATTCCTGGGGAGCTTTCCCTTGGAAGACAGATGTTACAGATGTTTTGGCTCAGAGCATGTGTGTGAATTACAGGACTTGTTCATTCCTGCTTTTGAGTCCAAGTAAAAGCACTGGTCTGCTCGGAAGAGGAGACAGTAAATACATCCTACTAGATGCTGAGAGGCCTCTGTAGAAAAAAACAAGTGTCTGGAGCTTAAAAGCTTTTAAATACCCTGACAAAGGAATCTGCTTGTGAGCACAGCCCTTGTTTGTCTTCATCCAGCTGTGGCTGACACTGCCCTTACTTTGTCTTTGCCAACTAACTCCTCTCCAGCAGCTCCTGCACCCAACACACAGCAACTGGAGCTGCTCTTTGATCCAGGCACCTTAGCTTCCAATTACAGACACCATATCACCATCTCCTGTCCCACGGTCAGCTCCTTGACATACTAAAAGACAGAGACCTGTCGACTGGTCTGAGTTTTCCAAGTGGCTTACACACAATCCCTCATTCCTGCTTCTCACAGAGAAGATCCCCCATGAACTGCACCTTCTAAGCATGACGCATGCAGCAGTCATGCTGCCTCACTCCCCATTTCATCTTCCTGCAGCCTGGTAAGATGTCCCATTGGATCTCTCTGATGGGAGCCATGTGCACCAGGTTCTCCTCTGGCTGTGGATTCTTCAGGCATTACTCATCTCATAGAATCATGGGCAGCTTTGGATGGGAAAGGACCTTTAAAGGTCATTTAGTGCAACCACCCTGAAAAGAGCAGGGACATCTGCAACTAGAGCAGGTTGCTCAGAGCCCCAGCCAACCTCACCTGGAATGGTGCCAGGGATGGAGCAACAACCACCTCTCTGGGCAACCTGGGCCAAGGTCTCAACACCCTCAACATAAAACATTTCTTCCTTCTCTCTAGTTTACATCTCCCTCTTTTAGTTTAAAACCATTACCTGTTGCCCTGTCACAACAGGCACTGCTCAAAAGTCTGTCCACATCTTTCTGACAGGCCCCTTGAAGTCCTGCAAGGCCACAAGAAGGTCTCACAGGAGCCTTCTCCCCTCCAGGCTGAACAACCCCAACTCTCTCAGCCTGGCCTCCCAGCAGAGGGTTCGACCTTCAGATCATTGCTGTGATCCTGGCAACCTTACCTGGCTTCTTTAAGAATGCTGTAGAACAAAATCTCCTCGTTCAAATCAGCATCATTACTGTCTCCACTACATTATCATCCTCTCGAGTTTTACAATACAAGGCCATAAAATTCCACTTTTCCAAGTAACTTATCATCCCTGACTGACTGCCAGTGTTTGCTCCACCGTCTCCCCCCCTGCTTTTCTATTTACGGATTTCAGGACCAGCCAGTCACCCAGGCACCATGCACTCCAATTTCAAAAGCAGGCGAACCACACGCTTCACGGAGCAGGGGGAGGACAAGGGCATCCCACACCACCCCGTGAGCAGGAAGGGCTGGTCCATAGCAGGCTGTGAGGAGCTGCATCTGTCCCCACACATCCCTAAGCCTGCCTCCCCACACCTGGGCAGTCCCTGTGCCATCCTGCTGCTGCCCAACGGTGCGGAGCAGGGCCCGAGAACAGAGGCTCACCACCTCCCGCTGGAGACCCCATGGGCTCTCCACTCTCCACCACCCACCCAAAGCACTCTAAATGCAATCAGATAGACATGCAGCAGGCATAGATAGATAGATAGATAGATAAGGACCCCATTTTCCTATTAAGATTTCTCTTTGGTAAGGGTACAAGACAAGTCTCAAATCCAGGTTCTGCAGCATACAAGTCACTTTGCTCTTTCCCCTCCATGGCCAATATTACCTGGACAGACAAAGATCACGGCAGCAGCAGAGAGATCAGAATTGTTTCTTGGCAGCAGAGAAGTGGCATCATGGCTTTCAGCACTGTCTAGAGTGGATCAAGGGTGCTTTGCTCCACACTGAAGGCAGAGGCAAGCTCAAGGAGTCCTAGATGTGTTCCTCAGCCACTGGGTACACACACCTCAAACAGCTGTCACAGGACCAAGGAGTTTAGTCCTCCCTGGATGTGAAGACCAATGAAACATGAAAGCAGCTGACTATGCGAGCTTTGCTAGTTTTGTAACTGCACCTTCAGTTTGCCAAGCTGGACCAGAAGAGTGTGAGTAAAATCACAACGACTCTCCCACAGAGAGTCTTTGAGAAAGTGGGGATAGGAAAAGAAAAGTAGAGCATCTCCAGAAATAAACCCTTACCTACAGTAAGACAGACTTAACATCTGATGGTGTGGAGGACACAGGGTCTGAGCTTACATTAGGTCTCACTTCAGTGACTGACCGGTGAACTACAAACTACCAGGAAACACCACACAACTATCTCTGGCTAAAAATAGGCCCAAGCTAATTAACCAAACCTTGTTAAAAGGACACCCATCAGCAAGCAGAACTTCTTCTTCCCTTACAAAGGGATGACCAATACTGACTGTCACGACAGCAGCGGTGAATCCTTGAGATCACTTCAACGTGAGTAACTGCCCAGCTGGTGAGACTCAAAGAGACTCAAAGACTCTCTCTGTACCTTCTCCTGGGTTTCTTTTATACCTGTTTAATGCCATGCAGCACTGGAGAGCTGGGACTCTCCAAACTGCTGTAATAAATACAGACCAATTAATCTCAAGTTTAATAAATTGAGATCCTAAAAGCTTTGGCTGGATCTGTTTTTTCCATTCAATTAATATAAGGCAACACCAATGAATTATTGAAGAGAAATACAAGCCAGAGCTTTCACAGGCACGCTCTACTCCGATAGCAATTTATTACAAATTAATAGCGTGCTGCGTTTCTTCCTGCACTGGGAGAACTGAGACTTGGCTGTGCTGTTGAGCTGCCCCAGCCACAAAAACGTGGGAGCTGCCATAAAACCCTATGGTCCACAAATAAACAGCAGGCAGGAGCGGGGAGAAGCAGGAGGGCTGGACAAAGACAAAAAAACAGAAGTCGCTTCAGCGTTGAGGGTTTTCTATTCATGACTCGTTTTGCATAGGAATACCCAGACTTTTCAGATCTTTGCTTGTTATCAGCACTCAGCGTGCGGGGCCGAGGACGTGGTGCGTGCTCATTGCCGCGTGAGACAACGCCAACGTTGCAGACAAGCCTCACCGGGACAGAACGGATTCATCTGTAAGTGCGGTCATTCGGAGCTGCACGTTTAACACTACAGCTGCTCAGCAGGAGGCTGCCAATATTTTTCAGGCCCTGCCCCCAGATGACCCTCTGACACTCAGATTAGAGATGAATCCCCAAGTATTGAATAAACACCAGCTTTTCTTCAGCAAAGAAGTTCAAACGCCAACCATCCAGAAAGATACTTCACATTTCACCAAGCTACCGCTCTGGAAGTACTCACAACAGGCACATCAAGAGCAGCAAAGGGATTGGCAGGAGGCTGTTAAAATACCACCTATCAGACAGGGAGTCCCAAGCCCTTGTTTTATGTGTTTCTGCTAGAAATCATCTCAACATGTTAATCCTCTGAAGAGTTGGAGTGAAGGCACAAAAGTTGGAGTGAGTGCCACAGCAATGATCCGAGGGTGGAACCCTCTGCTGGGAGGCCAGGCTCAGAGAGTTGGGGTTGTTCAGCCTGGAGAGGAGAAGGCTCCGGGGAGACCTTCTTGTGGCCTTGCAGGACTTTAAGGGGCCTGTCAGAAAGATGGGGACAGGCTTTTTATCAGGGCCTGTTGTGACAGGACAAGGGGGGATGGTTTTAAATTAAAAGAGGAGATTTAGACTAGAGAGAAGGAAGAAATGTTTTACATTGAGGGTGGTGAGACTCTGGCTCAGGTTGCCCAGAGAGGTGGTTGATGCCCCATCCCTGGAACCATTCCAGGTGAGGTTGGCAGGGTCTCTGAGCAACCTGCTCTAGTTGCAGATGTCCCTGCTCACTGCAGAGGGGTGGCACTAGATGACCTTTAAGGGTCCTTTCCCACCCAAACCAGTCTATGATTCTATGATTAATGCACTAGTGCCCCGTGTTCAGGAGATATTACACTCCACAGCAGACAGACATCTCCAGCAGTAGGTCTGCCAAGAGCTGCTCCTCTGTCAGAGCAGCAAAACCCTAGAACCATAGGTGAAAGCAGACATCAAACTAGAAGAGATCTTCCCTCAATGGTTTCTCTGTTTCCAATGTACAGATACTTTTCTGATAAACACAGAAACGCAACCACCACCACAACTGCCACACCACCTTCTTCAACTCCATTTTTAAATGGATTCAAGCTCTCAGCCCAACATAGAGCAGTAACTTCCAGAAAACCAACCCCAGGCAGTTATTGCCAAATGACTCCTCAGCTTGGTAAAGCCCTGTGACATTAGATTTGGTGTCTCCCTGTCCTCCCTCACAGCAGAGTGGCAAACTCACCTCCATTTTTGATAGCTCTGATCCCCCGGTGGAAATCTTCAAAGCTGATGACTCCAAGTCCACTCGGATCGAGGTACTTTGTTAGGTCCTTGACCTGCAACCACAAAAGCAGCATTACCAATAGAGCCCTTTGAGGAAAGAGCATCTTCCATCAGAGAAACAGCTTGTAAGAAATTTTTCCTCCTCTAAGAAAAAGATTTAAGAAATTCACTGTAATTAAATCAAACTGACAATAAACTGTGGCCCATCTCCTTGAAGGGAACATAAGCAATCAGTACTGAGGGGTTAATTAGTACTTGGCTAGTGTCAAAACCATTGCTTAGACTTGAAACATAATTTAGGGCAGTATTTCTTTCAATGTGGTCCTTCTCTACTAGGGATGTATTTATTTTTATGGGCTTTTAAAGAGGTCCTATCTTAATTGGGAAAACTCAGTAATAGGCTGCCCAGTAGGAGGGCCCCATTAAGAGGATTCAGTGATAATGAACTGCTCCATGTTACAAATTTAGGCCATATAATTGAAACATTTTCACAATTAGACAATGCCCAAGGGGGAAGGAATCACGTCAGCTAGTGAGGATTAGGATGCGGGTGCTGGAGCAGGCACACACGTGGAGCAAGGGACACTTGTGAGACTGGGCAAGGATGATTTGAGCTCTTCAAAAAGAATAGGCTATGGTTTGAGGGCAAAACCACAGTTATTCCTCATGGTCCACACAAAGCCTTTGAAAAGGAGTGTTTGATTGCTTCCTTCCTTCCAGGCTGCCACAAGTCTGCCATTCAGAAAATCCTTTACACCTCTGATGCTTCTCAAGCTGAGACAATCAAGATGATTTTCTGCTTAAAATCAAACTACAAACAGACCCTCATTTTACAAGATACTGAGGCACCTTCATGTATTTTAGAGCCACGTCTTTCTGCTGAGGAACAAGAGCAGGAGGAAGCAGGGTCTAAGAAGGAATTGCACAGGGGACCTTCAGATCAGATAATAGGAAGAAATTTTTTTCTGCTGAGGGTGGTGAGACCCTGGCCCAGGTTGCCCAGAGGGGTGGTCGATGCCCCATCCCTGGAACCATTCCAGGTGAGGTTGGCCAGGACTCTGATCAACCTGCTCTAGTTGCAGATGTCCCTGATCACTGCAGGGGGGTTTCACTAGATGGCCTTTAAGGGTCCCTTCCCACCCAAACCTGTCTGTGATTAGCTCTGTACATAAAAGCTGCTTGCACTGCTGCTCGTGCCCTGCCAAACACATCGACCTCTCCTCCTCCAGAGCTGACGCGCAGGAGGAAGTCCTCAGGCGGTCTGCAGTGCTGGATTTGTTCAGCTCCCATGAGCACAACCAGTTGCCTTTTGACTCACTCGGGTGATCTCTCAGTTTTGTTTTGTTCTTGAGGAAAAAAAAAGACAGTGAATCACCAAACATCTCCTTCCAGGGAAGGAAACCTCACGTCCAAGAGGAGACTTAACATCTGATGGTGCGGAGGACACTGAGCCCAGGACTAGTGCTCAGAGCTGCCTGGCTCATCATGCAGCAGCACC
Source organism: Todiramphus chloris collaris (assembly GCA_025345505.1). NCBI lineage: Eukaryota > Metazoa > Chordata > Aves > Coraciiformes > Alcedinidae > Todiramphus > Todiramphus chloris. The sequence continues at coordinate 6,672,357 of JANVCC010000039.1, read as the reverse complement.
AGGGGGGTTGCTTTGTTTTCTTTTTATTTTGTTTGTCTTAAACCCCAGTCTGTGTTTATAGAAGAAAATCACACCTGCAGCACACTCTGAGCTCTTCACCTGCCTGTCCATGTGGTTTCCAGCACGATGAGGGGAGGCAGGAGACGTCTCTGCATCCGACATCCCACCTCCCCACAGCAGCACCGCCGGCACGGAGCAAACCACTGGGCTGAGAGCATAAAACCCACTGTGCTCTGCCTCTGCGGGGTTGCTGTGAGAGAAACGACCAAGCCCCAGTACAGCACAGGCTTCTCCACCTGCCAGCTTCCTTCATCACGAGTGGGGAGAAGACAACACAAGCATCTTTTTCCACTTTTCTGGGAAAGTTTTTTGGTAGACAGATAATTAAACTGCTAAACTCCCAAGGCACTATCGACTTGGATGAGTCAGGCTTCTCGTATGTTAAACAATGGTATTTGAGACTAATAAAAACAACTCTCAGGAATGTGTCAGTTCCAGTTAATGCATCTGGCAGCTTCTTTGCGTTCAAAAGCTGTAGCTTAATTTGTTATCGGTGTATATAAATAACAGAAGCTCAAGTGACATTTAATCAGACTTGATAAGCCTGTAAGAGATTATCACAAGGCGCTCTAAAGCACCGCTTCTGTAAAGATCCAGCCCCAATGACATGTGGGACATGCCAGGTAGGGTAGCTCACAGCTTCTCAGCACCTAGGAGGGTTTCAAGCTCCGGAGTAAGTATCTCAGCAAAGCACCTCTCCCACATGGGTGCTTGTGCCATAAGCGACAGAGCAGACGGACGGGTATTTTGTTTATGCAAAAGAGCCACCTATGCATTTAAACGAAGCTGTGGGCCGGGGGAAATGAGGGGAAAATATTTCTTAAAACATCACAACCCTGACATTACGAATGCAAACAAACAAAAGCCATGCAACTGATGGAGCTCAAACCCATGGTACTATGGCTGTGCTGATCCAAACCTGCCTGCATTTGCCATGCAAGCTTAAAAACAACTCTGACTACTTACTAGCTGAGACATTGCCAGGCTGAGGGCAAGTGGCCACTCACACTCGGTCAAGCTCACAAGAACATCAGCAGCATCTGCCCGGTGCCCCAGCCCCTCTGAGGAGCTGTCAGTGCCTTCCAGCACTTAGTGCAAAGCTGGGGGAACATCTTCACCCCAGCCCTTGACTGCCCACAAGTGCCTGAACCTACCTCCACCGCATCTGGGCTGGAGCAGTAGTGAGGCAGCGCTCGCTACCTGCTCTGTATGTAAGTGCCACCTTTTAACTCTTCCACACTGTTTTCTGCTGCTTCAGCAACTGCCTCCCAGTTCTACCACGCAAAGACATGGTGAGGTGCAAGTGTGATCCCCCTGGACCACACTGTGCTCCTGAGGGGTCACAGCCTGTCCACCCTCCCCTTGCAAGGCAGCTCCTTCAGACCCTTGGCCTTTTGAATCATGTTTCCCATTCCCTCTCCAGACCCCCATCCTTTTTGACGATGAAGGCCAGAGCTGCACGGACTATTCAAGATGGGGTACATCAAGATCTTGAATGATGACATGATCCTGATACCCACCTCCCAAGCCCCACCGCCTTGTTGACACCCGAGCTGCCACAGCTTTGGGAACCAGAATGGCCAACAACAGCTCCAGAATCTTTTTCTTGGGTTGGAAGTGCCAGTTTTCTCCATTTCTTCATGTTGATGACTAGGCTAAAAACGCTACCTTATTAGGACAGTTAGGAAAACCCCCAAGCATTATGGCTCAAACTGTTTTCAATTAACAAATCTTAACTGTTCTGAAGTCACAGATTTGTTGGTTTTAGCTGAAGACTGATCTGCATGAGTGGAGTAGTTAACACCACACTCCTATTGGCCCAAAAGCAAAAGTGAACACTCTACCAAACTGCCATGTTAAGCTGAAACCAGGTGAAAATAAGCCACAGTCACAGGAAGATTCCTGCTTTTGGCCAGCAAGAAATATTCACAATAAAGGTTTTGCTCAATGTGTGGGTTTGTAGCTGGTTGCAAACTCTTCTTGCAGACTGAGAAGCTACAAAAGCAGAGCATTAAAGAGTCAAAGAGGATGATGTGAGTTAAATAGCTGATTTAAATCATAGTGGAAAGCAAGAGGTTTAAACTCCTTGAAGTCAGTCTGCCTCAAGCTGAACACAGACCCAAGCCCACAGAAGCAGACCTGGTGGTGAGAACTGCGGAAGGGGCTCTGCTGGCCCCTGGGCTGGGGCACAGCCCAGAGCAAATGCAGACCGAGCTCCTGGCATGAGCCCATAAGGATTTCTCCTGGCATGGGACATGGAGAGGGAAGCAGATTAGGGAGGAGGAAGGAGGTCATCTGGCATCTCAACAGCCGAACAAGAACTACTCTTTGCACCTATCACACTACAGACCCTCAGGGCAGTGGGGGGGTTGGAAGGGACCTCTGGAGAACTTCCAGCCTAAGCTCCCTGTTGTCCCAAAGCCAGGTTCTTTACCCAAGGTGCAAAGATCCAAAACACATAGTCAATTTTTGTTGATTACTTGTTTTATTCCAGTTCTGTGTAGAGAAGGGTTCTAGATGGTAATTCACAAGGCTCACACAACTAGTTACAGCTACTTCTACAGTGTATTTATATTATAAACACTCATTATATAAGCACACTCCTACTCAATACCCACTTGGACAATTCTGTGTCTTGATTTAAATGTGCCATGTATTTTAAATGTGCTGCTCGTGCTCAGTGGGCAGGGGTCTTTACTTGGAGGTGGGCAACTTAAGCACTGGAGGTGTGGCTGTTGTGTTGTAATGAGCTAAGTTCATCTAAAGGACACAACTTGAGCATTTCTATTTCTGGGCACGTGACAAAGGGGGACTTGCTTGTGCCTCAATTCAAGGTGCATTTATTTCTCTATCTCTGTTTTGCAAGGCTCTGCTGACTTCTGCACATTCATCTTCTCCCAGAGCCTGATCTTTCAGAAAGTGTCTTTTGTTTTTATTTTTAACCTTTCATCGCCCCTGCTAAAGCAGGTTCACCCAGAGCAGGTTGCCCAGGAGCACATCCAGGTGGGTATTAAATACCTCCAGAGGAGAAGACTCCCCAGTCTGTCACATCATCTTCTGTATCAGAGCTCTGCACACTGACAACGCATTTTGCCTTCCAAAACCAACAAGATTTGCTGCCAACCAACACCCATCTCCAACAACCCCTCCGACTGAGCCACCCTATGTAGACCAGCACCATGCCATACTGTGCTGGCCACTAACAGCTTCCCTACTGTGTGGGCACAGAAAGAACTCCCTTGCTTCCACACAGTGAAATTGGTTCAGTGATTTTGAGCCTCAGCAAAGCCAACGGTGACAACTCCAAATTCAAATTAACCCAAAAGCTTGGGAGCTGCAGGATGGAAGTTCTCTGAGGAGGTGAGGGATTCCCTGTCTGTGAGTGGCCCTGTTAGCCAGGCTAGAGGAAAAGCATGCTCCAGGCCTTTATTCATAGCTCTTTATCCCTAAGGATGCTCCCAATCTCCACCACACAGCAGACGGTTTAGCAGAACAAAACATCCGTTGGGCCGGTTTCAAGCTGGATCTCTGAAGGAAGCAAGGGCTGCGCTGGCCAGCCAGCACCCTCCTTCTAACCCTGGGGCCTGACAGAAGTTTCCTTCTGATTCCGGCAGGCACTGGGGTTGGATCAGCTTCCAAGAAATTCTTTTGAGGGGTGAAATGAGGGTGGGAGATTTCCAGTGGCCACAGCAGTCGGGCACCTCAGAAGGAAGAGCCGGCGGAGCTCAGCTCCTGCGGTCATGTGGTATCTCATCTAGATGATCCTTCCAGCTCAGCCACAAGCAGGGCCAGGTCTTGCCCTCCACACCACAAAACCGAGTTGCTCGATGACACCACAGTGAGAGTAACACATCAACATTTCCGTCCTGCTTTACTCTACACATACTGTAGAAGCAAATCCAAAGGAGACAAAGAGGAGTCGTCAATACTGCCATATTCCTCATAAATATCCCCAAATACCTGAGGCAGGCCAGGAAGCAGGCTGCAGATCCCACCAAGAACTCAAGCACCTGCAGTGATAAGCAAAGACAGATGTTTTTGCCTTGAAGCTGTTCCCTCCTTGCCTTTGAAAGGATTTGATGTGTGGTCTCAGTCTCATGAGTAATAGGACAAATGCCAAAGTAAGTCCTGGGAAACTGAGCGAGGCTGAAGATCTGGTCTGCTCAACAGATGACTTCTACTCTTAGGCCCCCAAAGAGACCAACCCATGGATTATGTGCAAAAAAAGAGCTTGGAGAGATGTTAGAGAAGCCAGAGAGCTGTTAGAAAGACACCAAGAGACCTGTCCGGGTAAGGAACAACAGGTTGGAGACTTACCGAAGGGAGCATATGGTTTGGCCACTTGAGCAATCAACAGGGACAGACAAGCCCATCCAGGAAAAAAAGCCCACAAAACTAGTAAGACCAGTCCAGATTCTGATGGGATGACACAGCATGCTTATTGCTGGCTGGGCCTTGATTTTAGCGTGAAAGATCAGATGAACCACTAACACAACAACTATTGGAAGACCTTCACCAAGAAGCTTTGACCTGATGGCAGCAGCCAGAACTGTCTGGGGACCGTTCCAAAAAGCAGCAGCTACCTACAAGCAGTTCAAAACACATTCATGTTTCACTTATCAAAAACTATTACTAAAAAAAGGCAAAGGTTTATCCTAAAAAATGAGCATTGAGGCACTCAAACTAGAGCTCTGAAAGCAGATGACCAGTGCAAGGCTGGGTTGGGGACCCCCAAGGATGAAATGAGAACAGGAGAGACCTTGGGGCTTCTGACACAACCCCCTTCTACAAACCCACACCGGTTTCACACACTTCTTACCACCACCTCTTCTCAAATTAAGAATCAATAGGCAATTTTTTTCTCTCCTGAACGGAATATTACAGGAGAGTACTAGATCTGAGGACCTTAAAACCATTTCTCTCCCCCCCCAGAAGAAACCGGAGCCTTTGTAGTTAAGTTTAAACACAGAGCAGGGCAGGATCAGGCAAGTAATCAGGGTCCATGCTAGACAAGCTCCAGCTTCAGCTTCCAAAAGGCCAGTTTCCATGCAGTACCTTTGAGGAAAGCCTATGGAAGGAAAGCAGCCACCCTTTCGCTGTGCAAGCACCCCAGGTATGCACAGGGGGAAGGAGCAGCTGCAACTTTTCACCACAACTATTGAACAGGTCAAAAAGATTTCCAAAGAATTTGTGTAGCTGGTTAATCAGCTCTGTGTGATCAAGCACAGTGCACACAGACATCGTTCCCACGCATCTGGACGTTCAGCTCGGCCAAGGACTCTGAAGTAGTACAAACAGAAAATAAAAGTGCACTTTTAATCCAATGCTGAGCTGCTTTTTTTACCAGCCTCTGCTTTTCTTTATCTCCATTTGGCCCACGCTCCCCTTTGCAGCCTGCACTGCTCTGCTACCAGCCTTTATCTTCCATTTGGCCTTAGAAAAGGCTATTCGAACCACTTCTTGTCCAAAGGCTTTGGTTTGTAGCATAGATGGTTTTGCAAGGCACTCTTTTCCAGACAGGCTGCCGTGCCCAGCAATAGCGGGTTTGCCTGCTGCGTACTGTTGGCAAGAAGGGTCTCAAGAAGGGACAACACATGGGACATGAGCCGCTGCATGTGCCCCTTTCTCTGCCCCTTTATAATTTGCGTGTGTGTGAGAAACAAAACAGAGGACAAAAAACGGCCTAAAATTGAGGGTGTCTTGGAGATTCAGACATAGGAAATTAATTTTTTGAGAGCAGCCCTGCAGAGAAGGACTTGGGGGTGCTGGGGATGCAAAGCTGGACAGGAGCCGGCACCGTGCGCTCGCAGCCCAGAAGCCAACGGCAGCCTGGGCTGCATCCCCAGCAGCGTGGGCAGCAGGTGGAGGGAGGGGATCCTGCCCCTCTGCTCCCAGTGCTCTGGGGAGAGAGACCCCCCTGCAGTGCTGGGGCCAGCTCTGGAGTCCTCAGCACAGGAGAGACAGGGACCTGTTGGAGCGGGGCCAGAGGAGGCCACAGCAATGATCCGAGGGTGGAACCCTCTGCTGGGAGGCCAGGCTCAGAGAGTTGGGGTTGTTCAGCCTGGAGAGGAGAAGGCTCCAGGGAGACCTTCTTGTGTCCTTGCAGTATCTGAAGGGGGCCTAAGAAGAAATCCAGGGAGGGACTTTTTAGAAGGTCTTGCTGTGATAGGAAAAGGAGTTACGGATTTAAACTAAAAGAGGGAGATTTAGACTGGAGAGAAGAAAATTTACATACTGGGGGTGGTGAGACCCTGGCCCAGGTTGCCCAGAGAGGTTGTTGATGCCCCATCCCTGGAACCATTCCAGGTGAGGTTGGCCAGGGCTCTGAGCAACCTGCTCTAGTTACAGATGTCCCTGGTCAGTGCAGGGGCATGGGACTAGAGGAGCTCTAAAGGCCCCTTCCCACCCAAAACATTCTATAAATCTATGATTTACATTGAGGTCCAGAGCAATACTGGGTATATGGGGGCCTGCAAATCCTGCTTGACTGAGACAGGACACAGAAGTCCCAGCACCTCTCATGTAATACTGACCACCCTCTTCTGTCTGCAAGAAGCCCACACCTTCTCTGAACATCTTTTATCTTTGGAAGAAAACAGTGCTATAAGTCACACAATCCCTGAACTCCAGCAGAGAGAAAGCCAAGTGCCACACTGGCATAACTGCCAAATAGAGGGGACTTTTATGTAGCGATATTCCAAAGTGCAGAGAGGGCTCATGCCAGATGCTCTGCGCATAGCCAGATCTTTGCCCTGAAGTGGTACACAGGAACTGAACAGCGTGAGCGCACTCGATGTAAAAATCTCTCATGCTTATGCAAAGGGGGATGCAGCATCTCTAACCTCCACATTTAACTGGATGGTACAAACCAATGCAATCATTTGTAAAAAAACTAAGGTTAAACTCATCCGTTAAAAAAAAAAAGTATTTTTTAAATGCTAATTACAGAAGAGAGTATTTGTACTTTTGAATCTATGGGAAACGTGCAAACGTGCTGGAACTGCAGAACCACAGAACCTCCTGCAGCCAAATGCCAAAGACAGAGCTGTCCCCAGACAGACATCCTCTTTTGACTGCACAGCCGCCAAGTCAATGGGATGCAACGCGATCAGCTGAAACGAACTGATCCCCGCTAACACGGCATTTGTCTGGGCTAAGACCACAGCCATCCCCCGCCCCACGCTGGGTGCTGAATGAGCATTAACATACCGACAGTCTAAGTGGAACTTCACATTGCTTCATGCAATATATTTCCCAGAACATTGGTGTGATCTTAACCATGGTGACATTGATCCCAGGGCCAGGAACACCCTTTCCAAAGCTTCACTTCTGCTGCTTCATCAATAAAAACAAGCAGGCTGAGTGGAAGGCTGAGGACTCAGGATTACACTGGCTCCAGCAGTGTTTATAGGAACTGATTCTGTAATTTGTTAAGAGGATCTGGCAGGACAGAAAGCAGGCAGAACCTCAGAGCAGGTTTCTATTCTGCTGCAATTACACCTAATTAACTAACCTTTAAAGCACCTTCAAGGGAGAGACCTTGTTACAGTTGTCAGTTGTGAGCAAGCAGTGCAAGAGCTGCATCGTTTACTCTGCGAGCAGTGGCACTTTCCAGGGCTGCCGCCAGCAGGTTGCTCTCTGAGCCTCTGCAGAAGCTCCACGAGATCTGCAGGCTGATAGCATCTGGTCCTGTCTCTCTTCAAAGGTCCACCATAAGCAACACTCTGTGGAGATACTTTCTGCATCTAATCTCATCCAGACATCTGTTTGCATGTCCTTGCCATCACCTCAGTCCCCGAGGCACTGCAGTGGCCCCTGCTACCAGCCTAGTGCTCGAAACCAAGAATGGAGACACCTTTCTGAGGAGCAAAGAAAAGATTCAGCCTGGTTTATTCTCACCTCTTCCTGCTAGAGAAGAAATAATCAAACCTACTAGTTGAGGCAAAAGGGGAATAAACCAGTGTTTCTCCAGCAGCCTGCAAGGATATAAAGAACTGGAACAGGAGAGGGATCATCCACAAACCAAGGGAGAGAAGTCCCAGGAGCTCAGTCATTTCCTTGAAAGAGACCGAGCAAGCTCCCCACCAGGAACAAGCTCCCTCCTCTCCTACCTACCCCAGAAGGCAACATCCTCACCATTTAACCCATTCACTTGCCTAACAAACCCTCCTTCCTCTGATTTATCAAAAAAACAATCAAACAATCCAAAACTGTCATCACCTACATGGGGCGGTTTCTACACCCCTCTTGCACCCCAACGCCTTTGGCCCTGAACACGGAGGGGCAGTGCTGCTCACCAGCCTCTCCCAGGGCCAGCAGCTCCTTCTGCAAGTGCAGGAAATACCAGAGGAGAGAGATATGAATACATAACGAACAGGAGAGAATTCCCTCCCCGAGAAACTATTATTTTCCCTTTTTGGAAGGAGAAGGAAGAAGTCTCCAAGTCAACCATGATCCAAGACCAAGCCCAAAGCTGATGCAAAGAAGCAAAACTCCAGCATTTCCCTTCCAAAGCCACCAAGAGCCGTGCTCGTCAGGAGCGTGCAAAGGAAAAGATTTTCCTTCCAATGCTCAAAATTCAACAGGAAGAAGAAAAACAGCCAGAATATGTTTCAAAGAGCTGGCAGCCAAAAAACCCTGAGGACCCAGATCCTTCCTGCCCACCCTCGCAAGAAACCAGAACAAATCAGCATATCCAGACCCTTGGCACGCTGAATGACAGGATGTCCTCACCAGCCCAGATTACCCATATTCAGCACTTTTAGGGTTTTACCTGCTAGTAAAAATTCCCCTGGTCTGTTATATGTGAGTACAGGACCTTTTTGGCTTAACCCTACCAGCTCCAAGGCAGGCAACTGTGACATCTCTATGCTCACGACGGCTTCAGAAGCTTTGCTTTGTTGTAAGTGAGTTCTCAACTGTGAAGTATGGCTATTTCCAAATTGTCCACCAATTATTGTCACCAAAGCATAAAAACATATTTAAAGAAACAACTTCAAGGAGGGTTTAAAAACATTAACAGAAATGTAAGTTACACCGAAATGCTTTTATCCAGATTTAATTGCGTTTGTCTCAAGGGTTCCAGATTTCCTGTCGCTACCTAAACACTCAAAGGCATCAGGAGCTCAGACACTCTACTAAAGAAATATTCATTTAATGAAACTTGGGAAGTTTTCTTCCTCCACCCTCCAAAACGCTGAATGCTTTGTTTCTAGCTTTTGTTCCTCTAATGACACGGGAAACCTGTTCTCACCCTTCCAAACACACAGCTCAGAGGCAGAAGACTGCCTCAAAAAACTCCAAACCAAACAAATAAAAATAAAGGTGCAGCACTAGGTTACTTCTTATGCAAACCACAGGCATCAACGTAGGCTGGAGCCACCCCTGGGGAAGGGCTGAGTGCCACAAGCCAAGTCACCTCCGGCTCAGGGAGGGACAGCAACATCCTGCCAGAGCACAAACTGGGGTAGGACCTCAGAGATGATCTGAATGGGCAAAGAGCAACTCCATAACACATGCCAGGAGGTCACACACCAAGGAGTGGGTGTTTGAAGACACTGAGCATTCTGCAGTGCCTGGTGTAGTTCCATGTAAAGTCCCCTGCCACAAATCCAGGTATTTCTGTGATGGGGCCATTGGTTAGAAAACTGGGGGGGCTTAGAAATCCAGCACTGCAGCTTTTGCTGCCCTTTCTTCCCAGCCAGGTTAGAAAGCAGCTCAAAAAAACCCCATGGCACATCCCAGAACAAATCCTTTCTCTAGCTCGGGACTCATTTTTACTGATTGTCCCTCTCCAAAACACAGTCTACATACTATAATCTCTAAAACAAGACCATAATAACCAGAAACAGGAGGAACCAACTACTGCCAACCCAAAACCCTGCAAACCATGAAAGCAGAGGGCAGAAACTCGCAGCTCCCAACCTGCAGACCCTGGCACCTCGCTGAGCACAAGCAGCCACTCAGGCTCCAGGGGTGAAGCACAAGGTACGGGCTCATCCCTGAGCAGGCGGATAAATAGTAGAGATCCGAGAGAGAGAACACCAAGGCACCTTCCCCGCCCGACCCAGCCTGCCACGCTATCAAACCTGAGTTGATTCTAATACAAACAAGCACGATTCAGAGCTCAGCACAGCATAAAGACTCGTTTCTTTTTTAGAACCGCTTCAGATGATTCCCCTCCTTTTGGCAAACCCTTCATGCAGGCTCCAGAAAGGGCTGTTTGTGCAACGGCGAGTGCGCAAAGCGGCCGTGATGGGGGGGGGGGGGGGGGGGGGGAATAAAAAAAGCCTGGAATGGTTTCTATGCTCAGAGGTGGATTCTCAGGAAGGAGAGGGGCTGAGATGCCACACGTAGCTTAGGGACCACAGGACTTCAGGGAGGGATTGTAAGCTCTGGGTGTACAAGCCTCACAACAGCGACAATACAAAAAAGTCCATGACAACATTAACACTTCTCCAGCAGCACCGCGTGACCATCTGTCAGCACCAGCAGGAGAGGGCATGGACCATCCCCCTGCACTCAACACCAGGAAGGCTGGACCTCAAATCCTGGGTTCAGTTGCGGGCCACTCACTACAGAAGGACAGTGAGGGGCTGGAGCGTGTCCAGAGAAGGGCAGTGAAGCTGGGGAAGGGTCTAGAGCACAAGTCTGGTGAGAAGCGGCTGAGGGACCTGGGGTTGTTCAGCCTGGGGAAATGGAGGCTCAGGGGAGACCTTCTCACTCTTGACAGCTCCCTGAAAGGAGGTGAAGGACAGGTGAGGTCAGTCTCTTCTTCCAGGGAACAAGTGACAGGACAAGAGGAAATGGCCTCAAGTTGTACCAGGGGAGGTTTAGGTTGGACCTGAGGAACAATTTCTTCCCTACAAGGGTTGTCAAGGCCTGTCCCAGGCTGCCCAGGGCAGTGGTGGAGTCCCCATCCCTAGAGGGGTTTCAAAGCCATGATGATGTGGTGCTCAGGAACATGGTCTCCAGCATTTCCCTTGACCTTTCATGGCAAGATGCTTCCCACAAGCCTTGCTTCTGATCTTTGCATCCTTCTGCTGTGCTCCCACCATCATAGCAGTCCCAGAGCTCCAAGTAGCCAGGATAGGATTAGCTACTTGCTGCATCCATTTAGCAGGCATAGGAAAAAAATTCCACAAGGACATCCAATTCTACACCCTCCAGCTGAAATATTCACACACAGAGCAAGCAGGGCAAAGAACTGCCACTCCCTAGGAAAAAACAGCAAATGTGGCCATGCAAGAAAGAGGCAACAACCACCATTTAATCCCTCTGCAGCCAAAGGCAGTGGCAAAAGCCACAAGGTCCTGATCAACTTTTAAAGCCAAGGGGGAACTGAACATTATTTTCCCATTAGAGTAGGAATAGGGGCCTCTCAAGCAGCCCCTTGTTTCACGCTGCACTTGCTTGGGATCATACATCAGCCACATAGCTCCTGGTTCAGTACCATGCCCTCTACCACAGTGCATTTGTTTTCTACCCTTGACAGCTTCTGGTACCTAAAACCTGTTGGTTTGGGCTCCTTTTACCTCCTGCATATTTTGCTTGAGCTCAGTTTCCTACTGGATCCTGGCCCCATTTTCCACAGGGCTGTCAACAGTCGGCTCCACCAGGTCTTGCCAGATGACGTGGCTCCTAGCACCAGGTCCTTTCCCTTCAGTTTTACTCCTCCTCAGGGGAGAGGAGCAAGCAGGAAGAGCCCAGGCAGTCTGCAAGCTGAAAAACCCTCCCAGAAGAAGGTGACTCCATCTTAACGTAACGCTACTGGTATGTCACCAAGGGATATCGGAGCAGAGGGAACAGCAGCTCTTTTTTCTGAAGAACTACAATGTGTTATTAAGAAAAAAAAAAAAAAAAAATCAGGAGACTACCAGGCTGCTCACAATGTAACCTAACAGAGGGACATTCAGCCTGCAAACAAAGCCTGTCACCAGCTGTCACCAACCCTTGGAACGTGGACAGCGGCACTGCTCTTCCCTACAGCACCACAGGACATCCTCAGAGCTGTCAGTCCCATGCCAGGACCCCAGTGGCCTCTGTGGTGCTGGGGACACACCAGAGCCAGGCCCCACGCAAGCAACACCACAACTGGTGCTACTGAAGCAAGCACTCAGATTTGTGGCAAACACCACTGCCACTGATTGCTCGTTTCTGCCTCATTAGTCGCCTCAAATAAGAGAGCGTTCCGCGAGCAAATTCAGCAGTTTGGGATCGCTGGTATTTCTTTTGATTAAAAGGGGATTTTGCTGCTACAGTAGAAGGAGCCAGCCAGGAAGAAGCCAGTCAGAGCATGCTGAGAACCAGGCAGCCTGGACCCCTTCTCCCCAGCAGACTCCCCAACATGTCTCTGCTTTTAGAGCAGCTTTCTCCCTGGAGAAGGTGAAAGACCCTGCCCAAAAGCAGGGCTAAAGCAGGCATGGACCTCAGGACATTCACAGCTGTAAGGAAGCCTCACACAAACAGCACAGGAGCCCTGTGAGGCTCTCGCTTCCTCGTGTCCATGAGAGAAAAACCCCATCCCAGCCCCAAGCCCACGACAGCAGCATGCTGCAGAAGCCCCTACACCGCTTACGTTGAGATGAGTTCTACTGGATCTCACCCCAGCCTTCTTGTCCCTCATGGAGCAAATGCTGTCCACTTGAGCTTGGAGGGAGCAGCTGTTTGGGAGGAAGCTGTCCCCAAGGCTGCCCTTGGTTGTGTTTCCTCCTCTTCCCTCCTCCTCACAACCCACAAGAACATTCATGACTTACTCTGTGCCCTGTGCCAACTCCAGTGGAGACTACAAAGAAGGGAAATCTCATCACAAACCAAAGTTTAATAAAGAAGAGACGATTTCTGTTGAGCAACGCCAGAGGCCCAAGCTGGCATCTCCATTGGCTTGTTATATCTTTGGGTCAATTGCTTGAGCTTGGATGGTTTGGGTCCTCAAAGGAAAGTTTACATCGGGCACCACTCCTGTGAACTGTGACACCCCTGCCCCCACATGTACAGAAGAACTCCATTTGAGCCTGGAGGGATTTCAGCACCTTCTTGCTAAGATATTAAGCAGTTTTAGGGGTGACCTGGCAGCGCTGGGGTAATGGCTGGCCTTGATGATCTTAAAGGTCTCTTCCGACCAAAACAATTCTGTGATTCTACAAACAAACAAGCAGAGGGAAAGACTGGTGTTGCCCTCACAGGGGCCGTATCAGGAACTTTCTGTGCTGGGAAGATGGTGGTTCCCAGGGGAGAGGGGAAGCTGAGGGTGGCCCAGCAGAAGCCCATCACCTTGCCAAGCAGAGCCACAGGCTGCGGCTAATGGCAAATCATTTGTTTTGCAAAAATCAAAAGCAAGGAGAGAAAAAAAAAAAGCCACTGGGTTCAAAGTGGAACTCATCTGACATCAAAACAAGAATAAAATCGAGAGAAATTCTGTAGGCAATTGTTGTAATGACTATCAATTACTGGCTGTATTGAGTTACATAATGAGGGGAGCAACGCTGACACGCTTTGAGAGCTCTCAGTTCTAAGCAGTGTCAGGTTGAAAGGACCCGGAAAGAGCCGAATCACTACGCTGAGGTGCAGTAGCGTATTCCAGTCAGTTCATGACGATGATCCAAATCCAATTTTTATTAGTCACAGCCGTAGAAAGCGTCCTGCTTCTGAGAAGGAAGAAAGTTTCTTGCAAATCCTCCTCTGTCTTACAGAGCTGCCCCACATCATGTGGCAAACACTAAGCACAGCTTAGGAAGAATATTTATTGCATAAAAAAACCCCAAACAACAAATACCAACCCCAGGAAAAAAACCTTTCAAGCATTTTTAACAAATAATTTTAAAAACCCAGCACTCAAACCCTTTCCATGGGGTCCTTTTCCCAGCCAAGGCTCCCGATCCAGCCTTCAGCAGCGCTTGCCCAGTCCAAACTGCCTTCACAGGGATTACTGGGTCCCACATCCACACCCTACTTCTCTGGAAAGCCCATGTTTGTCTCTTTGCCCAGAGCATTTGCCAACTCTACAGAGGTGGCACCGAAGCTTTTTCTTTCCTCTGTGAAATGTGTGTGTGGGAGAACATTTCTTTATTTGCAGGATCTCAGATTCCAGAGGAACACATCTAACTTTTACCCAAGCATGTATTTAAAATAAATTAACACCCCGCTCAGCAATAGCTATATTCTCAATCTGAAGGAGAAGGGAAGAATAAAAAAAGTTTCTTAAATAAACCAGTAGCTGGGATGAAATTACCATAGCTGCCCTCCTCCCAGCCCACGCAGACAAACCCGGCCTTTGAGTATTCACAGCCCTGCCAAACTTGATCTGGCCGGATAAGCCGCCAATCTGATTATGGCCTCAAATGTAAGTATGAGACATATCATCGAAAAGATCTGTTTGTGGTATGATACACTCCTAACCCTTCCCAGTCTCTCTGAGGAAGGACGCCTCTAAGAAGCTTAAAGCCAGAACTTAGCAGAAGCAAAAAAAAAACCCTGGTAGCGCAGAAATCATCTCTTTATTGGAGTCTTTGGGCCAGTTACAAATGAATCAACTTCTTTGCAGACTCCATTTGCTGCTAACTGGCAACCACCTCGCCCAAAATCCATCACATGAAATATGTTGGCTTGGAAGCATTTTCCTCTCGAAGGGAGAAAGAAAAACTCCCACCTTGGAGCTCCCCCAGAATACCAATGTGTTATTAATGCTGATAAAAGCCGCTTTGAGGAGGGAGGTGGGCAGAGGAGGCCCAAAGGCCGAGCCAGCCCACGTCTGAGGTGGGGAAAAGCTCACCCCTGAACCAGGGAAGCCAATGGGAGCTTCGCCAGGGAAAAAAATACCAAAACAACCTGGGCGCTTGGTCAAAGCAAGCCAAGTATTTCAGAGCAGTTCCCGTTCCAAAGCAGACACGCTGGGCGGCAGGCAGGCTCAAACCTGCGGTGCAGCCCCAGCAGCAGCCTCGCTGCAGCCCCAGCTCCGCTCTCCGCGGCAGACACCGAAGTTAAGCAGCAATGAACCTCTCCAAGGAGCGCGGCAGTGGTGGCAGCACAGCTGGAGGCAGTTTAAGCTTCACTCGCACACATGTGGCCCACAAATTCATGCAAGATAGCTTGTGAAATCTTTCTAAGCAAAACTAGTATTTCCTCAGCTCAAAGGGTGTAAGAACCCTCAAAAAATCCCCCCCCCAAATAAAAGAAAATAAAAAAGAATTGAGGTTTCCTCATGACAGTGATCCAAACTATTAGATTTCTCAGGGAAGTGGGGGAAGACCAAGGGGAATAGGGAGGGCATCCAAGATCAGCTGCAATGTCAGCAACTTCAGGAGAGGACCATGCTGGAGGTAGGAAGCATTTGATCCAGGGTCTGTGCAGAATTCCTAGGAGATCTATCAAAGGCAAGCCTGGATTAACTAGGGCTGAGCTGCTAAAAAGCTGTACTTTGACACTATCCAGACTTCATTCCAGAAAATAATTGCCAGATCTTGCAGATTGTCTATTTAAAACTGAAAATGAACCCCTGTGATTCTCTGCAGTCCCTGTCTGGAGTGACACCTGCTACCCCCACAACACAATTTCTCCTGCAGCATCCAGCTCAGGCCGCTCACCTCATTACAAGAAGCTGAAAAGGTGGTGGGAGGTCAGGAAAGCACAGCAAACCTGATAAAAAGCTTTGGAAACCATCACACAAGGGAAAGTTAAAAGCGGGAATATGGAAAGCTTGGCTGATCATTACCTGATGGGGGGGCAGGGGACAGCTGGTACTCAAGAACAGATACTTAAAGGTTGTGAAACAAAGCACATGGAAATGAAGCTTGGAGGAAAATAAAATTTAAAAAAAAAATCTGAAGATCTCTGTCAGAGCACAAAGGACAGAGATGCCACAGAGCTTGGAGCATTTGAAAATAGACAAGACAAACTCTGGGACTTCTCTTAATTGAGCAGAGGCAGTGAGATCATGTGGTGCAAGTGGCTTTTCCACCTCCAAGCATCTTCTTGGTGAAAACAAAAAAGGGAAAAACCCCAAGAGGCCAGCGGGACAGCTTCTCCTCACAAACACCTAGTTCTCCCCAAGAGGCCAGCGGGACAGCTTCTCCTCACAAACACCCAATTCTCCAGGGCTCCAACACAAACAACTCTGTGTTTCTAATAACAAATGTAGCGAGAAGAGCTTGACCTCCACCTCCACCACCACACCAGAGGGACACACTGCAACCATACAACAGGCAGGACAAATTACACATTTGCTGTTTTAAAGCTATTGCACAATGGCCTTAGATTCCATGCAACCCACAGATCTGCAGACACAACCCTTCTTGCTTTACAAGGCGATGTAAAAGTTATGTGAAGCATGGTTCTACCTCCTGCCTTGCCGTCGAAACCAGCTTCACCCCAGCCTCCGGTGCCAGCCAGCAGGAAATCCCCCTTTGCTGCTGGGTCCTCAGCAGCATCTTCTCCATACACCTTCTAGTAGGAAGGGACTGGCAAGCACCTCAATCTCTATTCATCTGTACCATCTCAGAGAGGAATAAACTATATATTTCCATGCCTTGATCCCCTCTGGTCCACACTAATGCTTCACTGACAGCTCCACAACCAGAAAGCTCTTTAGCCTGTCTTTTGACAACACAAGCTACTTAAGCTAAAAAACAAATCAATCCTCTGCCCCCCTCAGTTTTTCTACCCATGGTTTTCATCATGCAGAGGAAAAAAAAAAAATTCATAATAGAAATTCATAATCATGTCATTTTCCTGGAATAAATGCCAGTTGGTCTCATTCATTTGACATTTAGCTAATAATCATTTCAGCCAAATAATCCGACAGTGCTGAGCTCAGTAGCCCATAAATGCCTCTGGTGTTTTAGTGAGCACTACAGACAACACTTGCTGCTCTCCAGCTCCCCAGTACCCGAAGTTACACACACACACTCTCCTTAACCCTTAAACCCTCACCTAACCCTCAGATCAATCAGCTGGCTGCCATGACTTCAAACGATTTTTCCACCACCACCCCATGCACATCTTCCTTCCATACACCCAGCTGTGTGGTCAGAAGCCGGGAGGGAGGAGGGGGAGAAGCAAAGGAAGCAGAAACTTCCTCCTCTTGATAGAAGAAGGGGGCAGCAAGAGGAGTGGAATCTGCTCCTGTTAACTCCCTGCTGATTGTGACCCTCATGAGCCATCGCACCCCAACACCTCTCTTGCAAGCTTTCCAGTTGCAGTTGTAGTACTATTTTTGTTTACATCTCAAAATGTCCTTTTAGTCTCAACACCATTTTACCCCCCTGGTGATGTTCCTATCCTTTATCTTTCACATGAGCTGGATTTCCATTTGTCAAAAGACTCCCAAGTGACATCTGCTTGAAACAAAATAGGTTAAGAAGCTTCCCCTGAACTCTTCCCGTTGTTATTCTGCACATCTGCTGGGAGCTTAAAGACCCCATCACTGACACCTTCTCTTCACACTTCCTGCACCTTCCTGCTTTTCTAAACTGTGGGCTAGTAACAACACAGGCAGAGGCATCACAAAGGTAACTTCACATCTCTGCAAAAGGCACCAGGCTGTGGTCCCTAGGGTGCCTGTTACCTGTTGGCTCAGTTGTTGTCATGTCAGCTCACCAGGATGTTCAGCACTCGCTGCATTGAGAGGCAGCTGTTCTGCACGCCAAGAACAGCTATACAAATCTCTTGCTGAAGATAAATGTATCCAAGATGCACAATGTGTTTCAGCATGGACAGCATTGCTGGGAGCTGTGCTCAGCATTAAGGAACAAGCGACTTTAAAGAGACAGCCGAGGCAAGAAGCCTGCAGGCAACCACTTCTAAGCCACGTCTGTGTGAACAGACAGCTTTCAGTGGCACGAAACCTCCCTGGGCATCCTGCTTCAAATTCAGGAGACCTTAACAGTTCACGAACACTCCTCAGGCCAAGATCTCAAAGCTCTTTATAGCCTTGTTGTCACACCTTTGAAGCTCTGGAACAATCCCCGCCTTCATTCTGCCATGGAAGGTGCTGCATGGGGCTGGAGGGGCAGGTCAGCTGCCGGACCCTCCTGCCACATCCCCTGCCACGCACACACCGTCTGCCTGCCCTTATTTCCCACCTACTTGAGCTGCTCCATAGCAAAAGCATAGGGAGGTCCCCCGTAACCTCCCATCGTGCCCCAAAACAAAGCCCACCAGGAACAGGGTCATGTCCTCCACGGAGCGACTCTCACGCCAATGTGAACAGACCTTCTGCTTCTGCTTTCTCTGCCAGCAACTGCAGCAGTGTGGAGCACCAGGACCACAGCAGGCAGACGCGAGTCAGAGGCTTTATGCTGAATAAAGCTTCCCTCACCCAGCAGATGTGGGAGCGGTGCTGCTGGGATGATCCTGTAACTCCCACCTGGTGCCATGACGCTACCTGGTTAATCACACAACCAGGCAGCAAGCGATGCCTCCTGCACACACAGTGCCTCAGCAACGATCCGACAAAGAAGTTACATATCTCCACTCAATAGATCTGTTCTCTAAAAGAAATGCCTGTGTTTTATCCTTAGGAGGTGTTTTTACTGTGAGGACAGAGACAAAAAAACCCTCCTCCACCTAAACACCCCTTCACACATGATGATTTGCTTTGTCATGCCACTTTAATCCATGCACCGCAGCTAGGGCTAGAGAATTAAAGTGGGTCTCCTGGGTGAGCACACAGGAACTTCCTAACAATACCTGCATGCCTTGAAAAACAGACTTATTTTTCTTGTAGCAATGCCAGCACAGGCCAAGGAACAAAATGACAACAAATTCATTGCCATGCCCTGGCACACAGCTAGAGCTCTCTCCATTTTGGGTCATAGCAAGCAGCTTCAAATTACACTGCCTCTGATCTGCTGCAAGAAAACCCAAGCTTACCAGGGTACAAAGCAGCTGGAAGGAGGGGAAAAAAGCTCATTCAGGATTGTCCAATCCGTGCTAAGTGAGGGGCTCCATACGCAGCACGGTGTCAGCAAGGCCATGCAGGGACCCTTGGCACTGAGGGGGACAAGGAGCAGCCAGAGATCCTGGGATCTCACTGCTGGTCCCTCATACACGGGAGCTGCTCAGACAAACGTGTGCAATGGAGAACAAAGAGCAGGATGCAGGCTCCCAGCAGCACTGCTGAGATGCTCTGTTCCCAGAGGACTAGGACCTGGGAAATGCAAGCTCCATCTTCACCAGGCTCCCTCCTGCACACATTTAAGCTGTGCCCTTCACCTGGGACAGTCTAGAGGCCAGCGGTGCAGATGCTGCTCTTACTCACATTAAAGGCTCTTCTGAGGGCTGCCGCTATTGACACCAGCCGTCTTTGCTCATCACCCCTTCAGCAGACTGGGGACCACGAGAAGGCCAGCACGGAGGGTCCCCACGGCAGGGAGCCATCGCCTCACGCACACCAGCAGTGGCTCCTTGCCGGGGAGGCACCTGGGGCAGGTGTGAGGGGAGGCCCTGGCTTCCGAAGGCCTCACAGAGGGCCCAGGGGCCGGGGTGGGCCCAGGCCCAAGGCAGGTGCAGGCCCCGGCGGGTGCCCGGGGGAGCTGCCGCGCTCACCTGCTCAGCGCCGTAGGCCGTGGCAAACTGGACGAACTCCTCCACCCGCACGAAGCCATCGCCGTCGCGGTCCAGGGCGTCAAAGACCGGTCGCAGGCGCGGCTCTTCCTCCTCCGGCCGGGCCGGGGACTCGGTGGGACCCCCCAGGGCCAGGCAGCCCCCCTGCTCCGGCGGGGACCACGGCGGCGGCCCCGGCGCGGGCTCAGCGGCCTCAGGTACCCAGAAGTCCGACTCCAGCTCCGGCTCGTCCCGCCGCAGCCCCCGGGGCAGCGGGAGCTCGGGCACGGCCGCCGGCGGATGCGGCTCCATTTTCACCGGCGGCGCTCAGCGCCCGCCGCCGCCGCCCGCCCCGCCGCTGCCCGGCGGCCATGCCCCACGGCCATCACCCCCTCACATCGCGGCCGCCCGGCGGGGGCGGGGGCGGTGCCGGTACTGGTGCGGCGATGCCGGTGCGGTCCCAGCGGCAGCCCCGCCCGCGCCCGGGCACACACGGCTTTGTGCGAGGCGGCGCCGGTCCCGCCCGCCCGCCGCGCCGCCACCGGACCCGCCCCGCCCGCCCGGGAGCGGCGGCGCCGAGCGCCTGGTAACGCGGGCCCTCCCCGCAGGCTGGGGTCGGCGGAGCTGGGGGGGGGGGGGGGGGGCAGGGG
>JANVCC010000039.1:6578785-6652008 GCA_025345505.1 Todiramphus chloris collaris | reverse complement strand
GGTCGGAGGAGTTGGGGGGGGGGGGAGGGGAAGAGGTTGCGGCGCCGAGAAACAACCCCCCCGTCTGCCAGCCCGCCCGCGCCGCCGCTCCGGGACAGCCCGCGGCGAACCGCCAGATCCAACCCGGTAGCCGCCGCAGTAGCCGGGGCGGTGACGTCACTCGTCTGCTATTGCGGCCCCACCCACCCTGACGCGAGCGAGACCGCCGAGGCCACGCCCTTTTCCTCGCCCCGCCTCGGCTCGTGCGCGGGGGCGGGGCCGGCGGGGAGCGGCCAAGCGGCGCGCGAGCACGTGCAGCCTGCGCACCCCTCCTGGCGGGGCGGGACCGCGCACACCCCTCCGACACGGGCAGCGGGACCGCGCACACCCCTCCGACACGGGCCCCGGGACCGCGCACATCCCTCCGAGACGGGCCTCGGGATCGCGCACACGCCTCGCTGTGCCCGGGGCTGCCGGTACCAGCCGCCGGCTGGTTGTTGCCCTTTTAGCGAATTAACGCCCGCGTTCCTGTCTCGCAGCACCGGCGGTGTCCGCTCGCACAGGCTCGTGCCGCCGGGCAGCACCTCCATCGCCCCGCGGGGACAGGGCAGGTTCTCGGGCCGGCCGAGCGGGCAGGATTACAACCCCCGGGTGTAATTAGCGGCAAACCTAACGAGCAAGAACATCCCCGGCTGCAGTGCCCCTGCTCGGAGCCCTTCATCGCCAGGCTGCCCAGGTGGCAGATGTGTGTGACATCTGGGCCTGGGGCACGATGCATCCCCTGAGACAAACCTGGGGCACGATGCATCCCCGGAGACAAACCACCTCCCTGCAACAACTTCCCCTGCAGCCCTGAAGTGTCTCTGGGTCAGCCCCCCCAGGCATTTGGCCGGGAGTATTTCAAAGATGGGTAGCTGTGGTGCTGAGGGACCTGGTTTAGTGGTGAAATTGAGTACCCGCTTAAGGGTTGGACTCGATCTTAAAAGGTCTTTTCCAATCTAAATGACTCCATGATTCCATGAGGGACCATGTCCAATACCACACACAGAGACAGTCCCCCATTTGTCTGGTCACAGTTAAACAAGATGCAGTTAAAGATGTAGACTTCCCCAGAACAAGGAATGCAGGTCAGAGAGCAGAAGGCTGCAGGCAGCCAGCCAGGACCAACAAACATGACCCAAGTACCTTCTCCAGGAGAAAATTCTTGTCCCCTTATCTGAGAAGAGAGATGTTGTGGCTGAAGAGACCCAGGCAAAGGACAGTGCCCAGACCACAGCCCAAGCAGCACATTTCCATCCCCTCTGCAGGGGTTGGCATGTCTCTCACCCAGTCCCTCAGCACCTCTCCATCACCTCTGCAGCTGGAACCATCTCCCCAGAGACAGCTGTGGTCGAGGACATGGCAGGTCCCCATGCACCACTGGCCTGGAGCTCTGGGACACCACACCCACCAAGGACAGAGGCGGCACAGGGCTCTGTTAGTGGGAATGGTGGTTTACCATCCTCTCTCAGGGCCCAATTCAGAACACCGGGACCCGTCAAGAGCAGCATGGCAGGGGCACTGCTCTGCTCACACAGCAGTGAGTGACTCTCTGACAAGAGACAGGGCACAGGCTACTAAAGCTCAGGATGGAATTTCTTTATTCAGGGCCTGGAGGAAGGAGAAAAACCCAGCATGTCTACAATCAAGTAGGAAAACAAGCTCCATGGAATTTAGGACAAGCTTCCAAGCTGCTCTCAGCAGCAGGATGCCACTGCGTGTCCCCTGAGGTGCTGGCACCCGGGACACATTTGGCTCCTGCAGCTTCATCAGCTCCGCAGCCCTGTTCAGGAAGAGCCAAACTTCATCTCACCCTTGATTTACCCTCAGCTGTAGTGTCTGTGTGAAGAAAGGAGACAGCAGGAGACCAGCGGGACAGACAGACAGACAACTGGACATCTCAGGCTCCCAGCAGACACAGGTCCACAGCACGACAGAGTGCTGGTTGGATGTGACCTCATCCCACCTCTGCTCTTGGGAGAGGGACATCCCAACTACATATGCGTCAGCATCCAGGGATCCCCACCCCATCCAGAACACCTCCCCAAGGGGACAGGGCCATGTCCCCCTACCAGGCACCAGCCTGCTTCCCCTCCAAGAGCTGCCAGTTCCTGCTGCCAAACCGGAGCTGCCCAGGGCATGAAGGCTGACCTCAACCCTGAATGGGCTGAAATACTCCCCCCTCCAAAAAAGGAGCTGCTGCTGAGGGGTCTTGGGCAGCTCTGAGGCTGAGATAGGGGAGAGGGGAGGAAGAGAATGGATATCCATGGGCAGCACCACCTGGGATGTGGGAAAGGCCAGCAGAAGAACTGAGAGAGACACACAAATGGATGGTAAACATCACAGCTTGCACCCCCTGTGCTGTCCCTGCTCCCTCGGCCATGTCCACTCAGCTGCATGGGATGGGGGTGGACTTGCTCTCCATCCTGCACCCCTAGTGCTCCCTCCCCCAGGCAGATGCAGGATCGACAGCATGACCACCAGCACCACCAGTCGCTGATCAGAGGTGGCAGCTATTGGCTCCGACTCTGGGAGATGTCACCTTGAGATGTCCCAGAACAGCAGTGTTCGGTCACGTCTCTGTCCATCTGTCAATCCCAGGCTGCCCATCATGGATTGGTGTTTGCTCCTGCAGCCCAGAAATCTGCAAGACAGTGTTGGGGTGAGCACAAAACCCTGCCTGGGCCTGTCTTCACAGGGTATGAGGGGCAACCCAAGCAGGGGGGGAGAGGGTAAGGAAGGAGACCCCTCTCTCAGAAGACACCAGGCCCCAGCTCCCTTCCCAGCTCCACAGCCACGTGTGGCCAGTGCGAGCCCTGTGTGCAGAGCAACCACCACACAAGACATGCTGTGGGCGCTCGTGCAAGGAAGAAATGGGAGGTCAGGGGCTGTCAGGACTCAGTTTGATCAATCATGCTGGTGGGGCATAGAAAAGGGGCATCACATCACTTCAGGGGGCACTGAGTGGGCAGAGAAGCACCCTCCAGCAGGTACAAGAGACAACATGTCAGCTACCACAGGCCAGAGGAAAAACCCAGCAAGTTCTCCTGCCCTTCCCAAGTCATCCCCAGGACTGTCCACAAGGACTCACAGATGTTCCCTCTGTTGTTCTGTGCCTGCTCCGACAGCCCTGGGGCTGTTTAGCTGGAGAAGTGAGGACTGAGGGGGATCTGATCAATGCTGATCAAGAGGTAAAGGGCCCCCAGCGGGCAAGAAGATGGGTCCAGACTCTTATCAGTGGTGCCCAGCAACAGGACAAGGGGCAATGGGCACAAACTGGAACCCAGAAGGTTCCATCTGAACAGGAGGAGAAACTTCTTTGCAGTGAGAGTGTTAGAGCCTGGCCCAGGCTGCCCAGAGAGGTTGTGGAGTCTCCTTCTCTGCGGAGATTCCAAACCCGCCTGGACACTGTGATCCTGGGCCCCCTGCTCTGGGTGACCCTGCTGGAGCAGGGGGCTTGGCTGAGATGATCTCCAGAGGTCCCTCCAACCCCAGTTTGAGAACAAGTGCTGCCAATCAAGAGCTGGGCTGGCTGCTCTCACACACGGACCCTAACACTCAGTATCTTCCTCTTCTTCCCCAGGACAGCCTGTGGCACACAGGAGGGGCAGAGCTGGTAAGTTCTTGGTCACAAGATGACCAAGGCACCTGAAGAAGGCAATTCTGTATCCACTGCCATGCCCCTAGCCCACAGGGAAAAAGGTGTTCTGACACAAGCCCTGCTCTAATCCCACGGAGTGGGAAATGCACATCACCTAGAGTTTAGCAGAGGATGAAGCAATACCCAGCAAGGCAGGGAAGTTGTTGTCAGAGGTCAGCCAGCTCCCACCATCCACGACCAGGGTGGTGCCTGTCACGTAGGAGGAGAGAGGGCTTGCCAGGTACAGCACGCCGTGGGCAATCTCCGTCTTGTTCCCCGCACGCTTAAGGGGGATTTTATCAAACAGGTTGGCTCCCTCGGCGAATTTCCCACCTAAGAGAGGCAGAAGAAAGAGTAAGATGGGACCATGGGACCACCTGCCCACCCCCGCTGCCTGCCAGGCACTGTAGCACAGCTTGCATAGAATCACAGAATCATTTTGGTTGGAAGAGACCTTTAAGATCATCAAGTCCAACTGTTAACCCAACACTGCCAGGGCACTACTAAACCATGTCCCTCAGCACCACATCTCCACAGCTTTGAAACCCCTCCAGGGATGGGGATTCCACCACTGCCCTGGGCAGCCTGGGAGAGCCCTTGACAATCCTTGTGGGGAAGAAACTGTTCCTCATGTCCAACATAAACCTCCCCTGGTGCAACTTGAGGTGATTGTGTTTTGTCTTATCTGTTCTTCCTTGGGAGAAGAGACTGACCCCACCTGACTCCAACCTCCTTTCAGGGACTTGTGGAGAGCAAGAAGGTCTCCCCTGAGTCTCCTTTTCTCCAGGCTGGACAACCCCAGGTCCCTCAGCTGCTCCTCACCAGACTTGTGCTCTACACCCTCCCCCAGCTTTGCTGCCCTTCTTTAGCCCCACTTGCATGGGGCCTGCTGAGATCCTGGCCCTGCCCTGGTAACAACCCAGGGACAAAAAACCTGGTAAGGAGTTCAACAAGGGGGCTCAAGCCCAGCAGTGGGTTTTGTGCTACAACAGTGAGCTCAAGAGAGGACCTCAGGCAGCTTTCCCAGACTCTGGGGCTGAACTGTCACTCTGCTGATGGACTGCAAGAGCGAAACCCTGTGGCCAGGCTGAGCTCTGGGGGTGCACGCTGCATCACAGCAGCAGGGAACACAAAAAGCTGTCACTCGACAGAGAAAATTCAGTGCCCCACAAGGTACAGAGGATGCGGGAAGGGCCGCTCCCCCATAGAGCTGGGCCAGCCATGTCCCAGGACAGCCATGCACAGCAGCAATGGCCCCGGCCACATCACAGATCCCAGGAGCTATGTGCCACGGGTGGTCCCAGTCCCCTCCCAGATGGACACCAACAAGCAACCACTGAGGCAGAGACAGGAGCCCCAGGTTGCCTTACCCAGCCGCCGGTAGCCCTCGGTGCCTGTAATGGGGCCCGGTGCCAAGCTGTTCACTCGGATGTTGCTGGGTCCCCACTCCACAGCAAGGTGACGGGTCATGGCATCTGGGACGGGATTACAAAAAGAATGAGAAATGGAGAGCACAGCCATTCCAGGAACTTGTTTTTATGGCTGGGGGGACACAACACAAAAGCCACAGGAGACTCGGCCCAAGAGTGAAGAGACCTGGGGGAAAGAGGAGCCTGATCCCAAACCCAAGCACGCATTAACCACACCATCTTCCCATCCCAGTACTTGGGAAGAACCAGGTTCTGTACAGGCCCCACACGGCTTAGCCCCAGCGAGGAGCGTTTAGGTACCTATGGCAGCCTTAGCAGCACCAGCATGCACCTGGAGGGCCTGGCCTCGGTAGCTCAGAGTGGCCGTGATGTTAACGATGATCCCACCGTGGTCCTGGGGAAGGAAAGGAAACATGATGTTAGGGAAAGAGTGGCACAAGGGGTCACACAGGGGAGTGGTGGGACAAGAGAGCTGGGCTAGGACAGTCACCTGTGGGCACTGCCTCTGGCCTCATTGAGCTAGGGCAGCCAGAAGGGCCCTTGCAGAGAGGGGGGACACGCAGGGGACAAGCAAAGGCTGTGGGAAAGTAGAGGAGATGGAAAAGGAGCAGCATGTCACAACTTCTTCAGCAGTGGGTGGTAGAGTATGGAAAGGTACCACAACAGCTATAGAATCACAGAATCATTTTAGTTAGAAAAGACCTTTAAGATCATCAACTCCGACTGTTAACCCAGCACTGCCAGCGCACCACTAAACCATGTCCCTCAGCACCACATCTCCACAGCTTTGAAACCCCTCCAGGGATGGGGACTCCACCACTGCCCTGGGCAGCCTGGGCCAGGCCTTGACAACCCTCGTGGGGAAGAAACTGTTCCTCATGTCCAACATAAACCTCCCCTGGTGCAACTTGAAGCTGTTTCTTCTTGTCCTGTGGCTTCTTCCTTGGCAGAAGAGACTGATCCCACCTGGCTCCAACCTCCTTTCAGGGACTTGTGGAGAGCAAGAAAGTCTCCCCTGAGCCTCCTTTTCTCCAGGCTGGACAACCCCATGTCCCTCAGCTGCTCCTCACCAGACTTGTGCTCTAGACCCTTCCCCAGCTTTGTTGCCCTTCCCTGGACACACTCCAGCCCCTCAATGTCCTTCATGGAGTGAGGGGCCCAAAACTGAACCCAGGACTTGAGGTGCGGCCTCCCCAGTGCCCAGTCCAGGGACACAATCCCTGCCTTAGTCCTCTTGGTCAGCGAGCTCCAGTGAAAAGCCCAGAGCTATGGACAGTCAGGACTCCCAGCTCCTGCACAGGAGCTGCCATCCCTGAGAGAGAACGGACTGGACCTGAGCAGGGTGGGCGGCAGAGGCCAAGCAGCACAGCCCTGAATTCACAGGTGCTGTGCCCCCTTCTGCCCTCTATGCTTTCCTGAATTTCTCGGGAGCAAAGTGTGGTTGGTTTGACAGTAACCTCCTGTCTACCAGGGGTGCTTCCAGTGAGTCCTCTGGTTTCGCTTACCCGGAAATATTTCTCAAAGAGAACTTTGGAGGTGTTGAAGGTGCCAATGGTGTCGATATCTATCACTGTCTTGAAAGCATTGAAGGACAAGGCACTGGCTGGGCACAGAAAGTTTCCTGCAGCATCTGAAGAAAAAACAGACAGTGGCACAGTCAGGACTAGACCAGGAGGGTCAGGCAGGTTCAGGGCACTTCTGCAAGAGGAATGGTGAGCAATACTGCCTGGGTAGACTGGAAAGTGTGTGGAAACAGCCCTGACAAGGGGATAAATAGCTCATGGCTCTGGGTGCCCAGCAGCACGGCCAGCATGAGGGCAGGAGGGAGCACGGATGATCTGCACTCAGGCAAGCACAGATGGCCATGGAGCATGGATGGACGGGTCTCTGCTTCCTCTGCACCCAGCCCCTCTGCGCTCCCAGGGGCTGCCCAGATGCTCCCAGGCCAAACCAGCATAAGCCAGACACTAGGAAAAGACAACCCCCATGGAGGGAAACACCTTTCCCAGCAGTGAGCATGCACCAGACCTTCCCCTGCCCACCCCAGCAGCTCACTGTTAATGAGGATGTCAATCCGCTCAAACTCCTTCAGTGCCTCATCCACGGCTGCTGCAACTGTTTGGGGCTGCCTGACATCTATGGACAGAGGCAGGCACTGCTGGCCTGTGGCTGCCACCAGCTTTTTCGAGGCCTGCAAAGAAAAAGAGACTTGAGATTCTTGCTAGGACTCTCTCAGATTAGACTCAGACCTCATACCAGTCAAGGGGGAAGTCAGGCAGGAGCCACGTTCCTGTCTGCACACAGCAAACACAGCAGGCAGGGCAGAGACCTGTTACCTGCATGGCCTGTCATCGACACAGCATAACCTGAGCCACATCTCTGCAGGGCAAGTACAAAGGTTGGACCCAACAAGGAGTTTTTGGCACAAGCCCAGCCAAAATTAACCTTTAGATCCAAAAAAACATCAGTGGGCAAAAGGGTGATCACAGACGAGTGGTTGTCACAGTCCCTGCCCAGAGCTCAACGCCTGCCACAAACCACTCCCCAGGCACTCATTAGGAACACGACTGCCCCAGCAAATTAAGCACAGGGGACGCATAAACTCAGCAGCAAACCTGCAAAATACCCAGCAACACTTTATGCTCCTGCTTGGGCTCACTGGGCCCTTCTGGGAGAAGCTTTGAGCCTCAATGAGCATACAGGTCAAGAGCCAGGGCGAGCAGTCCCTGTGCGCTCACAAGACTCCAACCCCTGAGGACTAAAGAGTCTCTGAACTTTGCAGCTTGTTTTCTGGCACAGAGCATGAGGGACCATGGAACGACTGCACCTCCAGAAGGCAGCTGGGTCATGCCAACTCCCTCCCATCTTTGTTTTATTTTGGCCAGGTCCACACACAGACACTGCAAAGATGTCTCATGGCCGCTTCCAGCTGAGACTGCAGCACAAGCCATGGCGAGGAATGGAAGCTGTGACCAAAGTCTAGCTCAGCATCAATCACGTGTGTGGGGGCACTTCTCTGCCCAGCCATCCATCGTGCATCTTGCCTAACACAGCTTCTCCAGTCACTGCTTTCCAGACGTGCAGCCTTCCCTCTGTCTCTAAACACAGGGGAAGAGCGGTTTTGGGGCTCACTATACCCACCTCAAACCCCAGGGCCCCTAGACAAGGGGGGGCTTGTCCTACTCAAAGCTAAGATTTCAGTTTGACCTTGGGCTTTGTCACTTTCCTGTTGACAGTGTTCCACACAGTGTGGTTTTTTCTGTCTCACCAACACCCTCAAAGCCAGCAGGGCAAGGCAGCAAGTTCCACGATGAACGGAGCTCTACCATGAGGTGTGGTGGGTGCAGCCCACCCTAAACCTGCACCCATCCTGCCCATAACCACAACCAGCTGGTGCTGAAGCGCTTAGAGCTGGGAGAAGACAAGTCAGCCCTGCGAAATCATCTCTCCTGTTGAACTACTCACAGTTCCAGCCCAAGGAGAGAGCAGAAGGATTTCCAGGCATTCACAACTCTACCTGCTGTCCACCTGTCCTGCTGGAGCCCACAGACTCACCTCTGACACTCGCTGAAGGTTCCGGCTTGCAATGACCGTCCGGCAGCCATGCCTGCAGAGAAGGGGCTGGTGAGAATGACCACGCAACACCAGCTCCTCACAGACATCTCAGACCTCTGTGGATCATCACGAGCTCAGCTCCTCCACCAGAGAGGTGGCACAACACCCTTGCAAGGGAGGAACTGCTGCTCCTTCAGGCTTGTAGGACTCAAGCAGGGGCAGAGTCACAGCACACTGGAGACTGATCCCATCCCCGGGACAGGGCCAGCCCCTGCCTTTCACGCCCCCACGGAGCCACCGCTGCCTGCAGCAGGCAGAGCTGCCCACACCTCCTGCCCACTGCTCTCCTCAGGGCGCTGCAGTCCCCGGCTGTGCGCCCCCGCCCCTTCCGGGGCCTGCTAGGGAAGGGAAGGCTTGGGCAAGGACGGGGTTTTATGCCGCCCGTTCCAGCGGTGTCCAAGGAGGCCGGGCAAGCCCTTCCCGGGCTCTGCCGCCAACGCACGGACCGCAGCCCCGCGGGGCTCCCACACCTCATGAAGACCTCGGCGATGCGGAAGCCGATGCCCGAGCCGCCGCCGGTGATGAAGGCGACCTGGCCCCTGGGGGAACAAAGCCACAGTCAGAGCCGAGCGCCGGGCACTGCCCCCGGGTCGCGGATCAGCGCGCAGGCCGCGGCAGGGGGAAGGCGGCGGCACTCACGCCAGGATGTCGGGGCTGAAGAGGTGCCGGTACTCCCGCAGGCACTCGTCGGTGTCCACGTCCGCCGGCGGCGGCAGAGCCCGTGCGGCCGCCGCGACCTCCGCCATGGCCCCTCCCGCGCGCGGGGCACGCCGGGACAGCGCGCGGAGCGCCCGCCGGGGGCGGGGCCTCGTCTACTCTGCGCGCGCGCGGGCGTCGGCACGCGTTGCCCGGCAACGGCGCGCGGCTGGAGCGGCGTCCCACAGCGCCGCCCAGCGTCCCCAGTGGCGCCCGTACTGGGGTGGCAGGGACGATCCAGCGGCGGCCCGGCCCCTCCCCGCGATTCCCCCGTGACCTCCGGAGCAGCCCCGTCCACAGCCCAGACCGCCCCCCGGACTCCTGCAGTGCCCTGCGGAGCCTCCCACTGCCCCCAGGGATCCCCCAGTGCCCCTCGAGGGCATCCCAGTTTCTCCTAGAGCTTCCCAGTACCACCCCAGTGCCCCCTGGGGGTACCTCAGTGCATCCCCGAACTTCCCAGTACTGTTCCGGTGCTCCCCCAGGGATATCCCAGTGTCTTCCAGAGCTTCCCAGCACCATCTCAGTGCTCCTGGGGACATACCACAGCATCCCAGGGCCTCCCAGTACCACCCTAATGCCCCTTAGGGACAGCCCACTGGTTCCCAGAGCTTCCCAGTGCCTGCTGGTGGTACCCGAGGGAGGAGAGCGGAGCCGCGGCTGGAGGCACTGGGGGTTTATTGTGGGGTGGGGGGTCCTCTCACGGCAGGGGCCACTTCCATCCAGTCTGCCCTAGGGCCCATAGGTGTAGTCCTGGTCCCCACTCTCCCAGGCCACCAGTTCATCCTGCTGGAACCAGAAGCCAATCTCCCGCTGCGCTGTCTCCACTGAGTCACTTGCGTGGACCACGTTCCTGCATGTAGACGAGGCCATGGTCATGGCCACGGGGTCCCGTGTGGGATTCTGTGGGGTCCCGTGGGTTCCCGCTGGGTCCTGCCCCATGCCCCTACCTGCTGACGTGCATGCTGAAGTCCCCCCGGATGGTGCCCGCTGCCGCCACCGCGGAGTTGGTGTCTCCCACCATGGCCCTCGTGGACCTGACCACATTGTAACCCTCCCACACCTGCGAGACAGGGGACACCTGAGCCCCTTGTGCCCCCCCAGGACCCCCAATCCCAGCGTCCCAGCCCCTCACCATGGCCACCAGTGGCCCCGAGGTCATGTAGGCGAGGAGCGCAGGGTAGAAGGGCTTCTGCCGCAGCTGCTGGTAGTGCTTGTCCAGGAGACCCTGGTCTGCCTGACAGCAGCGCAGGGTGAAAGTGGGGACACCTGGCCAGTGCCCCCTGCTGACACCCCCCTCCCGGCACCCCCCTGGGCCAGCCATGGGCCGTGGGGAGGAGGGTGCCCCAGGGAGTTGGGTGGCGGCTCAGTGGGGCTGAGTACCTGGAGCAGCTTCATAGCCACCAGCTTGAAGCCACGCCGCTCAAAGCGCTGGATGACGTTCCCCACCAGCCGCCGCTGCACCGCGTCCGGCTTCACCAGCACCAGCGTCTTCTCCTGCAGCTCTGGAGGGGCTGAGTGGCCATGGAGGGGGGGCAACATCACCATCAGGCATGGGACATGGGTCACCGCCAGACATGGGTCATGGGCACGAGTTGCAGCAACAGGAACCCATGCTGTTCCCAGGGCACCATGGCATGCTGCTCAGTCCCAGGGGGCAGCAGCAGGGCGACCCCATCTCCAGCCCTGTCCCCAGCCCGGGGCCATGTCCCCTTATGCCATGCAGACTGACACAAACCCAGCAGGGACCCAAGGGTGCTGGGAACATGTCCACGGTCAGGAAACATCCTTTAACCCAGGGTGGGACAGGCTGGCTCAGGTTTTGGTAGAGCACACAGCACTGCCATGTCCTGATGCTGGGGCTGCAGGTGACACTCTGTGTGCCACCGCTCCTGCCCAGCTCGGTGCCTCCTCCTGCCCAGAGCTGGCCAGGCACCAGCCCTGGCGCAAAGCGGGTGGAGAGCTCTCTGCTGGTGGAGTGCAAAACCTAACAGCACAGGATGGCAGGGCCTGGCATCACTGTCACTCCTGGCACAGCTGGGTCCGGCATCGCTGTCACCCGTGGCACTGTGAGATGGCAGGGTCTGGCATTGTCATTACCCTGCTCACACTGCCGCTGGCGCTGCTGGAGCCACGCTGGCAGAAGGGGACATAAGTCCCCCAAGGGACAGTGCATCCCGTTGCTGGACAGACAGGAAGGAGAGGAAAGGAGAGGGAGAGAGGAGACGCCAAGCCCAGGCTTCAGGAGCCTGTCTCAGACTGTCTCCGATGCCCATCAGAGCAGAGCGGGACAAGTGACCTCACAAATTCACCCGCTTCCCCGGGCATTCGCATGGCCCAGCTTAGCCAGGCTTCCACTCTGTCCCCCCAGGACAATACAAGGGTCCCCCCCATTGCAGTCCTGAGGACACCAAATCCCTTGGGACCTTCAGGATGATGCCAGGGGAAACCAACAGCTCCAGCCTCTGCCCCATCCTGGCACATGGGACAGATGACAGGAGACCTTGGCACCGACCCACACCACAAAGGAATGAAGGACCCCATGAGCTGGACCCCCTGCCTGGGGGGCTGCCTGGAGCTGAAGGGATGGGCTGCTGGGGAACCGGGGACACTGGAAGGGGATGAAGCAGGGGCACGATCAGAGTGGGAGCCCCAAGAAGCAAGACAGGCAGGGGACTGAGGACAGGACAGGGATAGGGACTGGTCCCCTGGGGCGGGACAGGGATGGGGACAGGGTCTCTCAGAGGATGAACACGAATGGGAAATGGGTGCTCAGGGGTGGGATAGGGAAGAGGCTGAGGGTCATGGGGACACAGACAGGGTCCACGGACAGGGCAAGGCAGGGATGGGGACCGGGTCCCCAAGGCAGGGTGGGGACTGGGACAGGATCACCAGAGGCAGGATGGGGAAGGGGCCGAGGGCAGGACAGGGATGGGGAGTGGGTCCCCAGGGACAGAAGAGGGAAGGGGAACAGGGTCCCGGCGCAGGAGGGGGCCGGGGGCAGGACAGGGCCGTGTCTCACCGGAGCCGTAGCAGCGGGGCCCGGGGGTGCGGCTCAGGCCCGGCTGCCCCCAGAGCAGGCTCCGGGCCAGGCAGCGCCCCAGGGAGCCCATGGCGGGGCCGGCGGATCGGACCTGGCCGCGGCGGGGAGCGGCCGCCCCGCCGAGGCTTTAAGGACCCGGCCGAGCCCGGGGACGGATCAGGTTTCCGTCCGTCCCTCCCCTTAAAGCAGCCGCTGGGACGGGGCGGCCGCTGCGCTGCACGAAGCATCCCCGTGCGGGGCACCCTGGGCACGGAGCGTCCCGGCCCGGGCCGCCCCCCGTAAGGAGCGTCCCTGGCACCGAGCAGTCCCGGTAGGGGCATCTCCGGTACTGAGCATCCTCCGGGTACCGGGCATCCCAGTTCGGAGCATCCCCAGCACACCGCATCCGCAGAGGGGCCTGCCGGTCCGGAGCATCCCCCGCTGTGGAGCAACCCCGTCACGGAGTGAGCCCTTCCCTTGGTGGGGCTGAGCCCCAGACCCTGCCGCGGTAGGAGCAGAGCCCAGCACCCGTCCCGTCGGTGCCCCAGGGGCACTGGGGGGCAGCAGCCTCTATCAAAACTCAGGCCTCCTTCATGCTTTGCCCCTGATGGTCCAGGTGAGGAGACTCCTCCATGCCAGCCTGAGCTGGAGTACTGCAGGCACTCCCCAGCCCTGCTGCAGGGACACAGGGGGAGCACCCAGGCTGGTGTCCTCCTCCCTGGGACACAGGAGTGCCCTGGACATGTAGTGGGTGCTGGGAAAGGAGTGCAAGGCTCCACAGGGCAGATGCTGCCCCTGACCTGCTCATCTGCAGCCCTGCCCAGGTTGGAGCCCTTCTGCTTTGAAGCATCGCTGAAGACTGTGGGAAGCAGAGAAGGGAACAAGCCCCTGTGGTCACAGAGGTGACGCAGACAGAGGGAATGCGGAAAGAGGTACCAGGGTCCCTTCCTTTTCCCCAGCCTGTAACAAAAGATGGGGCATTTAAGCAACAGCAATGAGCAGAGCCTATGTGCAGGAGAGCAGGATGTTCCTCGCAGCATCCCTTCAGCTCAGCTTCGAGTGGAATTAAATGAGTGGGGGAGCTCTGCCTGCTCACAAGGGCAGGGTCAGCCCTGCAGACAGGGCTCAGGGCTCCCCAGAGTCTGGTTTGTACAGACATCCCCAGTCCAGACCCCATGCTAGGAAATCACCCTTTATGGAGCTTTACACATCCCAAACTCCCAAGATGCCTCTTGGGAGAGCATCTTGACATGAATATTGCTATTAAAATGTCTGCAAATTCATGAGGATCCTGGTCAATTCAAGCCCGTTTTTTAAACCTCTGATAACTTGAAGGAGTCAAGGAATGGCCATTAATGTGGCTGTGAGGTCCAGGGGTCCCAGGAAGGCTGGATGCCAGCCTGTCTCCAACATGCATTTGGCTCCTTGATCCCTGTCTCCTATTTCCTTCCCACCTCCCCAGGGTGCAGTGAGTACCCACGTGCTGGGAGGGAGCCCAGCACCAGCCCCAGCCTGGAGGAAGGGGCACTGGGGCTCCTGGGACCTGCTGTGCTCAGCACAGCTGCAAAAACATCTCCCATGGCTTTTCCCTGGACAGAGACCAATCAACAGCTCTGGCAAAATAGACTTTTTTGGTGGCCAGAAGCTGGTGATACCTGCTCAAAGAGGGGGCTTGCAGTGTGGAAAAGGCCACTCTCCCCTGGCTGCTGCACCAGGGGTGAGGATAGAGAGGAAGGGCTTTAATTAATGTAGCCACACACAATATTTATTCGGTGTTTGTACAGCAAGCCCCCCAGAAGGCAGGGCTGCTGCAGCCTGCCCTGCACATGAGGTGATGGCTGGCAAAGGGGAAATGGCTTTTAGCACAAGGGGTAGCAGGTTGCAGCCTGGGCTTTGGCCACCTTCCAGCTGCTGCCCTTGAAAGAGGGAAAAACATGTACTTTCACCTTCTGTCAACTAAGGGTTTTGCAAGAAACAGAAGCACCACCAGCCCAGGGGAAGTGAGCAGACGAAATCCTCCATACCCCATCTCTGAAGGAAGGTGCTTGGTGAAAGGGGACATGGTGAGCTTTAATGCCTTTTCCAACTTAATTCAATGATTCAACCACTGTCCCCCCTACCGTGGCTTAGAGCAGGGCAGAACTGGGTTTTTATACATCTAATTACCACCATGAAAAACAAGGACTCAGTTTAAAGCACAGATGGTGATATTGAGTTGCTCCAAGACCTGGCTGCTCTGAGCCACATGGTCCTGGTGCAGGTTCTGCAGAGGACCTGGGAGTGCCGAGGGACAAGATGCCAAGCAGCAAACAATGTGTCCTTGTGGCCAAGAAGGCCAATGAGGTCTTGAGGTGGGACCAGCAGGTCAAGGGAGATTCTCCTCCTCTGCTCTGGCTTAGCGAGGCTACATCTGGAATATCAAGTCCTGTGCTGGGCAGTTCAAGAGAGATAAGGAGCTACTGGAGAGAGTCCAATAGAGGTTCCGAAGATGCCAAGAGCACGGGAGCATCTTTGCCTTGAGAGCCCTGGAGGGGCTGAGAGGGATCTGATCAATGCTGATCAACAGCTGAAGGGCCCACAGGAGGCAAGAGGGTGGGGACAGGCTCTTTTCAGTGGTACCCAGTGACAAAAGAAGGGGCAGCACACACAAACTAGAAAACAGGGTGTTTCCCTCTGAACAGGAGGAGAAACTTCTTTGCTGTGAGGATGTTGGAGCCTAGCCTAAGCTGCCCAGAGATGTTGTGGAGTCTCCTTTGCAGAGATTCCAAACCTGCCTGGACACTATGATCCTGGGCCCCCTGCTCTGGGTGACCCTGCTGGAGTAGGGGGGTTGGATGAGATGATCTCCAGAGGTCCCTTCCAACCCCTAAAATTGCGATTGTGTGCAATTCTCTTCAGGGTGGGAGGGAGATTGGTGCCTTATCCTCTCTGGGGAGGTTGGAGGTCTGCAGTTTGGTGATAGATGATCACCCACTTTCACCCTGGTCTTGAGCCATCTATGACCCCTGCAGACTGTGGTCCACAGCCCTCAGTTGAAAAGACTGTACCTGGTGAGGCACATTCTGGACAGGCTGGACTCTGGCTCACATGCAGCTTTCAACTCCAGCTGCTCATTGCAGGTAATGAAGACCAAACATCAAACCAGTGGCAGTTCAGAGAGCCTGGCCACAAGGCTCTGTCTGTATACAGGTTATGCAAACAGCGTTACCTCCCCCCAGCAAACATGTACAGTGCAGGAAGTTTTTCACAAAACTAAAGGAACCATGGAGCAAGTGCTCCTACAGTCCAACTCACCTTTGACACCTCCAGCTGCCCACATGCACCCATCTCAAGTACACGTATACAAATGTTTCCAGAAGAACATCCCTGGCTCCCTTCAGTGACTGGTGCTGTTCCAACCCTCCAGTCCTCACTGCTGCCTTTTTAACCCCAGGGAATTAAGACTGATTTAACACTGTGTAGTAGCTCCCTGAGGGAACCTTTCTCAGTTGCATCATCAGAGATTCTTGAGCCTCACAGAACCTGTTCCTGTCCAACTGGGGTTTTAATGTTATGCTCAGATGACACTATCGGGTCACTGTAGCCAGAGGTTGGCCTTCAGCTCATGTCTCCTATGATACAACACTGAACATGGGGAGATTTCTTCCTGCTTGCAGCTATTAATCCATTAGCAGCAGGAGGGAGTAAACAGGAACACAGAACACTGGGGAACACATGTGGTGAAGACAGCAAGGGGAGAAAGAAGCCTACGCTCATCTGCAGCAGTTCAGTACAGCCTCTTTCAGGAGCTGCTGGACTCACTGGGAGCCTGGACTGGCCAATTCCATGCCCAGGGAACAGCATAGGTAACACTGGCACCTGCTGCTTGTCCTCTGGCCCGATCTTGAGGAGGGGCTGCAGATCTCTGCCTGCCTTTCTATCATGGGCAGTGGCTTGGTGACAGACAAGCCTATGAGGAAACTAAAGCAAGTTATGAGTTATTTAAAACAACAAAGTAAGCACTTTATTTTCATTAAGCATGTTGTTTTAGTATCACAATGGAATGATGAGAAAACGTTTAAAAAAAACAAAATAAAAGTCTCTAATCCCCACAAAGAGCAGGGAGGTTTTCAAGGCAATTTAAAAACAAAGGGAGTGCCAGAAGTGCCAAAACAGTCCCCACATCACGAGACTCCTCCTCCGAGAGCTGGGCAGGGGCAGGAAGGTGGAATGACACGAAGGTACGAATGTCTGAAGTAGTCTTTGGCGCTTCTGCCTCACGTTCAATACGTACATATTTCAAGACAACTCCACAGAAATCTCTGGACGCAACAAAGTGCTACGTTAGTAGAACAAAACCCCATCGAGAAGACTTTCCGTACAGTCGGGATGCCCGGCCGTTGGGCGTTAAGACACATCCTGCAGCCAGTGCTGGCTCCAGCTGGGGACCTTTTGGTTGAGGAAAAAAAAATGGAAAAAAACCAAACCAAAACCAAACCAACAAGGAAGCGTGGTGCGTGAGTCCAAGAAGATGTGCCCATGTGCAAGACGTCGTATCCTGCAGTCCTGACAAAACCGGGGAGGAGAGAAGGTGGTGGCAAAACGAAACATGGATCCGTTTCCTACAGTGATCAAAACAGGAGTCCAGTGCAGTAACTATAGTTTCACAGTTCCAGGGGGCAAACTGTCATTGCAGAGTCTGTAGTAACGCAGGTCATTCACCAGCCTGTGCACGTTCTGGGTAAACGACGGCAGATCCTGGAAGAGACCAAACAACACGTTGTACTGCAAACAGAACACCCCTGACAAGCACTGCCTTACAGTGGAGGGCAGAGAGGAACTGAGAGGACCCCAACGCCCACATGCATTTTCACACCGAGCATGACAGAGCCTGGCCTCTGGAGTCTAAGCCCAGGAAGCCTGAGTTTCTGCAGCCCACAGACAGGGAGCAGAGATAGCTCCAGAGCTGCCCCATGCAGAGCACTGACTCCAGCGGGCTGGGCTCTGTCACTGAATCCTCGAGTTGTTTTGGTTCGAACAGACCTTTAAGATCAAGTCCAACTGTTAACCCAGTACTGCCAGGGCAGCATTAAACCATGTCCCTCAGCACCACATCTCCATGGCTTTGAAACCCCTCCAGGGATCATGGGGACTCCACCACTGCCCTGGGCAGTCCAGGCCAGGCCTCGACAACCCTCAAGGGGAAGAAACTTTTTCTCACGTCCAACCTAAACCTCCCCTGGTGCAATTGGAGGCCATTTCCTCTTGTCCTGTTTCTTGTTTCTTGGGAGAAGGGTCCGACCCCACTGGCTCCAACCTCCTTTCAGGGAGTTGTGGAGAGCAAGAAGGTCTCCCCTGAGCCTCCTTTTCTCCAGGCTGAACAACCCCAGGTCCCTCAGCCGCTCCTCACCAGACTTGTGCTCTAGACCCTTCCCCAGCTTTGTCGTCCTCCTCTGGGCATGCTCCAGCCCCTCACTGTCCTTCTTGGAGTGAGGGGCCCAAAACCCAGGATTCAAGTGGTGTCCTTATCAGTGCATAGTACAGGGGCCTAGTCCCTGCCCTAGTCCTACAGGCCACACCAGTGCTGATAGAAGATAAGATGGCAGTTCTGCTCCCTATGGTGAAAAATCCTTGGATAGGCATTGCTGAGGCTGAAAGCGCTTGGAACAAAAGGTACTGCCTCAAAACACTGCCCTGAGAAGCTCATGGCTGCCTGCCAATGTGTTCTGTGAAGAACAACTGTGGGAATCATCCTGGGAATACTGGCATGCTGCTGCAGCGTTTCCTCTCCTTACCCTGTCCATTTTGAAATTCCTTCCCAGAACATTTTTCTGGTTTGAGTCCACACCATCACAACTGGCGAGAAACTCGGGGAGAAAGGCTGAGTAGAAGCCATCAAAGTCCACTGAAGCCATATTGTAGGTGGCAATGCCGATCTCCTCCTGCAACAGGTCATGCGACTTGTGAACCAGCACCTGAAGTAGCACATTCACAAACTGGAACAGCATGGTTGTCCGAAAGATCTTCTGCATGGAGAGAGAAGCACACACACAGTTAGGACACAGGAGGGACCACAGCAGCCAGCACATGGCTTCAGGAGTACAGATCCATCCAGGTCAGACCAGGCGTGGCTGCACTTCAACACCAGCAGCTTCCAAGTGATCAGCGGGCTCTGCAAACTCTGAGCACAGAGGTTAAGTTGCCAAGCCAAGCCAAGATCACAAATGACTACAATAAACTAAATTAATATCAGCTTTAAACTTAACAGTGAATTTGGCCACACTTACCTCATGAATCTGACCCAAGCTGCAAGCACTGGCATTTAAGCCAACATCATCAAGTCCTATTCAAACTCCAGCCAGTTTTAGCCCTGCACAGAGCTCCTGGAAGCCAGGGGATCTGGCCACCTGCCCAAGAGTCTGCACAGGCAGCTGTTAACATGATGGGCTGGTTCTTTGCTTGTGACCATGGATGCCAATGATAAAGCTCTGCTTCCACAGGCTAAGCAGAAGGGCAAGACCCCAGATTCCAACTTTAATCCTTCATGACAGCAGCTAACAGGTCTGAGTTAGAGGGTCTGGAGGATGGATCCTACATGACAGCAATGGAGGCAATCAGCTGGCAGCAACAAGACTGTAAAAACCCAGCTGCTGACCCAGATGAGAACACTGAGGGGATTCAGGCACTGTCCCACTGATGACTCCAGTTTGTTCTTCCACAAACTGCACCGTCACTGTGCGTGTTCTTTGCTTTCCTTCATTGTCATGGGAGGAAACACAAGGCTTTGCTTTGCCTGACCGGAGTTGGAATCCCTCCTGTGCTCACTGCAGCAGTGCCAGAGAGGTGGTAACACAACCCAGACCAGCAATGTATCCATCAGGACCACCAAATCCTGACCTTCAGTTTCAAACAGCACACGCCTATCACCATGCACAGAATATATACTGATCAAGCAGGACTCACCTTGTGGTACAGCTTCTGCTTGGTGTTCAGTGTCTCCAAGTAGAAGAGGTTCTGCTTGAATAGGTGAATGTCAGGCTGCAGGAAGGACTGGCCAAATGCCTGTGAATGAAGCAGAATTGAAGGAATGTGTCTGATCACAGAGTCCCAGCGCGGTGCAGGTTGGAAGGGACCTTTGGAGATCATCTCATCCAACCCCCCAGCTCCAGCAGGGTCTCCCAGAGCAGGGGGCCCAGGACCGCATTGTCCAGGTGGGTCTGGAATCTCCCCAGAGAAGGAGACTCCACAGCCTCTCTGGGCAGCCTGGGCCAGGCTCTGCCACCCTCACAGCAAAGAAGTTTCTCCTCCTATTCAGACAATCTCCTGGATTCCAATTTATGCCTGTTGCCCCTTGTTCTGTCCATCAAGCACCACTGAAAAGAGTCTGATACTACCACGAATATCAGACCTGCCAGGCAGAACAAGATCATTTTCACCCTGACACCAGAACAGATCCTCTGCTGCTCCTCAGTGCTGCAAACCAACACAACAGGCAGTTGTTTATGTCAACTGTGCTGCTGCCAGAGCAGTGGGAATTAAGGCATTTTAGTGGAAACACGGTCCTATCCTTGTAAAACAGTTGTTGAGCTGGAACAGGTTGGCCCATCTGGCACTGAAGAGGGACAGATGCTGAGCTCAGCTCCCTTGGCAGGTGCTTTGCTTGTGAAGGATCTGTTTCTCAGGGATGCTACCTAAGGCAGCACAGCAAGTGCTAACAAAACCAGAAAACACACGCACAGTTCTCGTCTCAATCGAAGTCAAAAGACCAAGGTGATGGCAAATGCATTTACCACATTAGTGTACTTAGTTACTACACATTAGTGTAAGCAGAAGGAATGTAGGGGTGGGAGCTGGGGGGTGACCTGTCCATGACAGAAGCAGTAGAGAGCTAAGGAATAACATTTGCTGGACCCTGCAGAAGTAGGCTGGTTGGCCTGCACAGACTCTGGGATAAAGCAGCTTTTACACCTTAAGTGCCTCTGAAACATTACAGAGCATGTGGGCAGAAGAGGGAGGCTCTGTACAGAGAAAAGCATCAGAATTTTACCAAATACTGCTTGAAAGCATCATGAACAAATGAGTTCATTCCCCCACAGCAGCCATTTGTTGTTAAAGGGACAAGAATGGCCCAAGTCCCTTCATGACTGAGCCAGTTCTGGATCTCTGGTGGAAACCAGGACTCAAACTATCAATATCCTCAACACAACACACTGGCTGTGTGGAGAACATTTACAGAACAATTTAAGTAAGAGTTTTGTAGCTAAACAACAGAAGCTAAGGAGTAAAACAAGTAGTTGAGTATTATTATCAACCAGCCTGAAGTTAATACTGAGATTACCACATAAGTATCTGGGGTGGGTCTGTAAGTGTTACACTGCTACAGGTGAAAGAGGTGCTGAACAACCCTGCACAGGGACCAGCTTGGGCTGGTC
Organism: Todiramphus chloris collaris; assembly: GCA_025345505.1. NCBI lineage: Eukaryota > Metazoa > Chordata > Aves > Coraciiformes > Alcedinidae > Todiramphus > Todiramphus chloris. Next base: position 6,631,179 of record JANVCC010000039.1, on the reverse strand, counting down.
ACAAAAAGATGCGAAGATAAGGACAGTCCAGAGAGAAACACCAGCACAGGCAGTGCAAGGGGTCCCTCTTCACTCAGGTACCAGAGGGAGCCAGTTTCCAGAAGCACTCCATGACAGGGCAGCACTGACAAAAGTTCCTCTCTCCTGAAGTCTCAGTAATTGGCCCTCTGCTCACCATGGGAGGAGCAAGCCCCGCTCTGAGGTTGCAGAGCATGGTGCAAGCGTGCTTCTGTTTACATGGATGTGGGCTGGAGCTGAAGGCAGCCACATCAAGTACTCAGAGCAATGCAGGAACTGATTTATCTGTTCTGGGGACAGTTCTTACTACAAGGAACAGCACAGGAAGTCATCTGTTCATCTCTGACCTAAGAAACATGTGAAATACAGTCCATTCTTAAAACTTCAAATTCCCCAACCTGACAAGACTGATGTGGGCTCTGGGTATGTGTGGGCACCCTGACTCTGCCTTCTCTAGTCCCCAGGCCAAAGCCTGTAGGATATCACCCCACAGACCCTTCTCTGCCAGATCTGATGGTACAGAACAGAACAAGGACACTGACCTAGTGTCAACAATAAGACTTATAATAGAAATAAATGGGTCGGCATCAGTAATGTATTTTTAGGTCCAGATCACAGAATCCCAGCATGGTGGGGGTTGGAAGGGACTGCTGGAGATCACCTTGGCTAGTTCCCCTCCTCCATCAGGGTCACCCAGAGTAGAGTCCCAGGACTGAATTGTCCAGGCAGGTTTGCAATCTCTGCAGAGGAGAATCCACAACCTCTCTGGGCATCCTGGGCCAGGCTGCAACACCCTCACAGCAAAGAAGTTTCTCCTTCTGTTCAGATGAAAACTCCCTGTTTTCCAGTTTGTGTATGCTGTCCCTTCTTTTGTCACTGGGCACCACTGGTAAGAGTCTGGCCCCATCCTCTTGCCCCCCAGGGGCCCTTCAGCTGTTGATGAGATCCCCTCTCAGGCTGCTCTTCTCCAGCTAGACAGCCCCAGGGCTCTCAGCCTTTCCTCAGCACAGAGATGCTCTAGTCCCCTCAACATCTTTGTAGCCTCTACTGGACTCTCTCCAGTAGTTCCTTGTCTCTCTTGAACGGGGGATCCCAGAACTAATACTCCAGATGCGGCCTCACTGAGGCAGAGTAGAGGGGGAGGAGAACTCATGCAGGATGAGGCATGAAAAGGAATTAACATTCCTTCTTCATCACTTCCTTCCCCACACAGAGGCACTGTGCCTTGTGAGCCAGAACACTCCATAAATACTTTGATTTTCAGTGGTTCCTGAAGGCAAGACCTCACCCAAGACGTGGTTCAGCCCCCCTCACCCACATGCACTGCCACCAGCAGTGTGTGCTCCATGGCAGAAAGGATTCTGGATAGCCACGGGAACAGTGAAGTTACCTGCATAATGGCACTGAACTGTGCTTCATTCTCCATCTGCTCTTCTGTTGCTCCTCTTTGGACACTAGCCAGCACACTAGATTTGAAGAAGTACCGCCAGTTATGGTGGAGGACCCGGAAAAGCAGCTCGAACAACTCTGCTTTCACATCAGGAGATGAGCGCTAGGTGGAAAGAACAACAGAGAACTCAAAGCAGGCTCCTGTGCTGGAATCCCAGTCCTCCCCGGATCCCACCACCAGCAGCACCCTCTCGGGTACCCACACAGGGCTGCACTTCGCAGCCAAGGTACCAGGCCATCAAAGTGTTTCCTCCTGAGGAAGGCACCAAAACCAGCAGCTGTAGGAACACATCACCAAGTTTTGAGTCTGCAGTGGGTCTGGCTGAGCTGCTTTTCCCCACCCAGCCCTCACACTGCAGCACTGGGAGCTGGAGGGTGTTGGTAACACACCCGTGTGATGACTGCCAGTGCTCACACGGCACCAGAGGATGGGGGGACAAGATGGGGGAGGGGATACAGCCGACCTGAGCTGACCAGTGGGCTATTCCATACCATATGACGTCAGCTCAACTATAAAGGGAGGGGGCAGGAGGAGCATGGGGGGGCATTCTGCTTTGTCCTCTGAGCAACTACTATGTGTTCTGGACCCCTGCTTCCTGGACTCTGCCTGACATTGCCTGCGGATGGGAAGTAGAGAATAACATCTTATCTATCATAACCCATGGCTCTTTTTGTCGTCTTCTCTCTCCGAGTGCTGTGCTGACGGGGGTCGGGGGGAGTGATAGAAGGGCTTGGTGGGCACCTGGTGCCCAGACAGGGTAAACCCACCACAGAGTCTTACCTCCTGCTCTGAGCACATCTGTAATTTTAGCCTCTCTTGACAATCACTGACAAGATCCTCCACCCACACTGCTTCCAGTTCCCACTGACTAGTCACACAGATTTCCCTCCACAGGGACTGACATTTACAGCTCTTGGAAAGCAAAAAGCTTCATTGCTGCCACCCCCCAGCAATTCCTTCCCTTCCTGTCTCACCCTTCCCTCACCTCAGGTGAGGGCAGCCCTACCTCAGCAATGATGGGGTAGACCTGCTCCATGCACAGGGAGATGACGTTGGGCAGAAAAGGCTTGAATACTTGGCCTGGCTCTTGGACCACCACTTGCAGTATTTTCAGAAACTTCTCCACCACCCGACAGCCAGTGCTGCCCTCGTGGAGGATGCTCTCTGCCAGCTGCTCCCTACGACAAAAACAGTCACAGCATAGGAGCCTTCGCCGAGTCTGCACGTTTACCTGGTGCACAGGAAAGTGAGTAGCACCTCTAAGAGTATCCAGTTAATACAGGCCAAGTGCATTAAGCCATAGAAAGGACCTAGAATTTGACTGAGGCTTGATGCCCCTCCCCAACAAAAGTTTGAACAATAGATGGGGCATTCTCAGATCTGGAGTAGGAGCTAATACACAATGCAGAGTCCAGCTCTGTATCACACCCTGCCAGAAAGTCTGTGAGAGAGCTGAAAGTCTGTGGGGGAAGGCTCTGGGGAGACCTCCTTGTGGCCTTCCTGGACTTCAAGGGACCTGTCAGAAAGCTGGAGACAGACTTTTCAGCAGGGACTGTTGTGACAGGATAAGGGGTGATGGTTTTAGACTAAGAGAGGGGCTTAGATTAGAGAGAAGGAAGAAATGTGTTACACTGAGGGTGGTGAGACCCTTCCCAGAGAAGTGGTCAATGCACCATCCATGGAACCATTCCAGGTGAGGTTGTCTGGGGCTCTGAGCAACCTGTTCTAGTTACAAGCGTCCGTGCTCACTGCAGGGAGGTTGGACTAGATGACCTTTAAAGGTCCCTTCCACCCAAACCAGTCTGTGATTCTATGAAATTGCACAATAGCATATTGATGTGCTTGGGCTTGGTCACTTCAGATTTGGGAGCATTTTCCTTGGACTCAGTCCTCGAACATGACACAAAGGGGTTGGAAGCACAACACTCTTCAAGGGCAGAGTATGAGAAGCTTCCCAAGATATATCATCCTGAGGGGTATGAAAGAAGTGACCAACAGGGGACAATACCTGGTGAACATGTTTAGGAAGGTCTGTATGATCTGCTCAGTGAAAGATACTCCCATCTGCACCCTCAGTCCTTGAAACAGAGTGAGGAAGAAGCTCAGCATCTCATCTGTCACATCTAAGATAAGAACAGGAAAGGAAAAAGTACACATTAGGTTAACATTCAAGTGTATCAGTAATTCTCTTACGCAACATTTGCTCCTCCTGTGCAGGGAATCCCATTTACTCTTGGAAATTACACAGCAGGGCTGCCACTAGTAGCTGAAACCAACAGCCAGTACTATGGGGCTTAAAGATCATTCATCCATTTCTGAAAACCACCAGGGATGACAAGGATAGGCAGCACCAAGCACCTCAGAAGGAACACGGTACTATTGGCAAGGCCCCGAGTCTGGTCTGCCTACACTGAGCGCTTGCAGAACGCTCTGCTGATAGTCTGGGCCCATCTTCAGTTGTTCACAGCTCGTACAGGGTTAACAGGAAACACAAGAAAATCCAAACCAGATACACAGCCTGTGGTGGCTTCGAGACAGAATCCAGCTATTTTTTTTTGTATGTCTTCTTTTGTTGGCAGGAACTGAAAAGACCCTTCTAACCTCAGAAGTCATCTTCAGCACGTGGTTACGCAGTTAGGCCTTCAGCACTTCGGCTAATTCTTCATCAGTCCCAACATGCTTTATTGAACGACCACAGTAAGCTGAGGCTGCTCAGCTCATCCTTCAATAGAGCCTTTTATAACCAAGAAACAGCAATCCTGTGAGGCCAATGGCTCCTTCTGAAGACAGCAGTTCACTGAAGCCGCACCATCAGCTTGTGGTCTTGGATCTTCTCCGCCTTTCAATTTTGTTTTGCCTCCCACAATTCTGCCTCACTGAGAAAATCCCACCTAGCTCCAAAAGCTTTCCTGGAATACCTTGCTCTTCACAAGAGAAGTTGCTGTAGTCCCAAACATATGAGCTACCCTGATGTGATACAAAATGTAAAGCACTGGCAGAAGACTGCCAAGCAACAGCCCTGGTTACACCTCAGGAACCTTTCCTTCACACAGGGGAGGAAAAAACCCCAACACATTGCTTGACCTAATCTCATGAGATCTTCTACTCTTTGTCTTCAAGCTTCTGGAGAGAAGGTAAATAGCAAGCTGAGCCATACAGGGTATTTCAGAGCTTTTGTTTTTTGTGCTCAGGATCAACTCCATTTTGTTTCAGTGCAAAACACAGCACAGGGCACCTCCATATTCTCCAAGTGTGACAAATCTTCATGACCATATCCTAGATGACCAAGATCTCCCTTCCCTGTTCTGAGTCAGCCCAGCCTACCAGAAGCAGACTCACATCACACTTATGCACAGCAAGCTCACACACTTCACACAAACACCACCACAATTCTATGCCGATGGACTTTGGATGTTATCAGTAGGTCATAAAGCTACTCACAGCATTCAAGCCTGTCCTATGGTTATACCTGACTGATGAATGAAAGCTGGGAAGAGGGCTAGTGAGACCTGCACAGATTCTTGCAGCGACTGATAACAGATCTGTCGAGACTTGGTGGATTCTCCAGAGATACTCTCTACAATATCTTCTAAAACGCTGAGTGTCTGATGGATGATCACTTTGGCTGCAAAGTAAGAGAGGTGGTAACTCCTGCATGTGTCAAAACTACTCAGAGGTAAGAAATGAAGTCAAGTTGACATGCACAGTAACTAGAACAACCTACAGGGCATGTACATCAAATCCAGGTTGGAGTCAAAAATGTTCTCAGGTGCATATTCACATTCTAAAACATTTAAACAGGCTCAATTTGGTCACCATGTCACTTGCTTTCTTAAATTATACAGGTTTACACACAGAGGAACTTCCAAAGGTCCCATCAGTTCAGAGCTCTCCTCCTAGATATATAAACTTTCTACAGTACTTCCCAAGTCTGGAAAAAATTCTAATTTTCCCCCTTATGTTTTTATAACCATAACCTTCATTAATGCTGCCTCCAGACAATGTTTCCAATATTACAGCATCCCAGTATCAGGCTGTTATGTATCCCTAGTGCAATCACCACTATTCAGACTTGACTCCCTCTCCCTCCCCCCCCCCCCCCCCCCCCCCCCCTCCTTCACAACTGAGGAAGGCAGTACTTTGATAAAAGAGTTTACAGGCAACCTGGGGTGAGAGTGCCCTTTATGTACCCACAGAGGAAGGGTCTCTAAAAAACCAAACCAAAACACCAAACAGGAAAACCCACATCTCCCTTTCCCATCCTCCCCATACATGAAATACCAGTTTCTCAGCCAAAATACTTATTGGTAGAACAGCCTAATGACACCTATCAGGCGTTTGCACTGCAGCTGTCAGAAGGCAGCACACACCAAGACTCCTGGTACTCACTGTCCTCCAGCTGCACTTTCCTCTGTGGCAAGATGGCACTGGATTTCAATTGGCGGTATTCCCTGGTGAGGGCGGAAATGAGGCTGGCGTGGTTGGTGGAGCGAACTGCCCACTGCTGTTCGCTTTCTGGAAGATTTGGCCAGGGCAGCAACAACACATTTGACAGCGCTCTGCACACCAGCACCTGGGCCTTGAAGTAATGAGATGTTAAGCAGAGAGACGTTTTACTGGGTTTGCAACTCAATTTTTGCTACAGCACAACCCTGGAGTGAAGTGACATTTTGCAGCTGTCCAAGCCATCAGCAGTGTTTGCTATCTGAGGAAAGAGTTTAACCACAGAAGGTGGGCCCAAGTGAAAACCAGCAGCTCTGTGAGGTCAGAGAGAAGCAAAGCTCCACGACTTAAGAGCTCCCAGCTCTGCGAGCCTTTCCCTGCAATGCTAAGTCTCTGTTCTTCACACTGACAGAACAAAGATGATGACACTTTCATTACTCCTTGTCTGGTTTACACACTAAGCCTCTGTGTGCAGCACTTGATGCCTCCACACCAGTACAATACAACCATATCCCAGTCTCCACTGTGGCTTTTCAGCACTTCTGTAGTATAAACACACACCTAGAGTGAGCTATGTGGAATGCTAACCTAAGTTTTACACAAAACTCTGTGTGTCAGAGCCAGTGTGCCTGTACTGTAAAGATAATGCAGAATCAGGGACTGTGTCACCAAGTGAGAGGGGACTAAGAACCAAGAGGTGCAATTGTGGTTTTTTCCTTATACTGTTGCTTGAAACAAACAGAATCACAGTGATTGCTGGATATCCACAGTACAGAGGTAACTGCTGTCTCCTGCCTCTCTTTTTCCCTGAGGTTATACCTCACCGCAGTAAGGAACAGACAAATCACCTTATCTGGAAGGCGCTGAGCAGAAGTGTCTGTGATCCTGTTGAACACCTTCTGTACTGCTGGGATGCTGATCAAGAACACTGGTCGCACTGTGGTGGCTAAAGAGACGAGTAAGTGGCATGCAGACAGCAGCAGCTTCTCCTGCACCTGAAAGAGAGAGCGAGTGGTCACAGTAATACCACCACACAGAACCATATCACGCCTTCCTGGTGCCAGACAGCACAGTGGGCTGCATTACCAGTTTTTTGCAAGCATGACAGTTTATAATATTTATTATGCTAAGGGGACTGTAGCACTTCTGTGCTGAGAAAAGGCTGAGCGCTCCGGAGCTGTTCAGCTGGAGAAGAGCAGCCCGAGAGGGGATCTGATCAATGCTGATCAATAGCTAAAGGGCCCATGGGGGGCAAGAGGATGGGGACAGGCTCTTTTCAGTGGTGGTGCCCAGTGACAGGACAAAGGGCAACAGGCACAAACTGGAACCCAGGAGTTTCCATCTGAAAAGGAGGAAAAAAACTCTTTGCTGTGAGGGTGGCAGAGTCTGCCCCAGGCCGTCCAGGGAGATGGTGGAGTCTCCTTCTCTGAAGAACCATTGACAACATCCCTATAAGTTGCTTACTCTATTAGCTTGACCTGCAGTGCTATTTAGTATTGCTGTTGGGTCTCATCCTACATGAGACATCTGTCCAAAGACAGGCCTCCATCTCTCAGACTGATTCACATCAGGAGCCACAGCGTGGTCCTGAGCAGACTACTGAACACCTGAACACAGAAGCCCTGCCACTCAAGGGTCTCCTGCGCTGGGTGGCAGCCTAAGGTACCTTGGAACTGATGAGGGGTGTGATAGCCTCCAGAGCGGTGGAGACGAGCGAGATGAACTGCTCCGGGTTCTGCCGGTGAACTTCGCTGTAGAACTGTGCGAGCCAGTGTGCGTAGGCCTGCAGCGCTGCCAGGGACTGAGCATGGCTGTGGAGGAGCAGAGGGAGGGTAAGACACCAAGGTACAGCAGCAGGATGATGGCAGGAGGGCACAAGTCCCAACCACGGTGGGTAGTTTTGACAGCACACTGGGAAAGAATACTGGTATTCAAAGACAGAACTGGCAGCTTTTTCTTTAAAATTTTTTTTTTTTTTGTCCTGGACCCTGTATATTCAAGGCATATTTAAAGGTGTGCTGTAACTGGACTCACCCACTGAGCAACAGTATTAAGCAAAAGGTATAAATTGATATGGTGAAATTATAACCAACTGGTAGCTTGACTGTAACAATGCTTTACAGTTATACTTTTGGCACAGCACCGTATGTTTTTGAGTCAGGATGTTTCTTTGGTATCACACAGACAGGTGTCATTCAAATGTTTGATGATGTACCTTCGTTAGTCTAGCATCAGAAAATGGATCATAGGTTTCTTCAGGGACACTGGACAAAGAATGAAAACCCCTCACTAAAGATCATGGTAAAAAATTCACAAATTACTTGAAACCAGAAAAGGAAAGAACATTTCAAGAACATCACCTGCACAGAGCTCAGTACTGGTAACTTGGGATTATTAGAAGAAATACAGGGAACTGTACAAGATGAAACCTGGGGAAGGGGGTTTCAAGGAGCTGCTATACATGCAATTGCAAACTAGAGGAACCGCTTGATGGGTTTGAAAAGACAACCTGAAATTCTGCTCATAAAACACCAGCTGCCAAGACACTGCCTTAGGAATGGAATGTCACAGAAGGCTGTCATAGTGGCATTCTTTCACTAGAAGCAGCAAGGTGTCACAGCGTCAACTTCTGGATTGAAGGCATTCATTTGTTTCAGCAATGGCTTGTATAGCTGGAAGGCAGATGTTTGGGAAGAAAAAGATGTGAAACCCTGTACTAGGAGAAATATATTTTACCTGAGCCCTAGATCTGACTTAGGTAGCAAAGAAAAAAAAAAAAAATCAATAAACTGGAAGGACATACAGACAGTGGCTCCCGTGCTTAATACCGCTATTGTAACAGTTACCTTGGCATTTAATTACTCTGCAAAAGAACTAAGCTTTTACAGCCATTAGTACAAGACAGAATAGTTTCCTTTTAGACCTAATGTAACGGACATTTTTACTTCCAATCACAAATATATTTTCCTTTAAATAACCTGAGTGCATCAATTTTAGGAACGGTTGGTCCCAAATGCCAGCAGCAGCCTTGACCTTCAACAGTTAGAAGAAGGTGCCCTCCTCATTAGCTTGCAATCACTGGAGAAATGTGCTGTTCAGAACACTGCCAAGCAAGTGGTTAGAGCACCAGACCGAGGAGATCCACGATTCCTCCACCCCATGTAGGCACCACGCTTGTGCGCAATCGTTCGCGGCTTAAGTCTCATACTCACACATCGATAAGGTCGGGTTTCAACACAGACGGAACTGCAGTTTCGATGTTGTACAGTTTAATCTGGGATCCATACAGCGTCACTTTTACCAACCTAGAGGGAAATATAAATATATGGTAGTGTATATTTGTGTACACACGTGTACAAATCCGCTCGAACACTGTATCTGAATGTGGCTCTTTGCATGTCTGTGTCAATACGTAGCCAATACATAGACAAGATTTAAACCATTTAGCTGAAATAATTTACAGCCTCTTTCACTTTGTGGTAAGATGGAACAAGCACAATGTTCCTGCGTGGAAATGGAAAACCATAAGCAAGGCAGCTGCGTAAAGCCCTGAAATTCTATAATTTGCAACTCTGCGCTAATTAAGTTTCTTAGAGAGGAAGAATGGAATGACATCTGCCTTTCAGTTTCCACAGGTCTTTTCATTTAGGAAAGATTTTTGGTGATTTAGCTTTGCAAGACAACTCTGGAGTAATCAAACTCTACATCTCATTTCATTGCCTCAACAAATGCAGATGCTGAAAAACAAATAAACAAGGACCGTGATCTTTTCAAGCGACTGATTTTCTTTAATCCCTCCTATTAGTTATTTCTTTGGTTAAGGATTTAGAAAGCCATCTGGAAAACTCAACACTAATGAAAGTAACAAATAAGGTTCTGCGCATTGAGTTCCTTGTATCTCAATTTAATCATAACAAGGGGAGGCAGAAAACAAACTTGTTTTTCCACGCTTACTGCTGTGTTGACAATTGCTCCTTGTACTGGGGAAGGGGCAGCCAACTCCCCTCTCCCACACCTACCTCTCCACCACTGTAAGAGCATCATTGAACCTGGAAGCAAACACATCCCCAATGAAATATTCTGCTAAGCGACCCACAGCCTGCAGCAAGGAGCTCAGGTCCCTCAAGGAGCAGTGCAACCGGCGGCAATCGTTCTCTGCAGTGATGTTCAGCCTGTGACCTGAAATGACATCACCGTTCATTAGCAACGAAGCTGAAAACACAAGTGAATATTTACACTGTGCTCTAAGAGCCACTAAGAGCCTGGCACTCTCAACACTCAAGATGCTAAAAACCTCCTGCAAGAAAATCCACATAACCTTGTGAGTAATGAATACAGCTCTTTGGGATGGGAAACCTAATTACAAAGTGACAGGAAATGCAAAGTTTATTCCAATTACAAGCATTCTTCTTAAATTAGCTCGGCAGTGGGTCACAGGTCAAACCGGAGCACTGTCCAAGTGACTGAAACACTCAAACTGGGTAAAACAAGTTCAACTCTTCCGACGGCCATACTTCATTTTCCTCTTTAAAGGCTGAAGTGGATGTTACCAACTATTTTGGCCTTTTAGACATTTCTTTTCCTCTATTGGTAACTCCTATCTATATAAAACGGAGCCTTTTTGGCTACCCGTTGACACAAAAAAGCAATCCCAGCTCTGTGGAGAAGGTCACGATCTGGACTCCCTCTGCTGGCTACAGCACAATGAGTTCCAGCAGCAGAAAAGCTCATTTGGGACAAGAGTGTATCTACTTCTGATGTGAAGTGTGCTTACTCATTTTCATATTTCTCAGATATAAGAACAGTACTGAGAAGTAGATTCACCAGTCTTGCTACCTGTGTTCTTGTCCTACAATTCAGCTGTATATACCTGGCCTCCAAGCATCCCCTACCTCCTACTGAAATCCCAAACACGTTCTGCAACACTGCATTTCAACAAAAAACTTTTTTCTTTCTATATTTAATCTTGGATAAGTTTTCAGCAGCAAGATGGCCATTTTGTACCACTGGCACCAGGATACTGTCATCCAGTTCAGAATCCCCAGGAGTTACTTCTCCTGACCCATCAGCTCAACAGCCAGCCTGCACAACAGCTTCTGAGACTGATGCTACAGCATTAAAAAAACCTACACATTGTTTAGCTTAGATCTGATATGATCCTAAAATTGGGAGTATTTTTTCCTGAGCATCTATACAACAACAGCTATTCTGCCATGTATAGAAGTATTGAAGATGCAACAGATTCCTTCACTGGCATACTAGAAAACTTAAATATAGCCTTAGCCACAGTCTTCCCTCACACAGATCTCACTACTACTATTTTCCTTATTTTGCAGGAAGAAGTAAAACTGCACTCATGCTTTTTATTCAGTTGAGAGCACTGGTATCTTTGTAAACTACTTGATACATGAAGGCTCCTGAAAGTCTATCTAGGCAAGTCTTCAGAAAGTACTACTACAGCCTAAACCATCTTGACTCACAATGGTTTTAATTCAAGTCTGAATAAAAAACACACTCCTTCTGTGGACAGCTTCACAGCAGATTTGAGCCCAAAGCAGAGAGAAGAACAACCTTTCTGGAAATGAGTTTTAGTAGGAGGATCGATGTTCCTGTGGAATTTGATGCTGCATACCTGTACTTAACACACATGGTATCTTCATTTCAAGTAGCAGAACAAGGGAAAAAACCATGCCCCCCCCAATAAATAAATAATAATAATTAAAAAAGAAAAATTCACATTATGAGATGTTTTCGGTCTGCTACTGCAGTTTAACTCCCGAGGCATTAGACACTCTAGATGCATTGAAATCCTCAATGGAATATAATATGGAAGCAGCAACACTCAAGCAGGTCTAGAGTGGTTTTGCAATCGGCTAATCAAAGCGGGCGGACCGCAGTGCTGGATGGTGGTTATTACCTGACCCTGATGTGACCACAAACTGCTGGAGTCCCAGATACACTTCCAAGTTATCCTGCAGAACTGGAAACTAGAGGAGACAAGAAATAAGTGTGATTTTGGGGCTTGGCAGACAGTTAACACCCAGCTAGTAATTACTTGGTTAGAACACAGCTTTTTTTATTACACCCTAGTGCCTTCAAAAGGACACCTAGAGAAAAGGCCAGTTGATCCCACACACCACAGCTTCTCATGAAAACAGCAAAGACCCCCACCCTGAAGGTGCCTCTCTGTGGTAGCTCTCCTTTTCCCACAAATACCAGCAATAAGCCTAGCAAGCCAGCAGTGTGACAAGTGTAAGAGATGGCACAGCAGGCCACCAGTATGAAAATATAGATGGATGTGTAACATGGCCTGAAGAGAGATGGGGAAAGGCACAGCCTTGAGCACAGGAAGGCTGCATTGCATTCACCTCACCCAGAAGCATCAGCTGCTCAAAACGCAGCTCCCAAGGTATTATTCAACCAAAGAAGATGAGTTTGGTGCCTCTGCAAGAGTGCAGAAGGGAAGTACTGCAGCATGCTACAGGCTGCACCAAAACCAAACAGCTGAAGCCCCATGGGGGAAGCGGCCAAGGCAGCAAACACCACAGTGGTCATACATCCTGGTTGGGGAACAGTGTTAGCTTAACTCCATCATGCAGGATCAACAGCAAACACACTGGATCCTGGGGACACTTCAGCTGAGCAGCAGGTTATACTGCCATGGGGGAGTGTGTTGTGCACTCGGGCTACAAAGCATCCTAAGAAGCTTTCAGCCACCCAAGGTACTTCAGGGATCTGCATTAAGAGAGTATTTGTGCCATACCTGAAAAAGGACAAAAATTGCACACTGACCTTTTCCTTGCAGACATCCATTCAAAATAGTTTCCAACCCTCCCAGTCTGGCATAGTTCTACTTAATTTCTACTGGTAAAAGCCACATCTGAGGTGGTTGGTTTTATGAAAGTTTATTCATCCATCAGCAGAAGGAACCACAGCCTTTCACTGTCCAGCACTGGACAAAATAATGGCAGCTGCTGTACGTTGTTTTTATTATTTACTGCTGACAGACTGGCCACTGCCTTCAAGGGCCCTGCACACTACTGTGGAAAGCATGTGGAACTGCTTGAGCACCTCCCAGATTACCCAGCCCCTACTACAGGGCTTGTGAAAGTGCTCGCTGTCAAGTTTCTACCATGCTGTGACTAGCATTCAAGGGCCTTTGTGTAACTGTAGCAGGAGAACTGGTTAAAAAAAAAGCCAGGTAGTCTTCCTCATGTTCATGTGTGACTTCAAGGAGACAAGTCATATGACCACATGCTTCACCGTATGACCCACACGCGCACTGCAACAGCTGCTCCATTTGTTTGCCTCTCGCTGACTCACACTGTGTCACCACGCTGCAGAGCGACTTCTACTTTCCTATCAAGGCAATTCTGTTCACAACTTCTGAGTTTCTAGTAACAGGCTTCTAGTGCTTAGTAAAGCCAGAATGTTTCTTAAATTAAAATAGCAATTAAAAAAAGAGCAGTTCAGGTCAGGCATCTTCTGCCTCCACAGCAGCTCCATTTACTCTGCTTCTTGAGAATACAGTTCAGAGGTCAAAGTATGGGGCACCTCCAGGATAATTATTAACAGACTTGCTTTGAGATCCCACTGCTATTACTTGCCTTTCTGTTCACCCAACAGAAAGGCACTGACTACTCAATTTTGGGTTCCACTGGCTTACAGCCTCGAGATTTCCTCCTTGGAAACCATTATATTGCTACAAACCCAGGCAACTTTTCACCACTGGTTCTAGTAGCAGCACTAGCTGGAAAGAAGCCCTTACCTGTGTTTATCAGATATAATTCCCAACTGTCCAAGGCACTCCCTTCAGCATCTGTATCTAGCCTTTCACTTAGACTTCACTCTCCTTAAAACCCTAATAATGACACTCATCTGCCAACTCACGGTGCTGCCTCCTAATATAAAGGCCAAGATAAACAGCAGTGAAGGATTGCTGCCAAACACACTTTGAAAGACGGGAATTTTTAAAGAGCTTAGTGTCCAGCAAGTAGGACTCAGATGCTCACTCTCTTCAAAATGCACCAAGAAATTTGATCAAGCCAAAAAACCAAGGTTTTGCCTTCAGTTTCTGGTCTCCTCTTACCAAGGTTTTGTATCCAAAAAGAAATCCCCCTACTTTTTGACACCGTGGTCTCTACCACACAATCCCAGCATGCAGGCATTGGAAGGGACCTCTGAAGATCATCTTGTCCAATCCCCCTGCTCCAGCAGGGTCACTCAGAACAGGAGGCCCAGGATCACATTGTCCAGGAAAGTTTGGAATCTCTGCAGAGAAGGAGACTCCACCTCTCTGGGCAGCCTGGGCCACGTTCTATCACCCTCACAGAAAGAAGTTTCTCCTTCTGTTCAGATGGAACCTCCTGGGTTCAAGTTTGTGCTCACTGCCCCTTGCCTTGTTGCTGGGCACCACCAAGAGCCTGGCTCCATCCTCTTTACTCCCACCCTTTAGATATTGATAAGATCCCTAAAGGCTTGCAACAAACTCCAGCACCTGGTGCTCATTTCATACTGTACTTTTGGTCTGGAGAACTACTTACTAGTGTGGAAAAGGCATGAGTTGGCAGGAGCTCCATGACTTTTGCAACCACTTCCAAGCTCTGGCGCAAGTACCGCTGCCACTCAGTCTGCTGCTACGGGAAGAAACACCAAAGTAAGCACAGCACTTTTAGAAGAAAATAGCTTTTTGCAGAGCAGTAAGTCTTCATTGAGGTTTGGGACTAACTATCTCCTTTCCAGAGACTGGCTTTTGCAGACACCCAGATACTGAGGAGATACTGCTCTTATAATTCTCATATGCTGCTAGACATCTGATGGAGAGTAATTTTCCCTGAAGTGCTAAGGCACAAACATTCATTCCTAAAGAACAGTTACTGCTCAGATGACAAGCACCCATTATGCAGGACAACCTGCCCTTCCAGTACTCTTGGCCTCATCCATTTAGGCCACCAATGCCACTTCTACAATTATCAGTATCAAGATGATGTTTTTACCAATACTGACTTAGGAGAAATAAGCTCTAATGAAAGCACCATCAATACAGACAGCTTAAAGCTTTTGTCTCAAGAGAAATTCCAAAGCAATCAGACAGACACTTGATGCCTCTCAATCAGAACATAAGTATCTGTATCTTCCCCCCCCCATAAGAACCAAGTTAAAAAACAAAAGGTCATATGTTTTCAGTGCATCTTTCAGTACATTTTTGTCAAAAGCATTTCATGCTGCTTTAAACCTCAAACCCCTGGAGTGAAGAAGCAGCTGTCTGGCTTGTACTCCACAGTACAAGCTCGGGGAAAGGCATTCCAGGTGTTACCAGTGTAAGAGTTAACATCTGGACCTGCAGCTGTCCTTGTTCAACTCTGCTCCTTACATCATCATCCAGGGTCTCGTCATCCAGCTCCTCCAGCTGTGCCTGGTTATACCTGAACTGGATTCGATTCAGCACCTCTGTCAGCAACAGAACCAAGGCGTCTTCGTACCTATGATCATGGAGAAGACAGAGCGAGGGTTTGATTAAACAGTTCTGCAGAGATTGCTGTGCCCGCAGCCCCTCCAGCAAAGGAAGGATGTACAACAGATGACAGTTTGAAGTGGGCTACTGCAAAGAGCCTGCAGCAGAGTCCATTGAGGGAACACCAAGGAGATCCTAGGATAAAGAGCATCATGTCATTTCAGGTCACAAGCTACCTGCAAGGGAAAAGCCTTGGTAGTATTTGATATCCCTTTACCTCTGAAAGGGAAAAGGAGAACTGTTAGCAACAGAAGCAGCCCAAGAGCTCAAAACAGGAAAGGCAAGAGTAGCTTGCCAGGAATAACAACAGATGTACGCGAACAGGAGGCACCAAGAGGCTGCTTACACAGCTCCTGAGTAGCCTGTCTTGTGCTCTGCTTTTTGGGCAGGGAATGAGGAACAGATGAAACAGTGCAGAGTTATTGGTGCCTGCCTCAAAAGGGGTCTCCCCAGAGGCTATTTATTCTGCTATTCTCAGAATTCAGCTCCTTGTCTTCTGAAACAAAGCCAGCACTACTTCTGCTTGCACTGTAACACTAAAGGCATGTCACTGAAAGGTATCTTTCCGTCTCTCAGAGCTATGAAGCTGGTACAGAGCACACAAGACCCTTCTCATCAACTGCCTCAGAAGAATGCCAAGTTACAAAATTAGCACAGAGCCACCTGAGCATGCAACCATTCCTTGGTGACACAGTGCCAAAGTTTGAGGTTTGCTTTGACTAATTCTTTTTAAAACCTCCTTTCTCAAAATAGCTGGGGTGTGATGCAGAAAGTCACGCTCTTTTCTGGTAGGATCAGCCTGGAAAATTAGGCATTAGCCTACACTGACAGATTCAGAGCACAATGCAATCCAAGTGTCAGCCCAGTCAGCTGTGGCACTAGATAAGCAGTTGAAAACCTCTCTGTAAGGCGGCTGAATTACCAGCTTTGCCACTGTCAGATGACATAACTCTGGATTTGGCAATTTATCCAGCAGTAAAAGTTGTCATGTGTACACAATGCAAAGTTAATAAACCGCAGAACAGGAAATGTCAGCTGTGCTCCTGTGGTGTAACCACTCCCAGGCTGTCGGACTGCGGTGTTGACACGTCTCAGCGCACAAAGGAAGCCGGCGAAGCTGTCACTCAGGACAGGCAGTTCTGACAAAACACTACAAGCTTCAACCACTTTTAACTTGGTTTATAGTCTGATGTGTCTTCTAGAGACAGCTATTGTTTGTTTCCATTTTCTCCATAACGAACTCTTGGACACAAAGATCAGAGGCATTATACACACGTTAGCCAGATGAAAGGAGCAGAACGCCAACACAGAGAGCAGCAAATTATACCAAATTATAACAAAGTTCAAACACAAATACCTACTACTTGAGGAATTAAAACCCACACCGTTCCCATGCTGAAAGGAAAGGAGCTGTCTGGTGTAAGCTAAGTTCTTCTTTGTGGTTATGATGGCAGGTGGCCTTTCAAAACCCAACTGCTTCTATTTAGTGTGCTCCAAGGCAAGAAGCTTCCTTCTGCTCTTCACGGAATGTAATACAGCACAGGCCATAGCACTTTTAAGCCTCCAAAACTTGAAGGAGATACCAGTATAGTCACCAGATTTCTAAAATGGCAGCAAAGGGACTTTTACCAAAAGAGAGACCCTCATGTCAGGGCACAACATCTACAATGCCAGAGCTGCCAAGCAGTGTCACAACTCATACACACAACTATCATCAGAGGTAAGCAAGTGAAACTTTAAACTTCCACAGTCTAATCAATATTTCTCAAAAACACATCCTACATTTAAACAAGAATTTTTAAATACTAATAAAAAAATAAATCCCGAGTCATTAATTAGCTGTATGAACATTTACTAGGCAACCTATGTGGTTGTCTCCTTCCCTAACATGAGCTAAAACGTGCTCTAAAATTTGCTAAATTGTGTTACGGTTCTATTTCAGATTGTAAAGTTTCTTCACTCTGGCTGTGACACTCACACACAACCTAGGTAAGTGACAGTGTTGCCACCCTTAACTTACAGTAATTCAAGAGACTTCAAACTGAGCAAAATGCCAAAGTTTACACTTGTTATTCTATAGAATGTTAGAAAAAGAAAAGACCTCACTGGTGGTTACCAGTGAAGTTGGGGCAAGCAACAGCTGATTTCTCACAGTCCTTCCATGGTGACCATGATACCTCTTTGCAGCCATCACACCCCAACAGCTTGCTGACTGCTTACCTGTTGAGCACTGCTTCTTTGTCTGCCAGACGACTTTTGATTTTGCTAGTCAGATAGTCCAAGAAGAGTGTCCAGATGTCTAAGCAAGAAAAGTAACCTTCATGCGTAGGCTGAAATACACCAAAATTCACAGTGAATATCATAAGCTACGGCAAGATTGGTTTCACACACTGGGTCCAGTCTCGTTCAACATATTCACCATTGAGCTGAAGGCACAGAGCAGACCCTCAGACAGTTTGCTGATGATACCAAACTGTGAGGAGTGGCTGACACACCACGTCCTGCCATTCAGCGAGACCTGGACAGGCTGAAGAGCCGGGTGGAGTGCAGCCTTATGAAGTTCAACAAAGGCACCTGGGGAGGAATAAGCCCCTGCACCAGTACAGCTGAGGGGCTGCTGGGAAGCAGCTTTGCAGAGGACCTGGAAGTACTGGTGGACAGCAAGTTTACCCTGAGCCAGCAATATGTCTTCACAGCCCAGAAGGCAAATGGTCTCCTGGGGTGCATTCAGAAGACTGTGACCAGCAGGTCAAGTACTGGGGTCCAGTTCTGGGTTCCCCAGGCCAAGAGAGACAAGGAACTACTGGAGAGAGTCCAGCAGAGGCTCCAAAGATTCTGAGGGGACTGGAGCATCTCTGTGCTGAGGAAAGGCTGAGAGCCCTGGGGCTGTTTAGCTGGAGAAGAGCAGACTAAGAGGGGATCTGATCAATAGCTAAAGGGCCCAGAGAGGGCAAGAGGATGGGGACAGACCCTTGTCAGTGGTGCCCAGTGACAGGACAAGGGGTGACAGTCTAATGTGGGGGTAAACAGGGCTGATCTGCACTGTGACAGCTTCTGCAGGAAGGTAACATGTATCAAAGGCCACAAGGATTGGGTTTTTTTTAAATAATAAAAGTTACAAGAAAAGGCTCAGATACAATAAAAGCAGTGGATTGAGGAGAAAGAAAAGCTCCCCATAACAGAAAACAAGCTAGAGAGGTTTTTTCCCAGACAATGTTCTCCATTCCAAGGACTAGAACAAAAATAAAAGCAAAAGCTAAACACCAGAGAAATTCCCCTTGCAAGGTAACTACCCATGACCCTTGTCTCCAGCTAAATCCAAGAGCATATTAAGCCATTTCCAAGTCCCTGGAGCTACTGGACAAGTGCCAGTAAACACTGTTTGTTGGTCATTGTTTGTTTGGTTTGATTTTGGGTTTTTATTTTTGTTTGTTTGTCTTATGTTGGGTGTTTGGTCCACCCCCCCCCTTTTTGCGGGGGTGGGTGGTTTTCTTTGTTGTTGTTTTTCCTGGGCTAACTTTAGGTATCAATTTCACCATGGAAAACAAGCTCGTCCTGCTGTACAACAGAACAAAAAGCAGACCAAGGGAAAACAATGTCACAGAGCTGTACCTGATGAAAAGTGTATTTGAACAACAGTGCCAGAAATTCAACCACGGGGAACTGGGAGTAGGATTCAATTCTTCGTAGGTGGACACTCACAAAGAGACGGAGAAAATCCGTAAACTTCTCAATGTAGCTACAAGGGAAAGGAGAAAACACAACTGAGAAAACATGAAGGATGCCACAAGGGAAAGCAATTTCATTGAAACAGTGATAAAATTCACTCAAAATCCTTTTAATACAAAAGAAAGTTACAATTAACAGCCAGTAGAACAATTAAAATATAAAGCCCTGCAACAATTACCTACAGGATGGGCAACCCTTCATTCCATTAATACCTGAAACAGCAGAAAAGACAGTCTAGTCAAAAGCAACTTTAATATTCAGGTAAATATAATAGAGTTCAACCAGGCCTGTGAATAAGCACGATCCCCCCCACCCTCGAGAAATCATTCATTATCAAGGGTCATCTTACTGATGTAGATAGGATTAGTGGGAAAGACTGTTCCACTGAGTTCAGCTGGAAGCAAGAAGTTAATGCAGGAGTTAGCAATACACATGTTAAATTTACTCAAGGTAGTGGGATAACCATGGAGAGGAGAGCTGGAAAGGACCGTTTCTTCTGCAGGCCAGATCAACTATCCAAAAGGCACTGAACTGAGCCCAAGCTTTTCTGTGACTGAATTAGGACTATAAAGACCAATCTCCCTCCAAAAACAGGGACTACTCAATACTTGGGGCTCTACAAAGCAGAAGTCCAAACAGAAGCCTGCTACCAAAATCTTGAGGGGTCCATCAAGAGCACAACCTTGGTACAAGCACTGAGGGTTCCTGAACATGTAGTTGGGGAAAACTTAGGGACCACAGCTGAGTAAGTTTTTACTGGGCAGTAAGAACACATCCTACACAACACAGACTTCAAGATTAGAAATCTTCATCTCTATCTCTACAGAAAAGAGTGAAATACTCCATCAGTATCTCACACACACACACACAGCCAGAGCTCCAGCAATTTAGTGGCAAGGCTGTGTACGGAGAAGCACATCTTCCCCATGTTGCATGAAATCTGAAGTGCAGCAGGACTTCAAGTTTTCCTTTTTTAAGTAAAGAGTTAGACTTGGGGAAGTTTCAGACATGCATGGGCAGTCTGGTTTTACTGTACTGCCTTGCTCTTCCCTTCTGCAAACGGTTTGATTTTTGGGGGAGAACCGCACTCTAACAAGAACTCACTCGAAACCAGAAGCACTGCCAGCTAACAAAGGGCTGCAGCACTCTTGGTTATTATAAGCCTACAAAACCACACAATGCTTTGAATACGCAAAAAGATTAAGTTTCCTTTTTATTTGGCGCTGCCTATCTGAGAAGACACCACTAAACATACCTGATCACAGATGAAACACTTCAAAAGTAAAGCTAACACAAAAAAAATCCAACCCCAAACACTTCCTTCATTCTTTTCATTTTTATTATCTAAAAAGATTCTGATCTGAAACCAGGGAAATTCTTACTCAAACCCCCTCCTCTGCCAGCCCCAAAGGCCCTCTACAACCACCAAGACATTGCTTGGATTCTTATGAGCCACCTCCTGTATTTTGGGATCTTCATGTTAAAGCCAAACATAAAGCAAAAGACAAGTTGTTACTCTCTTTCAGGACTAGTACTTCCAGTCCGTACCCACTGTTCAGGGCCACACTGATTTTGTGACAGAACAAAAATAACCAGCTCTACAAGAGGAAGGGATGGGCAGGCACATTCTGGAGACAGCAATCTACTCAGGTTAGCTTCTGTGCCAATTTTCTTCAGGATTCTGTTAGTCTAGGCCAAGATGACCCTTTCATATGGTAAGTTCTTTAGGTTTGGACATAAAAATATAGTTATGCCCTTAAGCGACAAAAAGGAAAGTCCTCACATCCTTTTCCACAGAGGGGACACAGCTCAGAGAAAGCTCCACTCCCCCAGAAGCCAGCTAGATTTGTCCAGTCTCCAGAACATCTCAGTTTTTTCCTGTTTCAGACCCTGGCAATGAATAAGGAGGCATTTCACAATTACAGACACCAACAGTCTCTGTTGATAACACATCTGAGCAGCAGAACACAGCAATATGGCAATACCACCTCTGTGGAGGCCAACACAACTACAACCCACTGCCGCTCACTGATGTTTGCCATAAAGAACAAAGTTAAACAAGGGATTGCAGGTTTCCAGGAGAGCTTTTCTGAAATCCAGAGGCTCTCTGTGCATGTACCTGGTGTGCTAAGGTGGCAGGTTTCTACCTGTCTTACTTATAAGGAAGATGCTAGATGTCAGAGCAGTTAGTACAGAAATGAGCAAGTAGAACACACTGTTAAACAGAAGTCACAATTAATCTACCTTTACCATTCTAAACTTATAGGTGTACCTAAAGATATAGGAAAAGGGAATTTTACAGAAGAAACATGCAAGTCATCTCTACAAATGGATCCACAGTTTTCTTCCTAAATTTGTTTGGTTTGTTTCTGTTTTGTTTCCCCCACTCCCCCCTTTTGAGTGAATATACAAAAATGCCCAAACAACAAAACCAAGGCTCAAAAGCCTTGCTGCTGTGTCTGGAAATGGAAATTCTCTGCAGCAGCACCAGAAATTTATTTCCACCAATCTGCAGGGAGGTCCTGAGCACATTCACACAGCTGTAACCTATCTGTCAGCACCAGTCTGCCAGCCCTCCCATGGCAGCCTCCAGTCAGCACCTCTGCCACCACCCTGCCAACACACGGCCGGCTTCAGCCGCTCCGCACAACAGCGCGACGAGCCTCGCTTTCTCTCCTACAAGTAGGAATAGCCAATACAGAAGAGCTGAGCTGTTTTAGGCAACAAGGGTGGTAGTAACTTTCTGGAAAATGGCAATACACAGCCTCCGAGCCTCTGCGGAGCCATCGGCTGCTGTGAACAGAGCTCCCCAAGCTGGTTTTGGGTGGTGTTCACAAAAATTAAAAAACAAAACCAAAATGGCAATTGCAAATAGTCACAGCTCAACGAAGGGTAGGAAACTGCTGCTATTTCCTTTCAAGTCATGACTCGCAGAATATCTACCCACTCTTTGTATGGTTTGAGTTTAAGCAGAGAAGGCAGATACCAACCAGGAAAGGGAAGTCTGCAATGCCTTTACCTCACTGAGCCTCTTCTGGTTTCTCTTATAACTGAATGAAGGGCAGGTTCAGCTCTTGGGCCACCTCAGACCTGCAGTCAGACAGTAACGAACGGGGGAAAGGGGAGGAAGAGGACAGGAAAGAACACAAACCTGTGCCACCACAGTCCCTTAGCGAACTCAGCCCCTTACCAGAACCTTACCTGTGGGCACCTACCTCTCTGCCCGTCTCCCCCAGCACAGTACTCTGAAAAAAAGGCGATTAGACACACCATGCATGACCACAAAATAATAAAGACAGTCCTTTAGAAAGCAAGAGGCCCTAGCACAGCTACTTAGCTGTTTGGTTGCTCTTACCTTTCATCCAGTTCCTCTAGCCGGCTCTTCACCGTATGGGCGTTATTCTCCTTGGTAATCTTCTGCAGGAGGTAGAAAGTCTGCTGGAACATCCGCAGCAAATACTCTTCGAACTCCATAGGCACGCAGTTCTTAGACATCAGTTCATTGATGCAAGACATGGCCAAGACACCGAGTCGGCCACGCTCCTGTCCCAACACCGAGTTCTGGCTGCTGCCATTGACAGAAGACATCTTCCGAACGCGGGTGTCGCAGCCAAAGCGAGCAAAGTGAAAAATGGTGGTGAGGAGTGACGGGGTGATACTGGTAGACAAAGGGATCCAGCTGAAGAGGTGTGCCAGGCACTCCAGTGCCAGGGAACATATATATTCACTCTCTGTATCGAGGATGGGGATTGGCTGGTTCAATAATTTGGCTGCACTGGGACTCTGCAACAGGCTACTTAACAGGTCACCTAGGAAACAAAGCGGACGTCTGCGTCACAAACCAGGGCAGTTACCTTCAAACGGTGCAACTGCCAGCCCTAGCCATAAAACAAAAGCCATCAGAGCCTCTGGCATTCAGCAAGTCAGAGAACTGTCTGAGATGAACCAGTGATTTTTGTATTCAGAAATTTTCTAAGTTTTGTTCAGATCTCAGCTGATCAAAAAAGCAGCAGCTTGATGTAGCCTCTCTTGCCTTACTGGGAAGCACACTCATGTGGTGCTTTGGAAAACAGCAATGCCATGAGGTGTATTTCATGCATTTATTATAAAATTCACTCCCCTTACAAGAGTGAGCATCCTTGATAGAAGCTTGTACCAATTCTCTAGCACATCCTTGTTACACTGAACCTTGGCAGAGCTGCTCCTGCTTCTATGTGACAGCTTGTGGCTGATGTAGGAGCAGATGTTCCGAGTCAGACCAAAAAGCCTACTTAGTCACTGAGAAAAGGTACCATGCTAGGTGCCCACTGCAGGCACAGACCACATTGCCCAGACTCCAACCACTTGCACTACAACAATTTTCTCAATCCAGGTGGGGTCTGAAGATTTCTGCATAGCCTCGGGATGTATCTGCCATGATTTTAACCAGTCTCTGACTGAAGCCACGGAATCTCAGTGTTTGTACCACCCTTGAAAGTGTTCCATAGTGCTGTACAGTGTGTAAGGAGGAGTTCTGGGGCATGTCAGCTGCTCATTTCATTTCCCACCTCCTGTATCCAAACAGGGAAAAGAATGAATCTCTTTCCATTCACCCTCTACTTGTCACTCAATAGGTTTCTATTGAAGCTCCTTGCTCTCTACATTTCTTTGACAGAATGAAGAGTACTTTTCTTGTTGCTCTGTTACATGACAGCCATTCAATACCCTCAGTCATCTTCACTGCCCTTCTACCAAGCTTTAATTTCTACTCTACACCTAGATTAGGTGTAGAAGACAGGAAGACAAGAACTGCAGCCACTCTTCAAGGTGTAAATGAACCGTAACTCCACACAGCACCACAGCAGATGTCTATTTTTGACCACTACCCATCTGAGATTTGTGTAGATTGTGATTTGGCATGAGGCAAGTACTGCTCTCCTTGACCAAATGTAAGTTATCTGCATTGTGCTTCAGCTCCCATTTACCCAGAGATGTGCAAGATCTCCCTGCAGGCCTTCAGTTTCTTCTCTCTTTACTAAGCCCTCTTCCCAGGTCCCTAAAAAACATGCCAATGAGCACAGTCCCAAGCTATACTGCAGTACTCCCAAGTTTTCAGTGAGAAGCTCTGTTGGAAGCTTTATGGAAAGCCAAGCAGACACCACCAGATGGGCCACCCTTCCCCACAGCAGCGGCCCACTGACTTGCAGGATCCACAGACCACATCCTGAAAACCTACTGACTTTCCCTAGATTAGTCAACACACTTCTGACAGAATCACAGAATCATTTTGTTTGGAAGACACCTTTAAGATCATCGAGCCCAACCCTTAACCCAGCACTGCCAGGTCACCACTAAACCATGTCCCTCAGCACCACATCTCCATGGCTTGGAAACCCCTCCAGGGACCATGGGGACTCCACCACTGACCCGGGCAGACTGGGCCAGGCCCTGACAACCATTGCTGGCAAAAAACTGTTCCTTGGGTCCAAGCTAAACCTCCCTTGGTGCAACTTGAGGCCATTTCCTCTTGTCCTGTTCCTTGTTCTTTGGGAGTAGAGGCTGACCCTACCTGGCTCTCACCTCCTTTCAGAGAGCTGTGGAGAGCGAGAAGGTCTCCCTTGAGCATCCTTTTCTCCAGGCTGAACAATGCCAGGTCCCTCAGCTGCTCCTCACCAGACTTGTGCTCTAGACCCTTCATGAGTTTCATAATTCTTCTTTGGACATGCTTCAGCACTTTTCCTTGAGTAAAACACTCTTCACATTTATAAATCCACATGGACTTGATATGTTACAGAATTCAAAGCTGTGGCCATAAAAATCCAAGTCTTTTTTTTTTTTTGGAAAGTGAAATGACCCAACACATTAGCAGTACAAAAACAGCAGGTATGATTTACTGAGCTATTTCTAGAGTACTCAAAAGTTTGCATGATGAACAGATTCCTCTTAAGACACCATTTTTCATCAAGATCGATGACTTACATCAGTACATTCATAACTCCCAGCCGTACCTTACTGGTTTTTTTCTCTTCCGCTCCAGAAATCTAAGGCATCATGCTACTTCAGCTGAATTAGCAAACCCTGCACTTAGTCTGGATATTAAAGCAGCCCCCATGGTAACATTCACAACTGTCCCTACGCTGCAGTGCAAGAGCTCTTTGCATTGTGCTTTTACGCAAGATGTGTTTCTTTCAAATGTTCAGTCTGGCAACACTCCACAAAAATTCATGAGAATCAAAGATTCTCGATTTTCAGTAGGTCCCTGTAACTCACAGCAGTTGGTCTGAGGGCTTTGCACCCAGGTAAACTACTGAGGCTCAGAGTTTAACAAAAGATTTTAAGTTAATATTTGTTGTTTTTTGCAAACAGGTGATAAATTTACAGGTTCAACTGCATTCACGCCCAAGGAGTGAACTCTTGGG
Organism: Todiramphus chloris collaris; assembly: GCA_025345505.1. NCBI lineage: Eukaryota > Metazoa > Chordata > Aves > Coraciiformes > Alcedinidae > Todiramphus > Todiramphus chloris. Next base: position 6,605,627 of record JANVCC010000039.1, on the reverse strand, counting down.
GAGGGGCTGGGATCAGGCTAGTTCTACAGAAGCAAGCAGTAGCAAACATTTCTCTTACTCATTTGTTTACCATACATGAGTGAATATGCTTAAGGATGGGATTAATCAGGTCAAGAGCTATAAATCATGCAAAGACAACATTTGGAGGTTGAGAGATTATTGACGAGTAAATTCTATACTGGTGCAGTAGCTCAGATGTTTCCCAATGCAGGACATTAGCAGAGATCCTTTGCTTACGTGGGGCAACAAACGAGTTTAACAATGTCTTCAAGTGATGATTAAAAACTACGTAAGACTTGCAAGTAACAACTTCACTCTGCTTCCCTGTGCAACAAAAAAAAAAAAAAAAAAAAAGGAAGCATAGGTTTTCCAGGTTCCCAAAGATATTTTAGCCTGGAGAAAAGGGGGCTCAGGGGAGACCTTCTTGCCCTGCACAATTCCCTGAAATGAGTTGGGAGCCAGGTGGGGTCTGTCCCTTCTCCCAAGGAAGAAGTGACAGGACAAGAGGAAACAGGCTCAAGTTGCACCAGAGGAGGTTTAGGTTGGACCTGAGGAACAATTTCTTCCCTGCAAGGGTTGTCAAGGCCTGGCCCAGGCTGCCCAGGGCAGTGGTGGAGTCCCCATGATCCCTGGAGGGGTTTCCAAGCTGTGGAGATGTGGTGCTGAGGGACATGGTTTAGTGGTGACCTGGCAGTGATGGCTTAACAGTTGGACTTGATTTTAAAGGTCTTTTCCAACTGAAACAATTTTTATATTAAACATTTATAGGAACTCTGAAGCTTATTATGCCTTTTAGAACACCTTTAGTTTCACCTGAAGGTAAAGACAAAAATATGGTGGCCTCATCTAAGCAACAAAAAAGTTGTCACCAGTAAACAGGAATAATTTGCTGCATGAATGACTCAAATGTAACACCACATGCGTAAAGAGATTTGGTCAGCTTACAGATTTCACGAATTTTAAGGACAGATAAACAACTAAAAGAGCAGAATTTAATGTCAGAGTCTCACTAAACCCACGTTCTCACCTTCCAATCCCACACTCATGCCTGCAAATAAAGCCCAGTAGATAGGTGATACCACGACTGCCACTCACTGCTCCTGACTCTGGTGCCTGACTCTTAAGTCCCGTAGGTTCTCCACATCAGCAGCCCCACCAGTGCTCTGCCTCCACTCTCTGGATCTTTTGATATCATATCACCAAATGGTGACCCAAAGGACATTTAGTTAATAAAGAAAAAGGAGAGAGTCCTTCATAAAACACAAAGTGAGCAAAGCAGGGGACAAGAGGGAAAGACTCAGTGATCTTCCTTTTGAACTTCAAGAAACTGAAGCACAACCAGTTTTAACATGGAGACAGTAGTTAAGGCAGAGCACAGGGGAAACAAAAAAAATTAAGAATTTCAAATAAATGAGTTTGCATAAGCAGGACCCAATGAAATTAAGCCTGAACATCTACAGGAACTGTCAGTGTAGCCTTAATTGCTCTAAATTATCTTAAGAGGTTTGTTTGCTTGTTTTCCCTGAAAGGGGAGAAAGGAAAGACCCAGAACAGAAACACAGCATGCCTTCACTTTGAGAAATATGATCTAAAGTCATGAGGTGAGTGCACAGGTAGATGAAAAGCACAAGCTCCATCCAGCAATTCACCAAGGAACTGAGAGGACCTCTCAAACTGGCTTCCACAGCCCATCAGTGCAGAATTTGTTCCACTGTTTTTTTTTTTTTTAATACAACTCTAGACAAAAAATTGGAGATTTTCTGGGTTGGATCAGTTAAAGTTATTAGCCCCTCAGAAGAAACCAGGGTAGTTCTTTCCAAGAGAACTCTGTGACCTGCTGCTCAGGGTGGAGTACTGCCCCCCACCACACCCCCCCCGCCAACGTCCCTCGGGCCCCCCGTTCCCCCCCCCTCCCCCCCCCCCCCCCCCCCCCCAAACCAGAATCAGTTGGCATGCACCCAGGCCCACCAAGCCTTTGGACAAACACAGTATCATTCTTGGCCACTGAGGCACTTGCAACCAACAGTTGATACCAACATAAATCAGTTTTTTACCGTGGCAGACTCCAGTCTTACTCAACGTCACATCCAGGTTCTGAGGCTCTTGCTTGCAGGGTAGGTGACGCTGGCAGTCCTGCCCTCTCCAAGCAGCACAGTCCCTCTTGCCAAGGGATACTACAACATTCTGTTCTTTTCTGTTAATATTTTTCAAACCTTTGCTAGCTACATCAAATTCACCCCACCAAACCCAAGGAAGTATTTTTCCCATTTAAGTTTGTTTTGTATATAAATTTAGAGGTGTCTTAAGCTCTTCTACGGGAAAGAAGCACTCAAAATTCTGCTCAAACTTAAATGCAAGAGTTTTAACACTAACCAAAACATCACCAAAAGCTTAGCACAGGCAGCTGTCTTCAGCTGACTACCGCAACCTGGCCACAAGGAAGTGATCTGCAATTCATTTCACTGTTTAAGGTCCCAAAGATGAGTGAGGCAAAGGTACCCAGTCCAACTGTTAACTCAGAACACACTGTACCAAGCACAACCTGATGTCGTTAGGACCCTGAAAGAACTATCTCCACAAGTGTTTCATCTTCTCCTATGCATAACTGGGTATTACAGGTTTCCAGACCCTAAGCCTTCTTTTTCCTTGTTAAAAGCAGACAGCCAAGATCAGACAACATACTGATTTCACCACATCATGGTATTTCCTTTTGCTTTGTTGTCTAAGAAAGAAGAGCAAAGTCACCACATGCATGCTCACTTGGGTGAGCTGAATTTAACAGTCCATGGGTACATCAAAGCACAAGAGAAACTGGTAGTCCTCAAGACAGTGTTATGCCTGGGGTAACCCTAAACATCCATCCTACAGCTAGCCTTAACAGAGTAAGTGAAATGTGTGTCAAGTACAAATATAGTCTCTATTTTGAAGGGGACTAAGAAATATATATATATATGAGTTTAGATAGAACACCCATGCAAAAGACTAACAGGTAGAAAACAACCTTTCACAGTATATATACATAAAGTCCTAGCCACCTGGGGGTTTTCTCTTTGTTTTGTTTGGGTTGTTTGTTGGGTTTGGGTTTTTTTTTCAGTTAGGGCTTCAGCTTTGCTTCACTCTGGCTTTTGATGTGCTTGCAGCTGCAGTTCTTAAGAGGACAACGCCAAGGCACTGACATTAAATCATTTTGCATTGGCATTTCAGAAAGCTTTTTGCCACCTGAGGACAAGAAGCTACACGTGTACTTTTCATTGAGGTGGCATTTTCAGTGGGGCATCCCCTGCAGTGGGAATTGTTTCTTCGTATAAAGTTTGTCTTTCCAACTGGAAATTTGTTGGCCTACGAAAAGCTCTAGGAAAGGGTTATTGCAAGAGATTAGGCAGTAAAGGAAGGAATCTATGTCTGCTATTGCAAGTTTAAGCTCATGGAAGCATAGTTCTGTAGCTTTAGCTATCCTTACCACTTTCTCCTGAAGTTGGGGATGGTGGTGGAGTGGCAGCAGTAACACTGTGTTTGTCCCAGATGCTCTCCAAAATACCTGGCCAAAGAGATATTGTTCAGAACAGCTGTCTAAAAGACAGATAGCTCAAACAATCGTACCGGAGACCGCAAGAGAACTTTGGTAGAACATATCCTTAGATCTTTGACAAGGACCATTGTCTTCTCTTAGTGAGCCCAAAGAAATTACCAAGGACTTGCACACATGCTTCATAAAGAGTGACACATATAGCTGCACAGCTGCTCTACTACAGAAGCTTGTTTTCATTGTAAACTGACCTAAATACCTCAGAATGAAGTGTTCACACTGCAGAAGCAGCTACTACATCAGCACACATTGCCTCCCTGAACCCAGAACATACCTGTGAGGAGCCCAAGCACTGTTTGCACCTGGTCTAGGAGCAGCTTGCGTAGCTCTTCTTTCCGGGCTACACTAAGATCTTCCCGCGGACATGCCAGTTCTTCCGAAGTAGTTTTCAACATGATCAGTCCCAGAGGAGTGGTCACCGGAGACTGAATTAACTGAGAGGAAACACATGAATGCAACATGTGATATTAACACTCCACAAAGCTATCTGCTGGCAAACAGGCGCTAGTAATATGATGAGCAGTTTACAAGGGCTTCAAGACTGAGGGAGTACCAGTTCCCACTCTGCAGCACTGCACGTTGAGGGAAGAGAACTGCAAATATTCCATTTCCTGAGACATTAACCTACGATGTCGCAATGGTTCAAGTACCATGGGAATCCTTGGGGTTTCAAGAGAGCTTTCATAATGTCATTGCACACATTCTCTGCTCCAGCATGTTTACCAGTAACAGTTTGTTCCTTCTGTTTACTGCCTTCTGCTGACATCATCACTTCTCCGAACGGCCTCAGCGCAGCGATTCCAGCCTGTAACGGGGCTGACACTGCAGCCAGGCGCAGGTCAGGGGCATGTACCAGTGGCCGAGCAATTTCTCATTAAAAAGCCCATCCCATCCAAAGAGCTGCAGCCAATATTGGATGACACAGGAACACAGCCAAGAGATACGACCTCTCCTTGCACCCCTATTACATCTCAAACCGGAAATCACATTTACCCTGAAAAGAGGGACTGCTACCACAGAAAGAAGAACCACGGTACTGGGACCAGAGAAAGCAATGTTGTGTGCTTTCAGTAGCCACTGGGATACTAAGGACATATTCAAGCGGGACAAAGTTTTCTCCTCAGCTGAAATTCAAGGCTGTTCACCTGGAACATCCAAAAGAATTTATTTCTTCCTCTGGGATAAAAAGCCTAAAGCCAATTGAAGTTACCACAAGTAATCCTTGAAGTCATAAGTTCTGTAATATGGTCTGACCTTGGTCCTAATCTCCTTGACCCACCAAACCAGAGACATGCCGAGTTCACACTGCTAAGGCTACACAGATCAGTGAAGTACATGGGGAGGGGAAAAAAGACCGTCTAAAAGCTCTTAGTCTAGATGTACATTGGCTTTCCAAAAGGAAGCACAATGGCACAGGAGCAGACCGCTAAAAACAGAAAGCTAAATTGAATTGCAACTTACTAACAATCTAAGAGCTGAACAGCTCCTCTCTGAGTATTGTCTGACAATATCAGGAAGTTTAGCAATACCTTGTGCCCTGAAACTTCAGTAACATTAAACAAATTTCATACTTCTACAGAAGTAGCACTTTCTACATAAAATTACTGGGTTTGCATAATGACAATTTTTCTTCTCCACCCCTCCAATGGCTCAGTAAAAGTTTTAGAGACTTTAGTTAAAAGTACCACGAGTTAAAAGGCCACAAAGTGGGGACCAGGGGGACAAAGTCCCTCCCACTGTAAGTGAAGATCAGGTTCGTGACCACCTGTGGAACCTGAAGATGCACAACTCCATGGGACCAGACAAGATGCATCCCAGAGTCCTGAGGGAATCGGCTGATGTAGCTGCCAAGCCACTTGCCATGATATTCGAAAAGTCCTGGCAGTCAGGTGGAGTCCCTGGGGACTGGAAGAAGGGACACGTTACACCCATTTTCAAAAAGGGTAGAAAGGAGGACTCTGGGAACTATGGACCTGTCAGCCTCACCTCTGTGCCTGGGAAGATCATGGAGCAGATTCTCCTAGAAGAACATTTCCCTCTGAAGCCAAGTTGACAAGCAGAGGCTTAAGGAAAAAGATACCCAAAGCGGGTTCTGCAATCACTTAAGATAACCTACGATGTGCTAGAAAAACAGGTAGCTCAGAAATTCAATTGCAATGAAATGAAAGCCCAAACTGTAAATGCAGACAGTTGTCTCAGAGTACTTGTCAAATTGATAATTTGTGAGAAAACTGCAGCATGTCACACTATATGGTTACAGAAAGCTCTCTGAAAAGAGATGACACCAGTTAGTAACAAGCTCTGTGTGCCAAATTAGTATTTTTTAAGTTTTGCAATTAATGCTAGAGACATTTGTCTTAAATAAACTCGCAACACTCAGGGAGGTTTGGTTTTGGTTTTTGTTTTTCCCCTTGATTTTTATTTTAATAGCTGCCTTGTCTGGGGGCATAGCTGCATTCAAATAATGTAATTACATCAGCACAAAGGCTGTGCAGCACTTCAGTTTACACTCAGCTTCTTTAAGCCAATTATGAACAATTTTAAAGAGACCTGGTAACCAAGAACTTGACCCAAAGAAGGAGGTCTGCAGTAGCCTCGTTAGGCTCCCGCAGCAGCTACCTGCTAGCCTGGCTCAGACCTCACTGCAGAGATGCTGAATTACAACCAACATTCAAACTAATGGCACTGTCTCAGCCAGGATCCTCAGACACATACTCCAGCCTCCCTGAAAGAACCCTCTTACCCTGACATTACATTAGTGACCTTACATGAGGAGGTGCCAAAGATTTTTAGGATATCTTTGGCTATTAGGTGAAAAATCCCCAAAAGCCACATTCAGAAACTTCGTGTTTGAGAATTACTCTGTGATGCATCCATAGTTTTAGTTTTTTTCTTTAAAAAAAACCCCACAACCCACACCCCCTTAATTTTCAACAGCTTCTCCTAGGTATTTAAAATTCAAAGTGAAGTTGATACTTGTTGCACAGTATTGTTCCTTTGTCAAAAAAAATAACAACATTAGAAAGAAATGTAACATGTAGAAAGCTGAGGGTTATTTGCAAAACTAAAAAGGAAAAAGAATTTAAGAAGCAGCTTGGGTTTTCATGCAATTATTTAATCTTTGTCAAGGGAAGTCACTACTCAAGGAAACAAAATAATGTCCCTCTGTGAATGAAATTTCTTACCTGCAAGATGTTCGTGAAAAAGTCATGGTAGAACATTGGCCAGTCTTGCCGGCCGATATCCACAATGACTTTGCAGAGTTTGTTCCTGATGAAGTAAGGCAGAGTTTTATGGTGAGCTAGAAGGAGTTTGGGCAGGCAGCTGCGGATCTCCATTTTGTCTTGAGATGGGACCCCAAGCCACATCTTATTGATAAGGTTCTGGAAAAGAAACAGACCTCTCAAATGAGCTCATCTCAGATGAGCTTCACTGAAGTTAAACAGCAAGAAAACATGGAGACGCAACACGGGGACAAAGCACTGGTGAGGCAGAGCTGCTCCAGTTTACAACTGGGATTGCCAGTGCCTTCCACAATGCACGGGCAGGGAAGAAACCAGAGCTTCCAAATCTACACAGGTCTCTCAATGACCAAGCTTGTCCAGTAAAAAAAACCAAGCACCTGTATTTGATGTAGCTCAGCCTTCTCTGCTGCTGTGCACAGGCCAGTGGATAAAGAAACAAACAGGTATTAGGTTAAAAAGAAGATGTTTCTCTTTTGTTAGAGCTCCACACAGGCTCACTGGGCAAAGAGCTGGAAATTAAGAGGCTCTAGCTGCTGAGCAGTCTAGGACCAACACTGATATCCTTAACAACCTGGAGAGGCAACGGTGTGCAAACTCCGCTAAGCAGAAGGAGAACAGCTAAGAGAGGGCAAACCCTGCACCACTAACCGACCTGGAGTAAGCTTCCACTATCTTTTAACCTTGGACACCTGTATTTTCCCCTCTAAAGGGGAAAAAAACCCTCATAATTGTGTCTTGTTGAAGAAGAAAAAAAGAAGAGAAGAAAGTTTGGTTTTAGATGACTGATGCCACTGCGGTGTCCTGAAGCCAAGCTGTAAGGTCACTGGAGTGGCTGCCTTGCAGGGACAGGACACCACTTCAGCAGAAAGCTTTTAGTCCACTTAAAGCCGGACAAAAGCCATAAGGCAGAGTTGCAAATTGGTTTCCTGCTGTACTATGATCCCATTTAGGGGCTCTGGAGCACTGGAGCATTAGGAGCTGAGCCTCTCAGGATAACTTACTGCTACTGAGGCGATCAATGTCCTTACCCATCTGTAGGCATATAGCTTGGAGAACCCCAAACCAGGAGATACGGCAAAGGGGTTTGTTGCAGAAAATGGAAGATTATTCATGGTCAAAGCAGAGCCAATTCACAGTACAAAGGTATCATACAGAGATACCAGTTCACAGTGTACAAAGGTGTATTTATACATTAAGATCCTCAAAGAGGTTGGATTGGGGTTTTTCCTCACAGAGTAGATCCAGAAGTATTGCTTCAAAATAACAATGATCCAAGCAAATCAGAATTCCTCAATGCAAGCCCAGAATGAGAGTTTCAAAAGCCCAAATAAACCTGTGAGGTGCTTTAGTTTTAATAGTTATGCTTTAATGCCCACTGAGCTTTGTCTTACTCATTTGACCTGAAAGTGGCAGCTCTTTCCACCTGCAAGATGGCTTGGGGAAAATGTTCTCTCTTCCAAAAGCATGAAGTGAAACCAATTCATCTGGAAGGGGGCCATGAGGAGTTTCATTCCAGATCCACTGTTAACTTCCTAGACATTCTAGAAAATACAACTTTCTCAGGAAGTTTTGGGAATGATCCTTGTGTTTATATACACGCTTCTACTGACATTCAGTACTCAAAGGCAGTGGAAGACTGATAAAGCTGCAGACCACGGTTATAAGGATCAGTCCACAAGGACCAGTCAAACTCGCAGCACTACAGTATTTACTTGGAAGTTCAAGCTCCTCAGAGATCCTAGTCTGTGGACTCACACCCCTCACACTACACTTGGGCAGCGATTTCTTTGTTGTTCTTAGTTCTGGGCACAATTATTTTTTCAGTCCTACTTTCCCCCCACCCTGATCGAGACAAGCAGAGGCTCAGCAATCAAACATGGTTTCCCCTCTTCATGAACACTGGTTTAATTATTGCAGGCAGCTGCTGTGTGACCTTCATCCCCGGGGAAGGGAACAACACCCACACCAGTTGTCACCATTACCCCTTTTTGAGAGGAAGGTAAACCACATTCAGTTTGCAGATTGAGTCCAGACTCCCTATGCAACGTCAGATAAATGAGGTGAACATTTTAAGTGAAGAAGGCAACGAGCACAACGTGGATAATTTGTCAAAACATACAACTTTTAAGAACAAAGTTGTTCACTATCTAAAAAGCAGCCCATTGCAAAGGATACAAACCACCTCTAATTCAGGAGCAGAGCTCAGACCAACCCAGACAGGAACACAATGCAGAGGCCACAGACGGACCAGACTATCATTAAGGAAGCCTATTTATTATTGACCGAACCCCAGAATATTGTTAGGGAAAGACACTCCACCAGCCACTGAGAAATCAGTTGATAAAACAGCTGTTCACAGAATACTTATTTTTCTTCCAGCAGATACACAAATCAATATTTAGGCTTTTAACCATAACTTTGATCTTTTATAAATAGATAGAGCAGGATGTGGTCTTCTACAAGTGACCTTACCTCTACGACTAACACATAAGCTCAGGGGATGTAGTTCAAGAGCACCAGCCACAGCTACAAGATGTCAGAAAAATAAAAGCAACTTTGTCTTCCCTCTTAGCATTAAAGTTTGCAGGAGCTAGCATCAGGTAATCATGTTCATATTTCTGACCATAAAAAGAGTCTAAAAGCAATAACAGTCTTAAAAGCACTATGCAGAAAACTCAAGCAGCCTCTGAAACTTTAGGTAGTTTGTACTTTGAGATACCAGGAAATTAATTCTTCAATATGTGTACAAAGATTCATATTCTCCTACTCTTGCCATTAAGGAACCTCTCTCGTAGAGAGCAATAAAAGCATCTTTTATCACTGTTCTTACTAGGACTGCCATTTCAGACAAACATCTTCCAACAGAACTGATTGCCACATAAAACTGCACCAGGCAGGCAACAGGACACATCTTACCTCAAATACAGTCAAACTGTACATCATTACATAGTCATTTCTTGTACTTGAGAGGAAATAGAGGCAGAATCTCCAGGCTCCTATCTGCTGGGCAAAGTTATTTAAAAGCTCCTCTGAGAAAAAAAAAAAGTAGTATTAAAAAATTACATTACAATTCTTAAGGTGTAACCAAATCCCTAACAATGTATACTGATAGCACAGTAACACACTGAGCATGAAGGAAACCCTGTGCTCAGGGAATGACTCAACCCAGAGAAAGGGCAAAAAACCAACATAAAAATCACACTCTGAAGTATTAAAAGCAATCTAATGATAGGCTTTAATGAAAAAAAACAAACAAACCAGTATATCACTTTAGAATACAGTTTTGACATAAATACTATACCAGATTAATAGGTCAGTGTTAAAACAAATCACACACAAAAAAATAAATCTTATTACGAGCATTACCATTTTATCTATAAAAGCCAAATGCTGGGATACCAGGTCCCTGTAAAAGACCATGGGTTATTTCAGATGACACACATTATCAAGCACTCTTGGTTTAATGCAATTGCTCCAAGAGCCACTGACTTTGCTGTAGGTCAGCATATCAAAAACCACTCCCAACACTCATGTACAGGATTTGGTCATCCCAGATCAAGTGACTACACACCAAACGTGGCAAAGGGAAAAGCTGCCAAGGGATGATTTACAGGCCAATCAAATTTAAGCCTTAATCAATTGGTTGGTTTCCTGCAATTTCATCAGGAAAATGGAGGATGCCAAAGGCTTTTACCTTTTCTACAGCAGAAGATCTCCATAAGGGGGGGGGGGGGGGTGTGTGTGTGTGGGTGCGGGTGAGGTAAACTTGCCTAGTTGCTTATTCTTTATTTTACCAGATTTCTGGCAGAAGTATTTCATGCTGACCATACTTTTGGCACTGAAGCTAGAGATGGCAGAAGTTTGAGGAGAAAAGCAAACCGAGCAGTTACAGCCATTAACAGTGCATTCAAGAAGCTAATCCAAGACCTCTGCTGGTTTGCAGAAGGCCATCTTGAATTTAAACACCAGGCAAAAGGAAGCCTCACTGTTTATCCTGACTTGTCATTTCACACTGACTAGGACAGTCTTCTGCTTTCCCTTCTTAATGATGAACAGACCCGAAGTCCATGCTCTATCTCTAGGCAGAAGGTAGAAGTTTTCCAGGACACACAATTCAATAATGTACAGGCAGAGAAAAGCATAACCACCTTCTCCTACTCCAACCAACTTACTGTTGTTGAATAAAAACCCCTGCATCTCCACGCTCACAGCAGCAGACAGTTACCAACACTAATTACTCCAAAACCCAAACCACAGAAGCCTTTACTTCAAGTACATACACGAGCCAGAGAGGCTAAGATGCCAGTTTGGCATCAGATAAAGCACTTGCATCTGCTATGTTTAACATAACAGAGTCACCTCTGCTGAGGTCTGCAGGCAGCAGAAAGCAGGAGGCCAACCTTTAGAAGTGGCGTGAACTCACCTATCTCGCGTTTCCGCTCGTTTGTTGTGCAATTGTGGAAAAACTCTGTCATTAGACTCTCCAAAGCACGTAGTGAGGCCTCCTCAGATGCCTGGGAACGACATTTAAAGGTAAGAGTTAAAACTACCTTCACTCTGACTTGCACTCAGGAGGTTGGTGTCATTCATGTCACAGATGCACCCAAAACACAATAAGGGCACGAAGTCCAAGCGGAGGGCAAATTAAAATCTGGAATTTAAACCACTCTTGGTGTCAAGTAGCAACACGATTTGGCCACCACAAGTGAAAGCTTTGGACACGAAGGACCATTTGCTCAGTTGCATTAACAAAAACAATACAAGAAGTTCCCCTTTTTATTTGGTGCCATTTAGCAATTTTAAGTTAGCTCATCCTTGTCAAATAATTCTCAGAAAGACAGCAAGGTCAAGTGAAGAAAGAGGCTTTCAGATGTTTAGAGATAATAAAAACCAGCAACAGCGTGGGGAGCATGAACTTTGCGAGGACACCAGACACTTATTCCTTTCTTTGCCTCAGTGCCACGCTGCCATGTGTGACACCAAAGGTGCTCAGGAAGTAGCAGCTTAAAAGCTTAAAGAATTTCCAGCACTTCGAAAAGCAATATACAAGTATTCAGCAATTTGATTCAAGAACATCCCCCTCACACCCAAATGCTTCTGTTATTGGAATTCAGCAGTTTTAGAAGTCCTAAAGAAAACAAAAGCAAACCAAAACAACAAAAGACCAGAATTAGTACACAGCCATTGCAAGGTCACTGTAGTTCCACATCTCTCTGGAGCTGGGATGATTTGGTTCCAGGAACAGCTCCCCACCAAGCTCAGCCTCTCCAGCTGTGCTGCACTCCCCTTATGGTCTAGAGAGGATAATGGACAGCCTTCGGAAACAGCTCTGCTCCAGCGCAGACCACGCCATTAGTCAGTCCTCTAATGTTTTCAACACAAACTATCAATAATAAATGCATCGAGATTCAAGCCCCAACCTCCCTCTGAACAGAAACCAAGAAAAGCACTAAAGAAAACCGAAAGCTCTGCCTCAAAAATAATACAAACGGAAACAACTCCCATGACAGGCGGCCCTCAGCAGAGAGATGAGCAAGTGAACGCTGCAGGACTCGTGCTAGTTCCCATTTCCACACACAGCAGCTTCGGCAGGGCCAAGCAGAAGGACACTCTCCTCAAACAGCCTGGGGCTGGATTAGCACACACACCCCCCCCCCCAGAGAACTGACATCTCCACAGAACAGCATCAGAAGACAATGCAGCTCTGCTCTCCAAACAGCTGGAAATGGATGCTCTGTAGGACACCACACACCTTCAACCACCTAGGATGAATTTCATCCTAGTTTCCCTTTTCCTTTCCCCTTTTTTTCTTTTTAAAGACCAGCTCTACAAAGCAAGGACTACTTTAGCGAGAAACACTGGAGTGGGAAATTGAGTTAAAATAACCTACAATCAAATCAAAGCCACTTTGCCAGCTTAAGCAAGATCAAGCACCCATTATCACGCCTCTTTAATCCATTTATACATGATCTCTGCAAACAGTCCCTGGCCCTGTAAACTTGCCCTCAAAACTGGCCCTTCAGCCACCAGTCTCCTCCTCCCACCAGTCACTGCTTCCCAGATAAAAGCGACACTATGGATAAAAGCCTCACTTAAAAGAAATGTAGTTGATTAAGTGGTGCCCTTAATGACATTAAGCTATCACCACGCTGCCACTTCTATGCATCTCTTTCTGGGATATGGCATTTTTGCAAGTTCCTTCCAACTAGCTCCAGACACACACAGCCAGCGTGTTCATAAACCCCTGTAACTCATGTCTCTGCTGCTCACCGTGGAGTCAGACTCACCAACACTTTCTGATGCTAAGCCCTCACAAAGAGGAGTTTCCAAGCACTCTGATGCTAATTCCTCTGTAAGAGGCACTGTTCTCCCACTCCATCCCTCCACTGGACAAGATCAAGATCACCTCAACTCACAGAGAAGTGTTAGCTCTTCACACACAAGTGGCAGGGCTCGATCGTTTTCGGCTAGTTAACTCAATCCTTTAGGAAGTGCAGTTAAGGGTTTGTGGTTTTTTTCCAAGATTCAAGATTTATTTCCCAGTTTTGGAAATAAATTGCGAAGTTCTCATCAATCGTGAGCATCTGACACATCCTCCACTGACTTCAAAATGCCTCAGCAGAGATTTTGAAGATGACAGAGCCAAATCCTAGGAACACACTTAATCTTTTCTATAAAAACACCACCACCACAACGTTCGAGTCAGAAAACAGAGAGCACAACGCAAGCATTTTATGTATAAAGCCCAAGCTGAACAGTATCCAAGGCCAACCTGGGCAGAAAGAAACAGCATGACCTCCAAGACTGTTTTCTTCTATTTGACTTCTCCCAACTGTTCCAGAGGTTTGGCCAAAGGAAGGTGGAGTAGCACAAATTGTCTGAATTAATCAAACCCCAGCCCAGGATGGGCTCTGCAAACAGGAGAACCTCCCAGGTCTTCCTCCAGGTGCCATCCAATGGCCACAGCCCTTGGGTACAAAGGCAGAGTTGGTCATTTGCTCATGTCTTGTTGGGTAGTCCTCAAGGTGACCATTCCTGGAGAATGCAGTAACTACCCGCCTTCTAAACAAAGGCTCAAATAACCATGTCATTGAACTGAAGAGGACACGTGCTGTTGAAGAGCTGCAGAGCACATTTGCTGTACCTATACCCAGACACCCTAGAAAGTAGATTCTATCTAGTGGGGCTATAATAAAAGTCGAGTTGCTTGTAGAACCTGCAGCTGTACCTGTCTGTAATATTTCCAGCTGCACCTCAGTATTATCGCTCACATTAATACACAGTTTGCTTTCTTCTAGGGATCGGTGCTTACTTGGCACTGAAGGAAAATATCACCAGGGGCTGTGAAGAGAAATGCCAATGAACTGTGATATTCAGCAGCACCACATGGACATCAACAAGTGTCTCAGCCCTGACAAGATCAAACCCCACAGGCAGTCGGAACCAGCAGCACTCACTTCACTTCGGCTGGTCTGAAATTGAGCCTTTGGGTCACAGGCAAATTTCATTTTTAAAGAGTTTTAAGGAAAGTCATGAAGTCTGGACCATCATTAGCAGAATTTACTGCAGATTTCTGGGTGAGGGCTGGCTGTTTGCCTCATCTTCAGGAGGCATTATAAAATATTTGACCATTAAACCAGAAATGCTTCCCCCTGGTTTCACAAGTTGTAAAAAATCTCACCCCTCCACCCTCAAAGTCTCAGGCTACTCAGGGATGGATCAAACTGCCAGGAAATGCTGTTTGATCTCTTCTGTCAACCATTTAAGAAAAATAAAAACCAAAACCAACACACAAAACCAAAACCAACACACAAAACCAAAACACAAACCAAACACACAACCACTAAATCCTCTGAATCCCATCTGCAGAGCAGGTAACGTGAGCTTTTCACCATGAAAACCTTTGTGATTCACAAAACCAGCAGTTCTGGTTGAGCCCAGACCTGCAGGCTGCTGCAGGGAGGGTCTCAGCTGCCAGATCCAGCAGATCCTCCAGCCAGAAATGATGTCCTCAGTCACACCTTGCTCTGATGAACAAGTTAGTCATGCATGAAGGTGAGCCAGCGGGTCTAAAGGCTAGCGCACCAACAACTGCAGATTCCTGTGTTCCAGGAGGACATCCATACCTTGACCTAGAAACATTTCCAAGACAGCATCTCAGAGATGTGTCATAGCTGGTTCTCCACGAAACACGTGCTGTTCACTGCTGCTATGCTATGTTGGGTCCATGCTGCATGGACAGGGAAAGCATCAGGTCTGCCCCAAGTATGCTGTTCCTGAAAGTGCCCTGGCTGATCTGAGTAGTGACTTGGTATGGATCTGAGTGGGATAGAGCCACTGTCAATCTACATCCCCATTTTTGCCTCATTAGTTTGCTAAAGGCGTTCCATTAACAGATACCAAGCTAGAGGCGGGGAGCTGCTTACTCATGCCATTTATCTACCAACTCCAGCCTTTAACACGAGGCTCGTACGACATCCACAGCTGAGACTACAGCTTCCTATTTCGACAGAAATGATGAGATTTGCTATGAAGAATTTGCACATTCAGAGACATCTGCCATCCACCAAAGTACCAAAAGAAGGAGCTGCAAAACCTGGACGTACCAGCTGACTTCAGGGCTATTGTTCAATTACATTTGAAGATGTATGAGCCATTATTTGATTTCGGTTGATTAAGGAAAAGAAATATTAATAACTTCTAACTTATTGCATTTTAAGCTGTTCAAATTCCAGCTCACTGAAGTTCTAGAGAAGCAAAATCTTTTTACCTTGCTGCTTAAACCATGACTCTGTAACAAGTTCACTTCAGCCCAGAGCTTATGACTAAAGCACTTGGGTAGGACAAGTTACTCATCCAGCTCTGGTGAATAACAGAGGAATGACGTTTGCGTTGCAATTTAGAGACTGCACATTTACCTTAATAGAAGATACAATGCTCATTTCAGTTTGCATAGTACCTGATCATGCTGGAAGACAGGAAAGTGCTTTATAAAGCTATTTCCATTTTCTCTACAAATGCTTTCATTTAGAGTTCACTTCCTATCTTTTAACTTCGTTTTACATTCTCCAAAGTGATTGTTTCTTCTAGAGGAAAGCTTTTTTCTAATGCTTTGCCATAAAAACACAAGCTGTTAACCTTTTAATGTTTGCTATTAACAGTATTGATCATATAAATGATGCTCTAAATACAGCAACTCGCGCTGGTGATGACTGGGAGAGGAGGGTTACGTCTGTTGTTTTTTTTCTCTAACGTTTTTGGAAATGGGTATCACTCCAAGACAAAACTGAGGTAAGCCCTCCAACAAAGCTGGTTTTAGTAAGGCGTTAATTGCAGCTGCAGTGTTACCAATGTGACTTCAACTACCTTTCAGGCAGCGCTGGAACACCCTCCTCTGACCTGGAAGAATGGATTTTACACCACACAAGCCAAACCTTAAAACCACCTCCTCCAATGGCAAGGAGAAGAAACGCTTGCACCGCTGAACCTCTGGAGCCCTCACTGCAGAGAGGACAGGACCTGTCTGGGAGCTGTTATTCACCATCCCTCTGCACCTCATCACGTTTTTATTTCAGACACCCACTCTTGTTCCATCCCCCCTTCAACACCTGCACTGCTGAAGCACTTTCGACACTGTACCTCACACCTACCACCCCCTAAAGCCTTCCTGCACCCTCTACTGATAGCAAATGGAGATCTTTTTCCAGAAAAAAAAACCTTGGCTTCCTGATGTTTGAACCCGCTTCTATATCCCCTTCCTACCCACCACATCTCCTACCAGTGCAAGACCCACAGCCCAGCACAATTCAGCCAAGATTTGGATCTCGTCACAAATTACCCCCCGGAAATGAGTATCCATCTGCCAGCCCGCACACTATGGGAAACCCGCGTGTTTGATGTGTTCCCAGCAGGAACTGCTGCAACCTCACCAACGTGCCAGAGCACAGGGTTAAGAGAAGAGAAAAGCACACACCACAACAGCAGCTGTGAGTATAAAATAACTTGTCCTCACCCGGCCCTTGCTCAATTACATTGTCCCATCCTCTTCCACCTCAGAGCCTTCTTTCCAGGTTTGTGCAGTTACTTAAACACAAACTAATACAAATCACCACACTTTACATGCTGAATGTTCTTCCTTTTTTTTTTGTAATTGTTGTAGGTAACTATCAAGGAAACTCAGTCCAGAACAATTTAATAATACACATACCTAACATACTCATTTAAAAATTACCAGGGTGTCTTTCAGAGCCCCTCCCTCCGTGAGCCCTCATAACATGATAATGAACATGTAAATTAGTAATGACACACTCAAAGATTGTGGGTCCAAAAAAGCCTTCCTTTTGCGAAAAGGAAAAGTAAACCACAGGTATTACCACCCTTCAGCAAACCCCCAAAACAGCCCTGGGTCACTCTGGGGGTGTGAAGTTCCTGAAAGCAGTGCAGTATTATTTTTAGCGACAAAAGCAGAATTATGGAGCATTTTTAAAAACAAAAGTATGACACCCAGCACATCCTCTCGAAAGGATGAATGCACACTACTGAGAGGCAGAGCTGTGTAGCTCAAAGGCACTGTTACTACATTTCATCATTTTCAGCAAATGATTTCAGAAACCTGGGGTTTCACACTTTTTGCCAGGGATCAGCATAACTTACGTAGAGGTCCTAAATTCAGCGATGGAAGGCAGGCCCTGCCACATCCGTGCTCCCCAGAAGCACGCTGCTGATGGTATCAAGACCCAGCTCAATCTTTATTCTCAATTTCCTTGTTGCATTTCAGAGATGTTTTTGCGGTCTGATGAACTGAAACTAGACTCTGCTTCACTCTGTGCTTTGATAGCAGTTCAGGCTCCCGGAGCCATTTCAAGAGATCTGGCTGCAGAACACAACCCACTTCACCCGGTTCAGTTGTTTCAAAGGCCACAACTTTAGCAGCTCATTAATGAGACAGATTTTGCAATCCCATTTCTATTATACTACAATTTAAGGGAAAAAAAATAATCTACTATGAAACCACGAATTACTGTTCCAGCTCAAGGCACTTGGTAGTGGAACAAAGGTACTGCTCTCCTCTCGAGCTCCCTGCTGGGATGGTTCAGCACCAGAGCTATTCCAGGCCCTTCTGCCTGGACAACTCCTCACTTCAGAAAGTCCCGGGCTGCACTTCAGGAACCAATGTATTTTATTGGAACATCAGCTAAGGACTAAAAATGACTCCATGCTGAACACCACTGCACGGAACAGGCTACGGAGAGCCAGCAGTGATAATCTGATCTCTCCAACAGCATAGAGATCATCTTACTTGTAAACACTGCCTGCTACACAAGTTACCGGGCACCTTTTTCAATACCTAAGGGATCTTATTTCTTCAATCTTCTTGTACAGGCAGATTCAGTTAACCAGGCTTTAAGATTCAACTTTGACTAACAGGCTCAAGTGTCCGAGTCTGATTCTTTCTGAACTGGTAACTCTTAATCAACACAACCCAGTCACCAGCACGTCCTCCACCAAGCACTTCACATTCGCTTTGCTGCTCACAAAAGACACTCAAGGATAGAGCATTCAAGTTCAACACCTAGAAAGTCTCTCAGAAACCCACAGAAGGAATAAAATAATCACAGCAAGGTGGCATCAGCAAAGTACGATTTTGGCAGAGCACCGTTTGAAGCCACACTCGTACCGAGGACGAGCACAGGAGCCATTTAGAGGCCCCCGCAGCCCAGGGAAGGCAGGTCACGTGCTGGTGACTTGCCAAATGATTTGCTGCGGTTTAGCTGCTGGAAAAGACTTAGCAACATGTTATTTCCCCAAACAGATAGTTGCTAAAATAACAATACGCAGAGACGAGGTGCAGAAGTGTCCAAAGCAGACTGCTCAAGATCAATATTCTGCATCATACTACTGCAGATCACCAAGGCACAGGGGTTCCAGGTGGGCAGTAGTAAGTAAGTAGTAAGACTTACGACTTAATTTTGACAACCCAGCTACGGTCACTAGACTTTCCTCAGCAGCCACTTGGTTCAGATAGTTCTCAGCTGCTGTCCACCACTGAGAACAAATTTTCAGTCTGACTGTTAGCAGCAAAAACAAGCTGTAAAGTCACAGTATGCTCTTCAGACGGCCACCACACAAGGTGGATCATCTGCCAAGGGTGGTCAGCCGGGCACGAGCTGCTTTCTCGATGCTAAAATACCACCTGGTGACTGTGGTTCCCTCCCCGAGAACAGAAGAAAATTCTTGCAGCAAAGTCTAGAAACCTGCATTTCTGAAGGGAACAGTTTTGCAATCTCAATGTTTGGGTCTGTCCTTTCACCTCACCCCCTCTCTTTGCCAGGTTCCTCAGGATGTGCCACACTTGAGATGAGCCTGCAACACCTCAGAGAGAGATCCCATCCCTTCTTGTAAGGCAGAAGTTCTGGGACCTCGGTCACAGGGTACAAATCACTTCCCAATTCTCTGCATAAACAAATCTAGGCTTGCAGAAATGGGAGCAAAGGGCTGGCCCAGACACACACGCAACATTATTCACATGGAGAGAACACTTTTCTTGCTGCTTTAGGTGAAGTAACTTGAGTTTTAAACAGGCAGGTGGGAAAAACATCCCAAGGCTATACTCTTTTGGACATGTCTGTTGAAGGGGAGGGTATTGTTTATAAAAAAACCTGTTCATAAAGCTATTTATAAAAATAAAAAGGTGTTAAGAAAAATGTTTCCATCTCACTCAAATGGTCCAGAACAATCAACAGATGGGCAGCAGCATGTAAAATGAACTTACAAAAAGTACCAAGTATGGCCTTTTTAACTGAAGTCTGTATTAAAAAACACACACCTAAGTTTTAACCAAGTCTTCCTACAAATAACACTGTTCTTGCCCTTACTGATGGATATTTGATGTTTAAAAATGCTAAAAAACTTGTTCCTCACCACTTGCTCCAACCAGGCATCTTGTTTGATCAGGGAGGAGACTAAAAAAACAGATGCATAAGCAATAGGGGTCATAGATAGTGCTTCATATCTGCATTAAGCCATTCAAGATGCATTAACAGGGTTTTAGAAATACCTCTGAAATACTTTACTGTCTGAAAAGCTGCAAATGAGCCCACATCTACAGACAACTCACAGTAACACCTGGGCAAACACCCACAATTGCAGTTCTTCGCAATCCTAACTGAAGGAGCATCTGAAATTATGCACATAGGCCAAGCTGGGAATGGAAAGTACTAGGACAAGCAAAATAGAAAGCAGGCATAAGAAGAAAACAATTATTCAGCATATTTCTTAAAGGGGCACTTCTATTCCGAGGCAGCTCCAGCTCGGCAAAGCCCCGCTGAGACTGTAAATGCGCTGACACATCCTAGCTGCTCGTTTTCCAGGTAGTCCTCTGGCCTACACTCCTGTCTGACAGGATTCAGCCCATTACCCTAGGGAAGAACTCTCCCAACACTAGACTGCACAAAGGGACAGCACAGCAAGGTTCATGGAGAACCTGGGAGAAGGATTATTATACTTTACACACTGCATTACACCAGCCAGATCCGATCTCCAAGGCTGTATGATTACACTGCACATAAATAAGGTATTTTACGAGATCCTCACCCTCTGCTAACAAGAAGACTGTGATATTGCAGGTTTTAATTGCTGGCAAAAGCATTAAATTTGTGCTGGGCATTTAGGAGTGCATAATGAAACTATCCTGATAACATTTACTGCAGGAATAACTCTGCAAGGCTCTTTTTATTCAAGTGTTTCCAAAGGACAGCATATGCAGGAAGAACATCTAGTCCACTTAAAGAAAAACAAGATGTTGATATCTACAAAACTTCTGCACTCTGGGATATTTCACAACAACCCTCTGCTGGGTCTCATCTCCTGCCACACCAGGGCAGCCATCATGTGCAGCCTCCAAGGAAGGTTGAAGGGATCTGCCCAGGGACTGGGGGGCTCCAACAGGCTGACACACAGCTAGACTTCTGTCAACACAGCCCAGTTCACTTCATCAAGCACCAGCAGGAAACAAGAATAAGGAGATGAAACTTTGCTGCTAAGCAGCCTTTTGTCCTTCACCCCATCACAAACTACTTCTCCTAGGCTGCTGGCAGGAGCAGAGGAGCAGCTGGTACAGCCCTTGGACACAGAGAGGAGCAGGGACACCTACCTCATGCTTGCACAACATTGACAATAGGCCATGGATCACGCTGTCCTCCCCCTTTTTTCTTTTCTTTTCCCCTTCACATTTAGAATCATGGTTTCTTCCAACCAAAATGATTCTTTTAAGATCGAGTCCAGCCGTTAACCCAGCACTGCCAGGTCACCACTAAATCATGGCCCTCAGCACCACATCTCCACAGCTCTGATACCCTTCCAGGGATCATGGGGATTCCACCACTGCCCTGGGCAGCTTGGGCCAGGCCTTGACAACCCTCAGGGGGAAGAAATTGTTCCTTGTGTCCAACCTCAACCTCTCCTGGTGCAACTCGAGGCTGGTTCCTCTTGTCCTGTCACTTGTTATTTGCAAAAAGCAAGCCTCAGAATTGCAGAAAATTCAGTCTTCTCTCCGTAAGCAAAGGAACTGGGCAACACATGAGGAAGAGAACACCACACATGTGACCACTGCAGAGAAGCTCTCTCTACTGCATCCCTTCCAGACCTTGATTTTAAACACACCATCCTTTGATACCAGCTACTACGCCAGAAAAAATACCCCCGAGACAAACTTCCATGAAAGAAACCACCCTGGATCCCAAAGAAAAGGACTGGTGGCATTACAATGCAGAAGAAACCTGTTCTGTTGCTGGCTATTGAAGCAGGAGAGAATCAACCACACAGTGCAGATTTTCAGACACAATTCTCTCTCATAAGGAAAAATCCCCCCCCCCAGCTCTTTCCACTAGAAGGCTGCATCCCCTGCATTCATCACTGACTTTGGCACCCTGACAAGCCAGTACACAAAACAGATGAGAGTGCTCCTTTCTCAAAGGAGGGGACAGAAAGGAGTCACTACAATCTCTCTTCAAGAAATTCATGCTGCAGTTAAAGCCGTAATAAAATATTAAGGCAAACTGCTAGAAATACACACAGACTTGCAGATCCAGCCACGAACTTTGAGATGCTAAAACAAGTAGAAGATAATTCAGGAGCACAAACTCCAAGTGTTGGGAAGTGATAAGAGAAATGTCATCCAGGGCATGGTCCCCATCGGAAAGGGGTCAGGGAAGACTGGGGGGGGGAAAATTTAAGGAATTTGTGATGTTGCTAGAAGAGCCTGAAACACTTCAGGTGGAGCAAAAGCTTCCTAACCTGATTCTAAATAGAAAACAGAAAACAAGAGAAGGAAAGGACTAAAACATAAGGGCAGGGGAGAAAGGTTAACACTGGAAAAAAGTTGCTCCACCCCAGAAACAACTTTCCTGAAAAGTAAGTGCTCCTGAGCTCAGGGTCAGAGGAGCAGCCCTGCTTCCAGCCTTCCAGAGGACCCACTCCAATCCTGACCACAGATGGAAACCCAGGGGCTGCCCAGATTTCATTTTGTCAACATAAAGCTGGCAAACACCTTTTTTTTTTTCCCCCTCCAGAAGTAGAAGAGCACCTTGTAAACACCTGGGTGCAGCAGTGACACAAATACAACTACAGTTAATAACAGGTAACGTCTGCTGACTGATAAGGGATAATGATTTGGAAGGATTTTAGGAGACATTATACCAACCCAGTATCAGTTCATAAAAAAAAGCTAAGAGCTTTTTTTTGCATATATCAATAACCATTAAGAAATAACAGAGCAGGGAGAAGGAGCTGCTGCTATTAAGTGGCAAAACCTAATAAAGTGCATTAAAATGACCAAACAGAACACAAATTCCTTGGAGCTTTTACTTACTCACACATGGAGCGATCTCTTCAGCGCCAAACCCCACTGCACAAGCTTAGTTCTACATGCCAGGTATTCATGCTTTTCTACTAAAATAACCCCAACAAGCACTACTTATCTACCAGCAGATTGCCACGATCGTCATCTAACAGGAAAAGGCTTTTTGGGGTAGTTTAGTAGACCCTGAGGCTCAATAATTTTGCCTTTAATATCTTTTAGTCCATCTGGAGACAGCGCAGCCTACATTTAGCTATCCAGCTCTTTGAAATATGGATTGTAGTTACTATAGATCCTGAAAGGTTTTATGTACAACCACTCTGCTAAATTAGCTATTTTCTTCAGCAAAAGAAAAAAAAGCTTTTGTTCTGGGGGAAGCATCCTTAACAGCCACACTCCAGCTAGCTTTCCTGCTACAAGCTCAGTTCCAATTCCCCTTTCTTCTAAACTCTGCCAGAAGGGACCCAGTGCAGGTTCAGCCTTCACCCGGGGCCAGCACTGGCAGACAGCGCGGCTGAGGGTGTCACAGCAGGCAGAGCTGGTCCCTGGCCGTGCACCACACCGTGCTGTGCTCCTCCTTTGCTGAAGAACCAGTCAGCCTGCAGAACGCTTCACCAGCAGCAAGTCACAGCTCCTGTCTCTTGATTTAATAAAGGGGCATGGAAAGTTATGACGTGACTTGAAGGCCAAAAGAAGGAAGCCAGATGTCGGAGCTGAGGTTAGAACTATTCTCTCATTTCTCTACTCAGTAGAGTCGAGTCAGAATAGTTCTTTAAAAGGGTTTACTTTTGTTTTCAAGTGACGTACTGTCAGGGGATATAAATAAATATATATATATGAAGTTGACAGAACTTCAGACTGTGACACCGCAGTGGTCAAACTCTGATGCTACTCATCACCCAGCAGTGTGGGAGAGCAGGCACTGCTGGGGGGAGGGACGACTTGCTCCAGCCCCTTCTTGGTCTCAAAAAAGCTTCCCATCAAGCAGAGGATACCTTCTTGCCATGCATGAGCACTTCCTGCCTGCCACAGCACAGGCAGCACGCTCAGCTTCACCTCCTCTGTCTCCTGGTACAGGAGGACATCCCCAGAGCTCACCAGCCTCAGAGGCAGGCAGCAGCAGCTCAAACACAATTTAAGTATCTCTAGCACGGTGGGACAGCCAGGCAGAGGTTTTCTGCAGAAGCAAGAAGGCTGCAGCTGCCTCCTGCCACAATGATGTCCTAAGCCACCTGCACAGCAGACATCACAAGCGGTCCCAGCAACACAGGACTGGTTCACAGCCCTGATGCAGCCTTAGGGCCACCAGTTCAGCTACACTGACACACATAATAAACATAAGCTACTGTGGTAATTCAGCAGCAAGCTCCTTGGCAAACAAGAGTGCCAGCATAACCTGTGGCTCACCTGGCTAGATATGCTGCAATCCAGACATACTTTATTCCTTACCCAATGGAGCACTTAAACCATCACCAGGTCACCAAAGGAAGCTTTAAGCAGAAGAAAATGGCAACACTTACTGCTAAAGAAAACCCCAAACAACCTAGAAAGCAATAGTAGGGGCTATAAAATAAAAGCTAGGATGTTGCTGTGGAAAATTTAGAAAGATTCAAGCTACACACGCCCACTGCCTCCTTCCATCTTCACAAGCTACATTTGCTTCACGTGGAACAGGGACACAAGCTGCTATGGATCTGCTCCTGCTACTTCTATTGTCTGCTTCCCACTCCGCCACGCATTTGAGGCCTAGCAATAACCTGAAAGAAGTGAGACTTGTTTTGTAACTAAAGCCAACATGTTTGAGAAGCCTGTTTGCAGTTCTCTGACTGAAGGGTTGACTTCATACAACGTCTTTAAATCCAAATGCTAACACAATCGTGGTTCCTGGAAGAAGTCCCTTTTCCCAAGCTGCTCTTCCAGTTGCTGGCAGGATACAAATCTCAAATAATTGAAGAATACATTGGCTGGGAGGCAACGACCCAACTGCCAGCCTCATCTGGGAGTTACAAATGCACTTGCCAGGTGACTGGTGTGGCTCAGGGGATCTCAACTCAGCTCTGATGGTTTCAGAGATCGTTCATCTTTGCTAATGGAAGGAGAAAAAAGGTGAAAGAATGAGCAATGAGACAAACTCACAGCTTATTTGGATATAAAACAAAAATGCACTCAAAGACTGGTTCAATGAACAGTATTTGTTTTCAAGCTGTTCACTAAAATAATCTAGAAGGATCCTAAAAGTTGAACAGGAAACCATATTAATACTTGGTGATCTACTAAAGAAGAGAAAAAGCTTAAGAAGTGTCACCTAAGCATATAAATTGGAGCTATTCTGTGTTAAGAGGTTAACCTGACTCCACAGAAACCTGCTTCAGAAGACTGTTATTCACAATACTCTTTTTTTCTCTACAAAGATATCATGACAGCACCAACACCAAACTGGGTGCTGTACAGCAACAATTCAGCAGACATGCAACATGCATCAGTTGTCTGCCATGCCATAAGCGTGTTATAACCACTACGGGCAGCACAGTGGCCAGAGAGCTTGACACAGCAGGGCTGCTCTTTATGAATACTTCAGAAAGCAGAAGAATGATTCAGACTTCCTGTGAAACCAAGTAGCTTTTTAATGGCCCAAGATTTCTGAGCCATCAGTGGCATCTAAGAGCACTGAACTAGCACCTGTTTTGCCACACGCGTACAATTTCGGAGCACACTGTGCATCACTGGTTCCCTTCCTGCCTTCGCTGGGGACTCTTATTTTACGACTTGTTCTCAAGATTCCTGTCCAGTTAATCAAACCCTCGCTCGCCACTGCTCCCATTCCTTACCCCCATAATGCCCCACTTCAGCTTCAGTTAACAAAATCTGCTTCCCCAAGTCTGTGTTTCTGACAGCAGCGTTTAACTAGGTTTTGTCTGTTCCCAGTCTGCCTTACAGCATCTCATCTTCACACTTTTCCAACTGTTTCCGGGAAGGAGGAGACGCTAGCAGCAGAACATGCCCATCTGTAAGCACCAAGGACATGGGAACATAAGGAAAATCTTGCGCAGCACTCACAGGAAGAGTTGCAACAGTCAGTTCTGCAGAACAGCCCGATGCCTGCTTCTGAACTCCCAAAGCCAGTAGTCAGCTTGGAGACAAACCAAATATTGGATGTTGAAGGAAAAAACCAAAATGGAAGTGAGGTGTAATTCAGCAGGATAAACGTGCACGAAGGGAAGGGAAGAACAAAGAAGTCCTTTCGTCACTTGTGATCATTAGCGCCCAGCCTGAAGCACAGAACTCTGTAACCTTTCTGCACCCACAGAGCTCTGGTTTGTTATGTCCCACCAGCCTACCAAATTCTCAGAACTCAACCACAGTATAGTCATCTTTATCAACCAGGGGAACTCACTATAAAGAAGCCACCGCAAGGATATCACCCTTTGCTCTAGCTTTGGCCAAAGCTGAAATTCCGGAAGAACTGGGACATTTGGCAGACGGGCCAGCAGTCCATCCCCCACGGGCAGGTACACCCCACGCGCACGCAGACCCAGCAATAGCAGGATGTATTTCTTGAGGAGACCACATCCCACCCCAGCAGACGACATATGGAGTAGCAACGCCTCTCCAAGGAACTGCTGAAATTCAACTTAAATGGGCTACAGAGAGCAAGGTTTCAGTCAGCAAGCAACAGGGTACCAGAAGCACACCCAACAATGTACAGATGCGATTATTTTGGCTCTTGAGTGAAGGACTTCACAACTGCAAACAAGACTCCAACTTCCTAAAAAAGGAGGTGCAACGCCACAACCTGCATAATCTAAAAGAGCTTAGGCTAGAAAGGGGTTTAAAATTGGACCAGTAACTAAGTGCCTTCATTCTGTGGGACACTCTGGGTGAGGCAGATCTCCACAAGATGATCCAGGGCTGGTGAACACACTTCCTGATCAACTGCAAAGTACCTGTTTGTGGCTTCCCTTTGTCAACCCAATAGATTTTAGGGTATAAGACTCTCCTGCAGGTAGAACAAGGGAAAAATAAGATCAGTTGTTACTTCACATATCACTGCCAGCGCTTGGTATGGCAATAGTGAGCAATATCACGATCCTCTGAAGACACATTTCCTCCTACCAGCCTTCCAAGCCTGGCTGTGTGTGCACCGAATGGATTAAA